>CM041810.1:19110306-19227806 GCA_023376895.1 Aspiorhynchus laticeps | reverse complement strand
GTAGCTTGTCTGTCACCGCACCGGTGTGGATGTTTACTGTACTTCGCAATCACAGATTCTAGCCTACGTCTTGGAATATATGACCCAAATAAGCATGTTCACCGTATATTGTCATCTGAACAAGTAACAAGTCTGCCACATTTGTTCTGCCCAACTGAGGAAAAAAGCATTACCATAAACCGCGCTACCAATGGTGATTTAATCTAAAGATCGGTTAGCTCATATCACATCAAACCGTGCAAAGTATTATTATTGTTATACTTTATTCTCAAATTATTAATGTCAACAACATCAGCATTGCGTGACAATGACATGGACATCAGTAATCTAATTATTTACCTTATTCTGAATAAGACAATATTATGATTAAGGTGTTTACATGAGTCGCTTTTAGAATAATCCTTTCATGTTCCCGTTTTACATGTTATAGTACATAGTAGAGGTCTTCACGGAGGACCCGAGACCCGAGGACCCGGGACCCGACCCGGGACCCGTACGGGCTCGGGTCTATATTTTAAAAGGTCAGCCGGGTCCGGGTCGGGTCCCAATCTATTACTTCGGGTCCCGGGTCTTTTTAACTGTGTGTGTAATACCCGAGTCGATCGGAGAACACCGCACCCGCGAGTGATCAGCGTCAGTCAGACTCAGCATGCGTGTGTGTAACTTGCAGTTTGTAAAATTAGGATGAGAAAAGTGTGAGCGGGAAATAAGGTGGAAGAAAAAAAAATAACACGAGTTACCTCAGCCGCCAGAAACAGAGCGCGGGCGGAGTTAATGTTAGTAGCACCTACTGCAAACGGACGAACCTGTTATTGAAGAGACGCACCTGTTATTGAACACGCACGCAGTAAAGTGTAACGAACTTATAATTCTGTGCATTTTTTGCTAAAAAAATAATTGCTCCGAGTCTTTATTACAACCAACAAAAAGTATCGTTATTGTAGTTCAAAAGGGGAAACGTAACAGTCGAAGTTGACTCCAGATGAAAAAAAACTGCGAAGTTGCATTGGTCATCCGTCTCCATCTCAGCAAGTAGACTTTTAAGCTGAAATAATGAGTGCATTAAGAAGCTCTTTCAGTCGGCAAGAGAGAGGAACAGCCTAACATGGAGGGAAATTTATTGGCAAGGAGGATTGTATGCATCACAGTCAGGGAAACTAACAGTAGTTAAGGCAAAAAGTTTTTTTTTTCGCAACTTGTTCATTGACTTAATAGCATTTGCTGTGCAATATGTGCCGATCAGGACGGGTGCAGTCGGGTCTGTGTCTTCCCAGCCGGGTTCGGGTCCAACTTTTGAATAATGGTCGGGTCCGCGTCGGGTCCGGGTAGTACATTTATGGCATTTCTCGGGTCTGCACGGGTTCGGGTCACACTTTCACATAAAATACGGGTCCGGGTCGGTTCCGTGCAGCATATTTACGGGTCTCTTCGGGTTCGGGTACGAATTTTTGGACCCGTGAAGACCTCTAGTACATAGATCGATTAATGGCATGCGTCATTACGTCACCACGCGACGCCATCTGACGTCCCCTCAAGAATTTCACGTATAAACATATAGTTCGTCTTCATTATGATGCCATATACAGTTTTGGGTGTTTCATTTTTCATTTTATTAAAGTTTCAAGTACAGTTAATTATTTTCGAGCATACAGACGACGGCGGTGTTGAAGCTCTTTTATTTGCCGTCAAACGGTTGATCACTGCCGTGAGTGAATCCTGTCGCAAAATTCGGCGAAAAGTCCTACACGACAGTACTAGTGTGATTAAGGTGTTTACATGTCTGTACCGCACTTCAATAATGCGACTAAGATAGGAATACTCCACATCTTAATTCGATTTGTGTTTACTTCGATTATGACTTTAGCCGGATTAAGGTAATCAAAAATCTCTGTTTACATGGTAGACTCTTAATCAGAGTATTGTCTTAATCGTATTAAAATCGGATTATTGATGTCCATGTAAACGTAGTCTATGAGTATAGTGTGTATTAACGTGTAGATTTAAATTTCTGTACAGTCTAATATCTAATTGTCATACCATTCAAATTTCATATTAAGAAATTATTTTAACCCAAAAAGAAAACTATGCTCCCTTCGAACTGGTTTTCTTTAAAATACAAATCTTGAGTAATCCCAGGCTATCTGTAATCAGATGCACATTTAAAACTAGAATATAAATTTATTTCATTCACATGTGTTTCATAAACACATAATCCTTATGTGCTGTGAGAAAAGGCTATAAACGATGCGCCACCTGGAGGATCCTCACATGCGATATAGTCTACTAGCCAGGAAAACTTCTTTATGTTTACAGACGTGATGTAATGACGCAGCAGCATGCTCGAATTTCCTGCGAAAACCTACTCGTACCACTCAAATTAGAAAACATTATTATAAGCTAACCGTTGTGAATCGGGCTAAAGTAAGGTGATAGTTTTTAACACTGGCTGGTTATGTACTTGCTCAAATATTGATTTTGGATAATTTTTTACCAAAAAAAGTTACGGACTGCAGCTTTAAGAGGCAATAATTTTGTTTGTTGCACTAGACTAGTCCAATTATAGGCTACTGACACCTAGAGGTGTGGATGCTGCAACTGTTTTCAGTTACTGATGCCACTGAAGAAATGTGTTCTCAGTAAACCATTATTAATTTATTCTGTGAATGAATGTGTACAGTAACAGAGGGGTTATTGATACAGAATGAGTAGCATTCAGCTGGTCATGTGATCCCAAATTGACAGCCCCACTGAAGTGACTTTCTCCATGTAAAGTAAAATAACTTAAAAAAAAAATCTTATGTGAATAGAAAAAAAAGATTAAATAAAAATAAAATAAACTGAAATTTTATGTAAAATAAAATGCCTTTTGTTAGGTTACCAGTTTGACTGAATATTAAATTAAATTCATTTTAAATGAACTAAATATTTTTTATTTATTTTTTTACAATATTTCCTTTAATTTTGTTTGTAAAATTACATAATAATAATAATGTAAAATGATAAATAAAACAACATTTTCATTATACCTATTATATTTTACACAATTGTATTTTTTAATTTTGTTTTATTCTTGTTTAGAAGGTTTTGTAGATGTCCATAATATGAGAGACAAATATTAAAAATATATATTTTAAATAATATATAATAATATAAGTTATTTTGAAGGTGTTTATATGTGAAATGTCTAAAGGTACATCAGTGAACAGAGCATCACTGATATTATGAGAAGCACAAATATAAAAAATACATTTTGTTATACATATTACAAAATTATTTTTTAAAAGTATGTTATATTTTAATTTAGGAATAAAATTCTTGTTCAGAGGGTTATTTTGAAGGTGTTTATGAGAAACATTTTATAAAAAAAGGGAGCGCCACTGAACTCTATAAGCTCATGTGCAGCGTTACTAACACTCTCATTGTTGCATTATCTCTAATATTCACTGTATGTATGCCAGGTTCATTATTAAAGTCACTTACAGTAATCTCATCCATCTTTTTCCCGCTTCTTACATTTTTTTTTCCCTTCTCTCTCTCTCTGGTTTTTGATTAAATAAAAAGCCGAAGGGATGGATATGGCTGTTAATTGCATGGGGCTGAATCAACACAGAGGAGAGGTCATTAAACCCAGCCGGTCGCCTCCGCTCCGTTTGTCTGACTGCGCTCCGAGCTGCTCCCCCCTCATCTGTTGTGCAAATTCTGCCTTTAATTTAACTTTGCAGTGTTGGGTTGCTCCAGTCCACCGGAAATAATCTTCCCCCTTCATCTTCAAAGCACCGTTATCCCCCTGCTTTTATTGTGCAGTCACGTAGCCCCATTGTCCAACTACCAAACTTCAATTAAAAGAGGACGAATATATCTGGGCATTCATCAACTGATTCATTATTCTGCAATCCGTCTCCCATCATAGTTATTTGGATAGGTAGATTAATCTCTCTGTCATGCATCTATAAAGATATATGATGATTATATATCAAAAAAGAAAAAAATCAGGCATCATCAGGCATCACAGGAGTTTCAGAAAGATTGGTTTGAGCAATCATTTCAAACATAATTCAGAGCAAATCAAAAGGGAGAGAAACACAAACACCTACCATCTCTGATTACGATTAAGTGTTTATGCGGTGAAAAAATGTGTTGAACTGACCACACGAAGACGGTCAGAAGACCTTGTATTTCTGCTGACGGTGAAGCCTCATTGTTTGCCAGGACTAAAGGGAAGCATTGTGCTCAACATGTGTTTCTGATGAAAGCATCAGAGCAGCGCAGGACTGCTGTGCCGTACCGCAGAACTTCAGAGACAAAAGAAGTGAGAGTGACAGAATCGTGAAGGGAGGGGAGAAAGAGCAAGAGAGGCATGTTGCAAAAGCTTATGATTTCCTTGCAAATTCCTTCATATCCATTGCTTCATGACTGAGGTGAGCTCTGAATGAGAAAGAAAGAAAATCAGATCTGAAAATTATTTTCTTACAATTAATGTACTAAATTATTGAGTAGCATGGTAAAGGTCCACAAAAAGAAAAAGGCATAAGTACATTTTTGGTGGGAATTAGATCTAATGTCATTCATTTTCGGTGTAGACAACACTGGAACTTTGTTTAATAGGAAGTGATGTCACTTTCCGAACGTCCAGACATCTACTTAATAGTTTCATCATAAGCCAATTTACCTGTTATTGGAAGTAAATTGAACAAGCGCAGAAGTGATTCCATAAGGAGCCATTTCAATCCTTCATGTTATGTTCAAGCTACATTGTGCAAGTTAAACAAATCCAGACCGAATCAAATCCATCACCGTCTGCCAGGCAGCGCCGCTTTAAAGGAGCCACAATAAAATACACATTGCACTCTTATTTTAAATCATTTTCTTCTCATATGAATTTCTTGTAATAAGCTCCATTGTGTGCAAAGTAATTCTAAGCACATTTCTGTGATGTATCCTGCACATGCAGCAGTGATTTCCTGACTGCTTCAGTTTTGGTTGAAAATATATGTAGCACGCTCATGCTTATGCTGCGTTCCAGGCAACCCGTAACCTGTGTTTTTCCAACCTTCTACCCGTGAAAGTGCACTGGAACGGCAGTCAAACCCGTGACTTCCCACCCGTGAACTCGTACTAGATCGATGTACTCCGAGTTCCGCGCTCTGACGTCACATAGCCCACAAAACAACAATGGCAGCCCCTACGGATCGGTGTTTATGCAAGTGGTAAAAGTGAGAAATAGACTTTAGGACAATATAACGTTGCAATCAAATTAATAATCTAGCTACCACAATTCCTTGCGCTCAGGCAGTTTGGCGTGACTTGCCTGGAGCGCTACAAAGTCGTGAGTCGTGGTTTGAAGTCGTGACTTACGGGCTCAAAAACCTGCCTGGAACGCAGCATTATTTTCACGTTGGTTGCTTTAATTATCGTCTGTATGGTTGTTAAGTGTGTATATGTGACATGGAATAAAAGTAGTATTAATTCTGTTAAGAATTGAATAGTATTATTGTGGAGTGTGTAATTTCATTTTTGTAAACAATACAATAAACAAATATAGTATTATTTACAATATTACAATATTGTAAACAATACAATACAAAAAGTTTAAGGCCGGTGGGATTTTACATGATTTTTCAGCAGCCATTACTCCAGTCTTCAGTGTTGCATGATTCTACAGAAATCATTATAATATGCTGATTTGCTGCTAAAGAAACATTTCTTATATCAATGTTGAAAACAGTTGTAGTACTTTTTTTTGTGTGGACACTGTGATTCTTTGATGAATAGAAAGTGCAAAACAGCAGCAATTATTTGATTTAGAAATCTTTTAGAGTCACTTTTGATCAATTTACTAGGTAGACAGACAGACTTTTTTTCTTTTCTGACCACACATTTTTCATGTGATGTGACCTTTTAAGAAGCAATTAATGCTTTTGAAAATATATATTGCCTTTTCTATTATTCCACATGTTTTTATGGAGGAATCATTTACTGATGTCATTGATCTTTTCTGTTTTCAGGGGTGCAACACATGCTGTTATGACTGAGCATTTGTGTGTTTGTTTGCTGTTGCGTGCAAAATCCCATGAGTGCACTTGAGCTATTATGTGTGTTTGAGATACAATGATGTCTTGAAGACAGTTTTCAGAGTGACTGGAGTGTGTAAGCCAGCTCTTTTACTGTGGGAGGACAATATGTTGCATTGTAGAGAAAGCAACTGGCTCTGGTCCCACATATCTGGTGACTCACCAGGCCTCTGCAGCACTGATCCCTCTTGCTCTGTGTGTGTGTGCGTGTGTGTGCGTGTGTGTGTGTGTGTGCGTGTGTGTGTGTGTGTGTGGGGGGGGTGGGGGGTTATTGGTATGTGTGACTGTAGTTGTGCATGTACTGTACATGTGCACAAATCCCACAAAATGATCATAAAACCACGGGCCGTGCTTAACCTTTAGGCATTAGTGTAATCCAAACAGAGAGATGTGGTCCATTGAGAGCCGTCCTCATTAAGAAAACCAAAAGAACCTGACCAATATATTATATTACACTCTGAATATACCAACTCCCTCCACAAAATGTTTATTCTAGTCTCTTAGACATACATTTGCAGTTGGTTTGATTAGCGAGGCCGGATGCATTAAGCAAAACCAATCATTCCTCTGTTTGATCCAGTTTGGTTTGGATGAACAGTGCAAGTAATAAGGAGACCATTGTTTGAAAGCAAGTAAGCATTCCAGTGTCCTCTGAACACTTCACAAACACGCAAAACTAGGTCTGCATGATTAATAGAAACAAAACTGAAATCA
Organism: Aspiorhynchus laticeps; assembly: GCA_023376895.1. Lineage (NCBI taxonomy): Eukaryota > Metazoa > Chordata > Actinopteri > Cypriniformes > Cyprinidae > Aspiorhynchus > Aspiorhynchus laticeps. Next base: position 19,221,021 of record CM041810.1, on the reverse strand, counting down.
CGTTACAACATAAGTCAGTACTTGTATGTGTGCTGCGTGTTTCAGAGTGAAGCGCTGCACTCTGTTCATTTAAGCGCGAGCAGCTCATGATCCAGCATTTTCGGTGTCTCAGAGCAGCCAACCATATTCCCAAACTTGAGAAACGCTTATAAAGCAGCTGTCGTCAACAAAACAGATGCTTTATAGGCTCCCTGCAGTTTTCTGACAAAATATGTTAATTTTACTGCTAAGTAAAATATAATAATAATAATAATAATTATTATTATTATTATTATTAGTGTTATTATTAGGCTCCTTGCCATTTTCTGGCAAAATTTTGTAATTCTACTGTTAAGTAAAATAAAATAATGATAATAATAATAATATAATTATCATCATTATTACTACTACTACTACTACTACTGCATTTATCTTGTATATTGTCTTATATATATATATATATATATATATATATATATATATTATTTTGCAGTGAAATATTACAGTAGTAATATTTATCGATTTGTTTAATATAATTTATTTATTTTTACTACTAAAAATATTAAACAACAAATATTACTACTGTAATTTTTGGGCCCTACAAACAAGCACAGTAACTTTAGAGTTTTGGTAAGGGTTATATTTTAATAATATTTTAATTAAATAAAATGAGTAAAAAAAACGTACAGTGAAATATTACAATAGTAATATTTATTGATGTGTTTAATACTTTTATTCAGTAATAATATTAATACAAATAGCTTTTTAAATGGCAATCACATTTTTATCAGAAAAATCTGAGTTATTTTGTGCATGTTTTTCTGAATTCTTTAAAAATGAGGCAAAGCATGCTAGCTATCCCTTGATTATGGCTTCTTTAAAGTCACTAAGGGGTTTTTAACTCTTCTAGAGCCGTCAAACTAGCAGCATGAACTGGACTACTTGGAAAAACAATCGAAATATGGCTTCTGTTGCCCTCTGTTGACCCCTGCATTAATAAAACAGACACTGTCTTCTGTTTGGCGTCTTTGTAACTTCTGGAAGGAAAGAAATGTAGAATTTTATCAGAGCTTGAGGCCAGTGCTGTTTTCATGTCAGGGTTATTAATCTATGGTTTCCATCACAGCTGGTGACCTCTTCACCTCTATTATAATGCACTCTTTGTAATTTCACAGTTAATATTCAAAAGCCACTTGTCCTCTATTGCTGAATTGTGAGAATATCTGGATGGGATTTGTGTCTGAGTATGAATACGCTCGTGAGAAAATGAGAAACTGCACAGATGCATTGTGTATGAAGACACTGGAGTCTTAAAAACAGATGCAGATGTTGGAGAATGTGTTTAACCTCTCCCCTCGCCTGAATGGACCCTCTGTTCATGGAAACATTTAGAGACCAGAACTGTTCTGACCACCAGGTTAAAACAGTCAACTCCCTATCTATAGAGGTGTGTGGTTAAGACTCAACCAGGGAGAGAATCTACCATCCACAACCGGCAATGACCATATTTATAGACCACAGACTTAAAAGAGAGACAAAAACAGAGGGAGAGAGAGAGTCAAAGTGAACAAGAGATGTAACAGAGAAGGTCTTATCACTGCCTCGAACAGACATTCCTCTTCAACAACTTTGGCAGCCCTTTAAGAGCCTATTAAACCGCACTGTTTTCTGTTGCCCAAGCCTCACAGAACTTTCTTGGGCAACAGAAATTAGGCTGGAGGCGATGCCTGTCCAAGCAGCAGTCTTTAACACACAACTTCACACAGCTAATTGCAAAATAAGACGAAAATATGAGGATTATGCGTAACAAATGCTAACAAGATGCCAGTGTGGATGATGTGATTCAGTTATGAGCAAATAAAGCAGACGCTGTTTAGAGAACAAATGTATTTCCCAGCATGAAAGTACCTTAGATCAGTGGTTCTCAACCTGTTTGACTCCAAAGCTCCCTTTTTTTTTTTTTTTTTTTGTTAAAGACAAATTTTATATACTTCCGGTACTTGTGTTGTAATTAAACTCAAAAATATGGTGACAGCTTAATGTTGTACGTCTTTATTTTTAGTTTTTTTAACATTTTAATTGATAATAAAATAAGATTTAACTAAATTTAAATAATGCAAACCATTGCCTTGGATACATTTTGGGGTTTGAACTCTGATACCAGACAATGGGATTCTTTGCTATATATATATATATATATATATGTAAAAAAAAACAGTAATAGATTTCTTTCATCCTGTTCTTTTATTCTTTTGCTGTACAGTCTTGTCCAGTTAAAAAACTTAACCTGTCTGCCTCCAAGCAAGAATAGAGATGTGTCCTTAAAATGTAAACAATTCAAATCAATGCACTGCTTTTCACCATCATTTTGTGAGATGATTATGTACAGTTTATGGTTTGGATTATGGGGTGTTGAAATCATGTGCTGCTCTAGATGTAGACAGTAAGGAATCCTGTTTTTTTTGTGTTTTTTTTTTAGAAAAGATAAAATAATACTGCTAACACTAAAACAATAGGTAGATACATAAATTTAACATTTAGATTCACACACAACTGATTTAAATGGAAAGTATTGGAATTACAAAACAGATATTTCACATTGGAAAAAAATACAGAGCAATTCACAACCGCTTACAGTATAATATTCCAGTATGTAAGAAGATTGATTGACTGATGAGTGAAAGCGTGAGAATAAGAACATCACAGGACCAAATGTAGAGAGTGACAGGATTCTTTTCACGTTTATATACAATCTATGATACAACTGTAGTATGGCACCATATATTAAATACACACATCTTTCTCCCAGTTTCACACTCACAGTTTATGGCTTTTGTAATCCTCAAAGGACTACACCAGTGTACTACAGTAAGTGTGCGTACGGAGAGATGATATTTGGGATTAATATTGCAAAATAGGGGAAGTTTTGATTGTGTATGTGATCTTTGGATATGTATTCCTTTTTAGGAGACAACAGATCTGAGTTGCAATTCAAGCTCTTTTATGGTGTGCATCATTGCAAAATTCTTAAACCACTGGATGGCTGTGGATTGTGCATTTATCAAAAGTTTGGCACTAAGACGATTTGAAATAACTAACAAACACTGACATTTTTGAACGTTTTTTGGCTTTTCTCAGTGGCCTCTTAAGTCTTTTGGATGTATTTGTATTCAGCATCATGCCAATGCAGACTCAACAAAACATTTTAAGCAGAAACCAGCCCAGAAAGAGTTCATGTGTATAAAGACGACTGCAGAATAACACCACTAGTGTAGGATGACTAACCCTTCTCCTAGCAAGACGGTTCAAAAGAAAGCTAACTCACAACTCCAGATCATCAGATGTCATTCTTTGCTTGTTTTTTCTCAGGTCCCAGATCAGTGAAAGAGGCAACGCCCCCTACGGGAGTCTCAGGAGGTGAAGCACAGGCCACAGCACTCCATGCAGATCTCCAGACAGTCTGCAGACTCGCAGCACGCGTCGATGATGCCGCAGTCCATGTCACAGGGCAGGTCGCAGTCGCCACATTCCTCTGAAGCACAGCAGCAGCAGAAGCACGAGTCGTCTGATGCGCAGGAACCGCATGTGGTGCAGTCCAGCACAATGTTGCACAGTGTGAGGAACTCGCAGAACAGACAGGCCAGGATGCAGTGGACACAGCAATCTGGACGCAGCACAGATAGTTAGTCACAACTAAAATCTCACTGGCTAGGGATGTTTATCTGCGTCCATCAAACTTCCTGAAAATGAAAGAAAGTGTGTACAACCAATCAGGGCTAATGTGCATTGAGGTCTGACTCACCATCCTGGGCCTCTATGGGGATCTGGGAGCTGTTGGATTTGGAGCTTCCTTTGCTCCTCTTGCTGCTCTGACTGTTGATGGATGGGTTCGACTGCAGTTTCTTGGGGTTTTTATGGGCTGTGGATGAAGATGAGGAGGCGCGTGAAAAGGTTCCGTTTCTGACCCCGTTGCTGTGTGGCTTGCTGTCTCTCCTCAGCAGCGCCGCTGATTCGGCTGAGTTATGTAGCGTGGGGTGTATGGGCATAGACCGTGCCTGAGGTTGATCTGAGAGAGAGAGAGAGAGAGAGAGAGAGAGAGAGAGAGAGAGAGAGAGAGAGCAAACAAACAAACAAACAAACAAACAAAAAGGTGAGCAAAGTTATGGCTGGGTTTTCTTTTTGCTGTGTAATTATTCTCCTTTTGCAGCCTGAGGAAGTGTAAAAGAAAAACATATTTGTTCATATTTGTGGCTAGTAAACTTAGTTAGCATCTTGTTTCTTCTAATGGAATTAGCCATTTCGTCACAAGGACCAATCAATTTCCAAAAAAGGGCCTCGGCAGATTCTTGTGTAATACCCGAGAACTTTACTTAAAGATCTCACTGTACAGAAAGGGAGAGGTAGTGTGCTACAATTTTTTTGTAATTAGGTCTTCATTGTAAATCTTATAGAAAGTTATAGAAAGTCAAGAATACACAGTGCATATATATATATATATATATATATATATATATATATATATATATATATATATATATATATATATATATATATATATATACACATACATACATACATACATATACATACATACATACATACATACATACATACATATACACACACACAAAATTTAAGCATTTTGACATGATTTAAATTACACTACCATTCATACCTTTACAGTATTCATAAAACATTTAACTGATTATTTTCTTTTTACTAATTTATTATTAAAAATATTATACACACACACACATATATATGCATATATATGTATATATATATATATGTATATATATATATATATATATATATATGTATATATATATATATATATATATATATATATATATATATATATATATATTTGTTGAGTTATAAATTGTTGAAGATAAATTTAGAATTAATTGAAAAGTTTTAACTTTTTGCTACTTTAAATCAGAGACTATTAAAACATCTGTCAGATCACAAAACTAGTCTAATGAGGTTTTAGGAAACTTAATGAGTATATAAAAAGCACATGTTGCTTAATTTTATAAATCAACAACAAAACCAGCAAATTCAATTTATCTCCCAGTCCTAGTGTTTTCAACAGGTCAACCACAGGAGGAAACAAGGGCAAGTCTGACTGAGATTTATGCCAAAGTAGAGTTTGTTTCTGGGAAAGAGCCTTCAGCATTCAGTATGGACAGGGGTCCTGACGGGAAAAGCGCATGTGTTTACAATATCCGCTCAGTGCTTGCTGGTCGGCAGTCAAGTCGAGTCAAGTCACCTTTATTTATATAGCGCTTTTAACAATACAGATTGTGTCAAAGCAACTGCACAATAAATAAAAGCGCAGATGTCTAGAGGTCCAAATACAGGTGATTTTATAGTAGAGGATGGCTTTAAAATAAATGCAATAATCAAGCTCTAAAGTCAAGAGTCTTAAACATAGGATGTCAAGATTGTTTTCTTCCTCTGAAACATGCTGTAACATATTCCAAAGTGACCTATATAACTGAATTAATGAGAGATAAATGGAAGTGGTGCGTGAAGTGAACCCAAGTTTATTTGTATAGCATATTTCCCACATGCCAGTAGTTTCGTTTAAAATAAATTTGTTTACACTTGGCATTTATGATAAATGCTGTTCATACTGAATGCCACTATAATTTATGTTTGTTTTATACTTATAATTACCATTCCTGTTTTGTTCTAAAGACCATTAAATTCAAATGATTTGTTGTGGAGTGAGGGGAACTAAATGGTTTATAATGTTTATAAATATTTATTTTATTTATTCTTTTATAATTATTGACATTTTACATTATTTCTGAATATAATAATACAATGTGACTTGTAAGACTTAACAATCATGTGCAACTTATTTTCTGGAAAATACGGAATCTGCAAACTTTCTGACTTCAGCCACTCTCTCTAATTTGAATGTCTCGTAAAAGTCAGAAAAAAAATTGTCTCTAATTAAAAATAAATGCTTTGTTTCGGGCACAGGCACTGATTAAACAAATACTCAATTAAGCTCTTGAATCTGGGCACCGTATGGTGGACAACTGTTTGAAAAGCGGACCACAATCCACGCAGGCTGCCATCGAAAACAAAAGAGTGCGTACAACGATACGCAGCAGTGCAGCCTGATCAGGGTAATGAAAACAAAAGGAGAGGTATATCAGCTATGTTACAACTAACGTTATAATTAAAACATCAGTCTTTTTTGCATTAGGTGTGAGGATGAGGCCAAAGGTTTGGCGTTCTGAAGTTCAGACACCGTCTCCCTGCGAGTTTTACAGCCTACAAATGTTCTAGTGTTCCTCCACAAACTGCTTGTTGAGTTGACTTTGGCAAGCAGTCTACAGCACTTCGTATATTTTACTCTTGAGCACCGCAAAAGACTAATTATTCTGGAAGAAAGCAAAATATGCGAAATGCAGACCTTTAGAGCCAAAGGAAATAAACCCCCAAATCAGAGAAAGGCTAAATGGACCTTTTACGTGAAATGTTTTGTTATATTTTTTTTGTGAATGATGATAGTTTTTAATCCCATCTTATTGCTGCACTAAACATTTTCTTGACCTTAACGCAAGTTTCAGGTCATATGAGAAACGACTGAAGGGAATATTGAGAGAGCCAGAGTTCATAGGAAGACGTCTGGTGCCCATGTGGAGGCATGTGGACTTAATAGAGTCCAGGGAAAACATACACAAACACACCTCGTTCTATTCACAGAGTCTGACGCTCAAAGGTCTCTAGAAGACAGAACTGGCAATCAGCTAGATAATGGCTGAGCGGACACATGCCCACAGTGTGCTGGTGTTGGAGCCTGGCCGAGGTCAGACCACAAGCAAATTCACTCTGATTGGATATTTTTCCGTTTCAAACATTACTCCAGATGTTCGGTTTGTAATAAAGAAGAAGAAGAAGAAAAAAGATAAATTCATATGAAGTGCATTACATGTCAGAGTCTATGAAAAGACTGAAAGCCAGCATTTCTTTAGAAGTGAAAGCAGTTCCTTCTTTCAAGCAGGTAAACATCTCCCTTGAGTCCATATGTTCGGTGTAGGAATGGCGGGGTGTTTATAATGAACTTCCACCCCCATTGTTTGCCAGGCTTTAATGTGTATGATCTTGAGCTTGCCAGCTCTAGTTGGAGGATCAGCCCTTCAGAAACAGTTACAGTTCACCATGGATTTACGTCTGACATTTGAAGCTGTGATGTGTGATTCTTTGTGATTCTTTCATACACAGAGACAAAGACAGTAAATCTGAAATACTTCATCTACATCACCACCAGCTGCTGGAGAGGTTCACAGCACAACTGTGGTCCGGCATCTACAATATACACTACCATTCAAAAGTAGTGGGGAAACTAAGATGTTTTTATAAAAATTACTGCTTGTTTTCAGCAAGAATGCACTCAACTGATCAAAAGGGAGTAAAGACATTTAAAATGTTAGAAATATTTCGAATAGATGCTGTTCTTTTGAACTTTCTATATATCAAGAAATCCTGAAAATCAAATACTTTAAAAACAAAATATTCACAAATAATAATGTGTTTTTGTTTTTATTATTATTATTATTAGAAGAAGAAGACTGGAGTAATGGCTGCAGAAAATTCAGCTTAAGTACAAGTGAAGGTACACGTAAAAATATAAATAAAATAATGATACAAGATAAAAAATAAAGTACAAATGTGTTTTGAACTAAGGGTACAAATGCTTTGTAGTTCCACTTAGTAATGTTCAATAAATATCTGGATATTGCTGTAGGAGTGTTTGCAAAGTAAAACAATAGACATTAAAACTCAAGTGCTCCTATAACAATACATAAATGCATTTAAGTGTGAATGCCAAGCACTCGATGAAGGCTACTATATGAAAGTTCCACTCTTTTGTAAGGCTAAGACTAGGTGTCTTTTTACACAGAGTGGCTCAGTGAGAAGATGAAAAAGAAACTTGTTAGACAATAACACAATGGCTTTTCAAATCCAGCCAAAGAAAAATTAAACATTTTCAAGAAAGATAAAAACTCTTAAGAAACAGTTTCACAAAAACACATTGTTTTCACTCTGACTCATCCAAACTTGCTTTCAAAGTGCCTATTTCAAGGTTAAATAGATGCATTAGTGGCTCTCAGAACAGCACTGGATTGTACACTGCTTGAGTTACACCCACAGCATTTCAAACTTTTTTGACCTAAATAAAAGTGCAAACGCGGTTAAAGGGTGTAAACATATTTAAAGACCACTGGGCACTTTTTTTGGGAAAGTTGGTGGTCAGGAATTAAATCCACAATAACACTGGGGCATATTTGTGTTATCCTGTGCTGCAATTTTTGGATGAGGTATTTGACTCGGGGATGTTACTTTGCTTGTGCGCATTTGTGTTTAGGGCAGTAAACAGGCAGCGTCAGTCGGTCTCCTGGGCATCTGCCAGAAAGACAGAAATTTCTACAGAAGCCAGAATTTTCTCTGCTGAAAATCAGAGGGCAAAACTACAACATGTCTTGTGCTCTCATATCCTGAACAAAATGCATATACATATACAATATTGGAAGAGACTGGCTGTCCGCCTACTATCAATTGAATCAGCTTTCATTATTTACCATGAACCCAAAAATCACAGAACACCAGAAAAAAAGGGGGAGAGGTGGACAGAATGAGAGTGTGAAGCTGATGACAAATGACAGGAAGTAAATCACAGAGGAAACAATTCTCTTTAGAAGAGGCTTTACTGAAGGTCTCTTGTCTTTAAATAGTCTTCCGCTGTTAAAATAATAGTTCATTGGTGGATTACACTGCAGTCTGAAATCATCTGTGGGTGGGGACATTCAGACAAGGGGTGAATCATCTTCAGGTTGCTTGTAAAAAAGTTAAAAAGTATATTTCTTTTTTTTTGAAAATGAAAATGAAATGAAAATGATATATTTTCCAAAATCATACATGAAGCACTTGGATCAACAGCTCTCGGCATCGCCCATTCTGTCTAAAATGCACAATTCAGCCTCTGAGATGTCAAGTTTCTCTAGGTGTGCAGAACTACTCAGGACCCACTATATAATCTGAACATGCGCCTCTCTGGGCCCCTGAGACCCCCAGACGTCAGCTGCATTATCTCATCTTAAATTCCCTGCCCAGGGCCCATTCCCGTAACACCTCATTTAAAGTCCCCCACTGCCCCAAACAACCGTGAGTAACACTACCTTCTGTTTAAAACCCGCAGGGCCACAGAAGCCAGTGAGTCAGCATTTTTTCATTAATACAAAATGAAAACACAAACACATGACAGCTTCAAGAGCAAAAATAAATAAATGAAAAATACCAATGTGTAGGACAGATGGTGTAAATAAAAGTACCATATCTTCACACCAGTGAGAAGGAAATCCCCTACTTTTTAAACAAGGATGTCTGTTGTCGGTAAAACTGAAAAGAAAAAGAAAACATCTAAATGTGGCAAGGGATAAATTATACAGCTCTTTGAGGAGCAGAGCCAGATTTTACAGGGTGGCCTCAAACAAAAAATACAGCATACAGTAGGTTCACAAGAGAGACCAAGTAGTCTTTAATCCCGTTCTGCCTGAGCTCATTTCAATGACAATCTCCAGCGATGAAGACTCTAATCAGGGAATTTTAAAGCTGTAATTTAAGACAGCATTTTCCCCTCTTCCTTTAAGTCATTTATTTCCCCTGATGCCGGCCCCTCTGAAAAGTGATAATAGATGATGTGATGAGTGAGACACAGGAACTGAGCTTTAAGCCCTGCTGAAGCTGAATAATTCACTGAAAGGGCCAGAATGGGACAGAGAGAGGTGGGATATGCAATGAGACTATTCTCTGACCAAATTCGATTTTTATCAAGCCATCTCAAAAGCCGTTTTCCATGTTTATACAGTATATAGACCTCCCCGGTCATCATTTTCCTAGCTGGCGTTCTGACAATCAGAAGAGCGGTATGGTCATGTGATCGATTCAGAGGAAACACATTGATAAAATAAATATCTTGAAGTGCTCCTGCTGATAAGAGTGTAAGAGTGAGTGTACTGATTCACAAACAAACACAGCAGTCTAGACAGCCAGTACTGATTACAGTCATTATGTAATTGCATCACACAGGGTAAGTTTAAAACCAGATGTCATAGGTAGATTAGGCTAATTGGCTTTTAGAGAAAAGTCATGTCTTTAAATTCATCCTATGGCTCATGAATAACGATGACCCAGTGGCCTAAGGCCAATGAGAGAATTTCAGGCCAGTGGACAGACCTGTCTCTTGCCTTATGCAAACATTACTGAAGGACTTTCTTAAGACCAATTAGTCTCATTCTCAGATTTTTTCCCCAAGATATATTAATCAGACCTTGAATTAAGTGCATTAATGCAAACGTTGGATATTAAGCTCATTAAAAAAAATCTATAAGTACTAACCTTTTTACGCCCTAAAACATTTATAGTAGTATGAGTGAGTATTTTTTAAAAAGGCAACCAGCAAATGGTTTTGTAAAAGCAATCTTCACTTACATGACATCAACACAGACTCAGCAGGAGGACCTGAACCTGAACTCATATCCTCACTCTCTTTTTCACTTCTCACTCACACTACACACAGATCCAAAGTAAAAAAAAAAATAAAAAAAAAAATAAAAGTGAATTTAACAGCCTTTTTTGCACTCTCACAGCCTGTCAAAGGCATTCAGTCTAGACACGCATGCAACATCCATGACATCATTGCCCTGAACTGGACCATTTGGACCTGGCTGAAACTTCACACTTCTGTTTTCAGCTAAAGTTGCTGATTTCTGCACAAAATAAAACTTGCTACATCACTATCGAGAAGAACATCTTTTATATATATATATATATATATTCAAAACTCTAAAGATAAACAAGCAACCGCCTGCCTCAAAGCACATATGGATCCATAAAGGATTGCACACTCCTTATAAAGCAGATGATGCAATAGTGTTCAACATTTTACAAGTCCCAAATAGGCATATCACACAGGTCCATCTGCAAATAAAACCACAGGAGTCAAGGGAGACACGTTTGCAGGGAAAAAAAAAATGAGGTTGAGGACTTGTACATTTTGTCCGTTCTCTTATGCAATCATAATGCTGCCATTTTTATGGGCATTTTAAAAAATGTGCAAAGGACAAGCCAAGAAATGCAGGATGGATAATCTCCTTTTTATGTTTTCTTCTTACTGACACGGAACGCTGGGTCTTTGCGGGGTCTTAAACACCCCAATGCTGTGGCCAAGCGTTTACACAAATCAACCTGTAGAGAGTCTCCACTGCACCCTGGCCAGCTCATTACTGGGAACTTTTAGACAGTTAATGTCATATCGTCACACCAAATCTACACATTATGAACACTAAAGTGTGACAGATTTGTGGAAGTGGGCAAACATGAGCTGCACTTTCAGTATCATTGCCATATGAGTAGTTAACGTCCACCAAGTTAGCGTGATCACCTTCCACATGCCTATTAAACACATGCCTTCAAGACCATTTAACTTTTGTGAACATCATTTTTCTAAATTAACTGTTGCTAGACTGTGAAGAGACAATGAGATCATGTTACAAGCCTTTCCGCTCTCAAAGTCTCCGCAAGAATTCCAGTCACGGTACTTGCAACCACCGCAACCAATTTTGTTTTTAGTTGGTGCCTTGGTTTCCTGCAAGATAAAGTTTAGCTGGTCATATGCTCAGATGTACTGTAATGGTCTCCAGGAGGAGGTGAAGGTGAGAGAGGAAATGGCCGCAGAGCTCAGCTGTAGCCGCCCCAGCACAATTATTCCTGTAAATAAGCAGCAGTAGGTGTCTGGAATGTGTCAGCGCACGGGCTCAGACTGGACAACCAGAGCAAGACCTCACCTACCACACACACACAGTGAGGGCCTGTCCTTACCATACTTATTCTCAGTAAGTTTCACATAACCTGTGACAGTGTGCAAACATACTCACGGCTGTGACGGCTGTCTCGTTGGGGTCCTGCATGGATCTATTTATTCATCATGGAATAACACTTACAGGAATTCACAGTCAGCTTTTTTTTACCCAGCAATAACTGTAAAAATACCAGTGCAATGGGGCTAAGACTGGGCTCTGATGACTTCTTTTAAAGAAGCCTGCATTAAGCCATCTGTGGAAATAGCCAAAATTTACAGATCACGCCTTTGAGTTTAACCCTTAATCAGTCCTTGGGGTCCAGCTGACCCCACTGAGAGATTCCTTTATTTTTAAAAAGTGTTCCCTTTATCTCAGGGGCATGAGACTCTGTGACTTGATTTGGTTGTTCTAAAGGTGTGTAAAAAAATAATAATTACCGTTTAAGGTCCTTGGGGTCAGATTGACCCCACATTGAAAATGAATGGGAAAAGTGAAAAAAAATATATATATTTTTTTTTTCATTTGTCAAAAAAAAGTAGTAAACCCAATATAAATCTGAAATGTTTTAACTTTTTATAAAGGCCTGGATCTAGAGCAAAAATGCAAATTGGAACGAACCTTTTATCTCTTGCGCGCACACATACACACACACTTACACACACGGTGTCCTGGGTAGGGATGCAACGATACCATTTTTGAGTATCGCCGATTCCGATCCGATCCGATCCTAGCGCAGTTTTTATTTTTTTTTATCAATGTAGAGTTTCTATACTTCTGTGTCACTCTTTTGTGTGTTAAACACAATCTACTAGACAACTTCATTTTAATGAAAAATAACATGAAAATATATATAGGGGCTGTTTACATCTGGTCACTTCATGCATTTTGTAGTATAAATCCGATCGCTCAAAACACTTCAGGAGGTCTGGGCCACATTCCAGATGAAACTGGACATGTGTAAATGCAGCTGATTGTTGAAACCACATATGTGAATTTTACTCCTCCCAAAATGTAAAAATAATAAACGTGTGAGACCGTGTTATAGGCTATATGACATTTTAGTCAGATATGACTGCGCTAATGCAACAAGGATGAGCTGAGTATCTCTTCAGCAAGCAGACACGCAAACTGCCGCGAATGAAACTGAAAGAAAGACGCAGATGCTCAACACAATCTTCTTCATTAAAAGTATAAGACAAGCTTATCTTTCCAGTGCTGATGCCGCGCGCTCTCATATTGCGGTCTTTGATCTTGAAATGAGCTGATAATTAATAAAATGCAGCGCTTTTGATTTCGTTGACGTGAACTTCGTTAAATTTATATACAGCGCGGGAATTGAAGATCGGATTTATATCCGTTTTGTGAAGATTTATGTGGCCAAGTGTAAATGGAAACATTTTAACAAATCAGACAGATATCAGATCAGAGAAAACGCATGAAATGACCAGGTGTAAACAGACCCATTCATAATTATGACAAAAATAATATTATAAACTAGGTTAGTGGATAATTTAGCAGCAAAAGTTATTCTAGAAAAATCATGAGTGCACAATTTTATAAAATCTAAATATTTAGTGAAATAACATTATTTAGTGGGGAACAAATAAAAGTGAATATGTGAAGGACTAAATCTGGTAAAATGTTACACATTGCTCTTTGCATTGTTGTAAAATACATTAATGAAAACAAGTAAATGTATTTATTTATAAATATAAACTACAAAATTAAAAGACATTTCTTTTAAATACAGCGGGGAAAATAAGTATTTGACACATCAGCATTTTTATCAGTAAGGGGATTTCTAAGTGGGCTATTGACAAAATTTCCACCAGATGTAGCCATCAAGCCAAATATTGAATTCATACAAAGAAATCAGAACATTTAAGTATACAAGTTGAGTCATAATAAATAAAGTAAAATGACACAGGGAATAAGTATTGAACACTTTATTTAATACTTTGTAGAAAAGCCTTTGTTGGTGATTACAGCTTCTAGACGCCTCTTGTATGTAGAGACCAGTCGTCTGCATTGCTCAGGAGTGATTCTGGCCCATTCTTCCACACAAATGGTCTTTAAATCTTGAAGGTTCCTTGGGCCTCTTTTATGAACTTTGATCTTCAGTTCTCTCCATAGATTTTCTATGTGATTTAGGTCAGGTGATTGACTGGGCCATTCAAGCAGCTTGATTTTCTTTCTTTGAAACCACTTCATTGTGTCCTTGGCCTTGTGTTTGGGATCATTGTCTTGCTGAAATGTCCACCCTCTTTTCATTTTCAGCTTTCTGGTAGATGGCAGTAGATTTTTATCCAGAATGTCCCGGTACATTTCTCCATTCATCCTGCCTTCAATAATATGAAGTCTGCCAGTACCCCTTGCTGAAAAGCAGCCCCAAACCATGATGCTTCCACCCACAAACTTAACTGTTGGTATGGTGTTCTTGGGGTGGTGGGCAGTGCCATTTCTTCTCCAAACATGGTGTGTAGAATGACTGCCAAAAAGTTCAATTTTGCTTTCATCTGACCATACTATAGTCTCCCAATAATCCACAGGCTTCTCCAAATGCTCTTTCGCAAACTTTAACCGAGCCTCAACATGCTTTTTGTTCAGCAATGGAGTCTTGAGTGGTGAGCGTGCATGGATGCCATGGCGGTTCAGTGCATTGCTTATAGTTTTCTTTGAAACAACAGTACCTGCTGATGCAAGGTCTTCCTGAAGTTCTGCCCGAGTGGTTCTTGGCTCTTGGAGAACTCTCCTGATTATTCTTTGGACTCCTCGGACAGGGATCTTACATGGAGCACCTGATCGTGGCCGGTTTATGGTGAACTGATGCTCTTTCCATTTCCGGATAATGGCCCCCACAGTGCTCACAGGAACATTCAGCATTCTGGAAATGCGCCTATAACCATTCCCATCAAAATGCTTTTCAACGATAAGATTACGAAGATCTACAGAGAGTTCTTTGCTTTTACCCATCATGAAGTCTTTCCTGTGTGCCTCCTAGGTAATGAGAAGCCTTTATAGGCCATCAATTAGGACTAAAGCAGCTGATATCAATTAGTACTGATAGGGGCAGGGGTTCTCTCTCAATACTGACAGATTTCAGGTGATCTCCTTGCTTTCTATGCCATTTTGCACCTTGTTATCTTCATGTGTTCAATACTTATTCCCTGTGTCATTTTACTTTATTTATTATGACTCAACTTGTATACTTAAATGTTCTGATTTCTTTGTATGAATTCAATATTTGGCTTGATGGCTACATCTGGTGGAAATTTTGTGTCAATAGCCCACTTAGAAATCCCGTTACTGATAAAAATGCTGATGTGTCAAATACTTATTTTCCCCGCTGTATATAGCACAGTAATGAAGGCAGCAACATATGATAGAGGAGTCCTGCCTCCATTACTGTGCTATACATTAGATTATTAATAGCCTTGATAGGACAGTACAAGAAACGCTATAAATAATTTAATTGCGCAAAAGTATTATAATACGAAAAGCTCCAATAGAGAATGGCACAAAGCTATTATGCGCATCCCGTGTGCAGAATGATGCGCTTGAAGCAGCACGGAGTCACAGCGCGCAGCTCCTGATAGCGAAGTTCAAAGCACAGAGGAAAGAGATATTGATAAGTAGCTTTTTAAATCCGCGCGATAGTTTATTGAGCCTTTTCTTTTAACGGTTTTAAATCTCAGTTATTGAGCGCTCTTGAAGAGAGTTTCATTGTTTTGACTGTAGTAAACGAACACAACACGCAGTTTGAATGCTGAACGGAGGATGACAGACAGACGCAGCGGAGAGAAGAGTTTACCAGAACTTGAATTTAACGACTTAAATATTCATCTGTACCTCACATTAAATATTATGGAACGATTTCAGAACACTTGGACTTTGACTTTATGGTGCTTTATAATGCTTTTGTGCTTTCGTGGGGCTTAACAATAACAAAGAATAGTATACACACAATATCGGATTTGGATCGGTCTGGTCTCTCCGATACCCGATCCGCGGAAAATGACCGGATCGGAGCCGATAACGATCCTGAGTATCGGATCGATGCATCCCTAGTCCTGGGCATTTTTTAGATTTTGGCAAGTAAAATGCACAGAACATAAATGCATAACAATGTGAAGGGGTAGACATAACACACAGAGAGAGAGAGAGACATTTCTGCAAATTTATGTAACATAATTTGCAGAAGCAGACAATTCAAAAGACATCAGACAACAAATTCTAACCTTTGACAAAAATATAGATTTTTAATATATTTTAGAATGTTTAAATATATACTCACAAAATATATATCATAAAGTTGCGAGGAGAAGTTGAAACATGAAGAAAAATAATTGACTTGAAACTGAACTGAAAATGAATGAGTCCCTGTGGACCTCTGCTGGATAGATGTGGTCATTGCACTTTATTTCTTTAACTGTAATTCCTAAAGTTTTTCCTCTAACCTGCAGATGACAGTATTCTATCCCTAACACATGGGCCAATATCTAGAAACCTTTTATATTTAATTTAGGTCATCATTTAAGTGATTTTTTCATTAAAAAAAAAATTCATAAGCCAATTTATGGCATAGTTGAGTAATTGTGCAGTAAATAGGTAAAAACAAAAAACTATCAAATAACCACAAAAACAGCATAAACGTATAGTTGAGAAGTAAATTAAAAAAATTATATATAGTTTGTCATAAAAAATATATATTTCCTTATGCAATTGCTCTGTAAAAGTTTGGGGTCCCCTTTGGATTATTAATTGTGTGCATTACGTAAAACTTTTCATGCACATGAAATGTTAAAATTCTCTACTTATGATCATTTACGAACTAAATAACGGCGATTGGCCAATCAGAACATGGTACTGTAACAAGCTGCATACAAGCGGAAGCAATTTCATCATTTTTCGCGCAAAGTTCAAGTGCAACTTTTGAAGTTCTTTAAAAAGACGACAACAGAAGGTATGATTTTTCCTTGATTAGAATTTAAAGACATTCTCCTGACATAATGTATGTGTGACTGTGAGGGACTGAGAGACGATAGGAGAGCTGATATTATCCAACTTTGAGAAGAGAAAAAAAAAACACGTCATGAGAGTCCAAAAGCATTCACTGCACGATGAAGTCCATTAGAATACTGTTAGAGTGCCCTTATAATTCCAGCAATGAAACAAAAAATACCCATGAATGAGTTTTTACGTTTTTATATTCATTGCACAAGCAATGTACTTTTCTGTATATCAGCACATGTGTGCGAGGCCGCAAGCACAAATGTGCTATTAGTTTTATACAACAGTGCATAGCAACACGGTGTTTCATTCCGTGAATTAATCAGTTTTTGAACGAATCGAGTGAGCCAGTGATCAACGGTACATTCAGATGGTCTCACTTGTTTCGTTTCTAGTGAATCCGCTGTTTTGAACGAATCATTTGATATTAATGAATCATTTGTTAAAACAGACTTGCTGCCACCTACTGGCGGTTTAATTGTCATATTTATTTATCCATGACAGACCTAAATCAGCCAAGGTGCCAGCACAAAAACACATTCAGCAAAATATTGTTTAATTATCAATATTGAACAAAATTCCTCTATTTCAGGCCCCAGAAGAAAAAAATAAAAACTTATAAATAATAGTTCATTTAATAAGGCAATTTTTTCATTAAATAGAAACCTTTTTAAAAATGAGACCAATTTTGTAATCATTGTGTAAAATTAGCCGTTACATTTTGTGTTAATAAAGATAACGTTCATTTGACAATTTAGACGTTCGGCAATTGGCATGCTGTGATTACCTACGGCCGAACCACAGCCGTGCCAATATACAGCCATATCCAGGCCCAGATTAACACATTGTAGTGCCCTAGGGTCACCACATTTGAAGTGAAAAAACTTCAGCAGGTGGCGGCAAGTCACTGATTTTATCACTGAATCATTCATTCAATTGATTCTTTTGAACGGCTGATTCATTCAGGAACGAAGCCAGTGACTGTCTTCATGAATGGGTGATTGAATCATTGACTCACTAGATTCATTTAAAAACGCAGTTCATTCATAAACGAAACACCGCTGTGTTTGAATGGAGATGCGCAGCGGATCAGCTTTGACTGTTTGAAACTATTTTCCTTGACGAAATAGAGCAAAATCAGGCAATATTGTTAAAGTCATACAATATGCCACTTAATATTAACTTATTGTTTATTGAACTGTTGTATTAATTTAATACCACATTTGCAAACTCCCTATAATAATCTTTAAAAGCTGTCACTCACTTCAGTTCATCGCGATCTCACAAAACTCCATTATAATCAATGAAGCTCTCTACACTGCACAACAAATCTCTTATTTACACCCTGTCTACACTTTGTTTGTTATAACGAGAGGATTTGTGAGCTTGCATAACTCAGCAATGAACAAAACTCCAGTATTTTGAGCAGTGAGTGGATTCTGATTAACATTGCATTCAAGGAATCAACATATGTCTGCGCTACATTACTCAATGCAGCAAAAACAGGCAAGTAGAAATATTTGAAGCTCCCCTCAGCGCAAACACAAATAGCCTATGCTGATCGGGTTAGTCGCACAGGTGCTCCTAAATATTTTTTGATAGTCGCACGCAGTACTTTTCAGTCGCACTGTAGAGCCCTGGCTATGTGTCATGATATTTTCTCTTTTTTTAAATTTACGTTTCGCACAACCGCTAAAATGATGCTGCCTATCCATTTGTGAATAAATATGCTCGACTCTGACTGGGGGGAGGGGCAAATACACTGTGACCTGACCCAATCGCAATTCTTTATATGCATGCATATATTTTATATTCTCTCTTCATATATTGTATCATTAACTGTTCATTTTCTATGCATCTGCATATCTTCCAGCAAAATAATATTTAACTTATACAAAACATGAAAAATATTTTAAAGGCCTAGCCATTATCTTAATCACTTGGTGCCCCCCTATTGGCAGGTGCCCCAGGGCACTCGCCCAATCCCGTCTATGGATAATCCGGCCCTGGCGATATCGCACTGCTAATCGTGTGATATTGCTCATATATACCACTCAGCCCTATTATATTTCAAATAAATTGACATCATACAAACCCAAAAGCCCATGTTTCATGTGAAAAGTAAGCTGAAAGAGTGAAACACTATCACCAATATATGCTTTGGAGAGCAGTAAGAAAGCTGGCGTTGACTGCCAAAAGCACAGTGCTATAACTCACCTGGCACTGTAACCAAGGTAACATCACAACAATAGCAGTTACCTCCAAAAATATCAAATCTCCGTTGTTAAATAAAGCAAGTGTGGGCCATTTCACGCACCTCTTAACCAACTTCAGCTGACATGAGAGCCTCTGTCATTGTCCTGCCAAAGTGAATTTATGTCTGAGTTCAGCAATATTTCTGCTCTACCGTTTTATAAATGTTTAAAGGGGTCCTATTATGCTCTTTTACAAAGTCTTGATTTTGTTTTGGGGGTGTACTAGAACATGCTCTCATGCTTGATGGTTCGAAAATCGCATTATTTTTCACATTATTTTCATTATTACAATACCTCTCTCCCCAGCCTGGCACAAACGACTCGATTAGTTCTGGGGTTGATGAAGGCCCGCCTTCCGAAAAACTAAATGTGTTGTGATTGGTTAGCTGTCCCAGTGCTTTGTGATTGGCGAACAGCTTAGACAGCGTTTCAGTACAGCCCCGCCCCTTGCCAAAATAGCAAGCCATATCAATTCACATAGACATATTATATCTATGTCAATTCAGACCCCGAGAATATTGAACAAGAGGATCGCGCAGAACCTTTGCACGCACGGATATTGCAAGACATATTAAAGTGGTAACGTTATTGTTGTTTTTTTGGCTAAATCACGTTTTAGATAGGATGTCAACAACAGCTTAAAAATAACTGCATTTACTTTGTAACGTTACAGATAAGTGCAATGGTAATATGTATTATGTTTATTGTTCTTTAATTCTAACATTATAACATGAATTGCAGTGAAACAGTTGGATTTAGTTATACCATAGTCCCACAGACTTACACTATTTGTGGCGGCATATATATGCAAATTCATTCTCTGCCAGCGGGAGGCGCTGTTGGAGTGGTAGAGAGATCAAGGTTTCCCCGGTAACGCTACACAAAACAGAGCTCCGCTCACAAACGCTGCTTTATCAGACATTACATGCAAGATGAAATGAAAATGACATCCATAATTTTCTGAAAACAGTCAGTTTCCATCAGAAATACAGTGATATAAAAACACCCGCACCGGGTTTCGATTTTGAAACGTGCAGTGCTCAACCAAGCGTTCTCCCCACCCACCAACCATTCGAATTTCAGTAGGCGGGATTTATTTTTGTGATATCACAAATACAGGAAAACAACACTGTAGTCCAAACGAGCCGTTCGTTGTAGTTCTTGAAAAGGTTTTTTTTTTTAACGAAATATCTCCCTTTGGAGTGGACTTTGAGATTTGTAACTTTGTAGATCTTTTTATGCCCAAACATACACACTACACACTGACTAAAATTCAAAAAGTGAAAAAGCATAATAGGACCCCTTTAATACACAGAGCTGTAGATAAAAACGAACACAGCTGAGTGTGTGATTAGTCAATGTGCTCATTATGTGTATGTAGTTATTTCAGATTATGGGTGGGTAAGCTGTCAGCTGGTGTGACTCAGTAACAGGACATATCAACAACCTACCCCTTAGTCAGAGGACTTAGTCACAGCCTACTGACTAGTACACACCCAGTCTATATATCTACACAGTCACAGACACACCACAGACTCCTTAGCACCGGTACACCTCACTGCTTCATCTGCAGAACATTCGTTGCTCAAGATCAGTCAGAGATGTGGCCCTGTAGTTAGCGCACTTGCTCTGAGCTATTGAGATGAGGCTCTCATAAATGGATGACTTCAAACCCTGATCCCATTCCCCACATAATTTCTAGTCTCTCTAATGTCCTATAAATACAGCAATACAAAAATATTTCACTGACAAACCCAAATATATGAACTCACAAAACAAAACAAACACACAAAAGATTTTCCTAAATGCACCCTACTTCATAAATTGCAGTTTATCTTAAATTTAAACTAAATGGATTTGTGACGTAATTATAAAAAAATAGTCAGAATTAGGAGATATAAGCTTGTATAAACTTTTAATTTAAACCTTTTTTTTATGATTTTTTCACAATTGACTTTTCTCCTCCGAATTTTTTTTTCTGCCATGGAACAAAAAAAGATTATATTTTTTTTCTCACAATTCAGACAATTTATTCCTTAAGTTTATATCTCACAATTTGGGCTTTTCTTTCTTTTTTTTTCATCAGAATATGCAGAAAAAGTCTGAATTGTGAGATAAAAAGATAATTGCGATTATTATTACAAAGCAGTTGTTCATTTGTGCATTTAATAATGTTAATGCATATTGTGATATTCATTGTGTCTATTTGTCTTTACATTTGAATACATTTTAATAAACAATGTTGGAACCCAAAAAGTTTGTATGCATGCTCTTTAGTTGGTATATGCATAATAATATTTTCACATCAGTGTTTTGTCTTTATAAATAGAATAAAAATATAAATATTTTTTTCCCTCTCTCTTGACATAGGATGAAAAACATAGAATTTAGGATCAAATCCTAATCAAGACCCATATTGTTATATAACAGTGACCTTAACATCTCTGTCCCTCTGGCCAGTGTCATCAGTCCTAATTTCCTCATCATTTCATCTGCTTCTATAAAAATGGAACAGACAGACCAAGTACAAACAAACTGTAAAGGGCTGCTCGATAACGTAATCCAATTGTTTCATGCTTACATGTTATGCTTTTGCCAGGAGTGCTAGCAAGGTCTGGTTGGGACAAGCTGTTGTTGTTGTTGCTGCCATTATCCACGTCTCCTGTCTTTTCCATGGGTGGGGTGTTTGAATTCTGTGCTGTCTGCTCACCTGTTTTATTCCCTTCTGAGGCCAAAAGACACAAACACAGAGGAGAGAGAAAGAAAAGAAAAGTTAAACAGAGATTAAAGAGAGCTTTGCTTTCATATCCATTTCTAAAGTGTATTGATGCAACAACAGTACAATGTGGATGCTCAGTTTAGAAACGTGTTTATATTTGCACCAGCAATTTTGCTAGATCATCACATTGCATGCATGCTGTGCTCACGTATCTGAGAAAGCACATTAATGCGGTCAGCAGCATGTGTTTGTGTGTGCGTGTTTTATAAGTTAGAGCTGGAGCCAAGTGGTCTTATTATGTGGCCTGGTAATTATACAGGGCTGTCTGAGGAGGCTATAGCAGCATACGTATGACATCAAAGAGGGTCAGGACTGGGTCTTAGTGAGGAGAAGCGCTATGTTCAGCTGAGCTGAGTGCAACTGAGCTCTGCTCCATCCTGGCCTCTGGCCCATACCTACCCAAATGGAAGCCAGCTGGGCTTTACTCGCTGTCTGATAAACACACAGCATCTCCTGTGGAACATCAGTCGACTGCTCTCCGTTTATTTCCTTTAGCGACTCTGCCTCGTTTTGCTTTACTGGATTTTGTCTATATATACACAGGTATATATATAGTAAGTACACAAAATATTTGACAATGGAATTCTGTGATTGACCAATCAGAATTAAAGTATTCAAGAAAGCTGTGTTATAAATCACATTCAATTATTAGAGGAAAGCAATACAGAGACAAAGAAAGAGAAAAGTGAGAGAGTGAAACCTGCAGGGTTCAGAGAGTTTATAAGCTGATGTGGGTAAGTGTGAGAGCTGCGCTGGGGCTGTGGACAGACAGGGATCACGTTTATGAACCATTTTAGCTTTAAAACACAGACCACTGAAGCCTGCCTCAGTAACGCTGCTGAACAGAATTCTGCTTTTATACCGCTGTGGCACTGAAGTATGCGTTAGCTCCTTCTGTTCTCCCATTGCTGTGGATCACTGAGCATTAGCAACTAGAACCCAGCAGTTATCAAAGGCAGAGCTTTAATTCCTCATCATAATCAAGCTGTACAGCAGGCAGGGGAGATTTACTGCACAGGCATCATAGTTTCAGCTCAGCCTTCCATATTATGTGGCGAGGAATTTCAAGAACCTGCACTTAATGATCTCAGCAATTACGCCTCGTTTGCAAAAGCCTTTCGAAATCAGACATCTGGGTTAACGATCTAGTGCTTTAGACACGCTAGTTGTTTTAGAGCTGGCCAAGTACATAAAAAAATAAATAAGAATTTGCAAAATGTGATGGACTATGGTGTGTATACAGGCCATTACTTCTACATGCAACGTGTGTGGACCCTAAAGGCAGAAAATGTGTGGAAACATACTTAACTTGTAAACAGGGCTCATACATTTCCCGGTAAGCAACATAAGAACATAGGAATAAAAATATAGTATGTGGGTAATGGTCATAAATACTTTATGGCATGAAAGGCATTTTGCTATATGTAATGTTCGGTGTTGTGGAAGGGGGGGGGGCACCTCAATTTTATAGTACTTTTCCCACGACAACAGGAATGAGGTGTCTTGTGGTAAAGACTACTTGGAAAAATGTACATCAGCATCCTATTGGTACAATCCCAGTGAATGTTTACTGCGATATTTTGTAGTACACTGGCACACGTTCTTTCTTAAAGAGATAGTTCACCCAAAAATTATAATGACATTAATCTTCTTAATGATTAATTAAGTCTTTTTTTTCTGTGGAAAAAAAGCGGGTGATTTGAGTATTGTTTCAACTTCTTTTTTCTACAGAAAGAAAGAAATCAGTGGGGATTTATTTATTCTATAAAATATCTACTGTGTTCACAGATGGAAAGTAATTAAAATTAGTTTGAGTATACAATTTTTTTTCCCGTTTCTGCGTGAACTGTACTTTTAAAGGTGGAGTGTGTCATTTCTGCACCACTAGCATCACTTAACAGAACTGCAAAAATAATATCAATTTCAAATAGATATTCACACCCCAAACATCGACATATAAATAATCTCCTCTGCATATTAAACTAGGACAAAAGTATATCATCCAAAAAATGACACACTTCACCTTTAAAGAGTGTGCAGAATGACGAATGTTCTGCGGGTGTGTATAACATCCGTCGGTTACCAGGCCAAGACACTCATGCACGTCTGATTCTGAGTCAGTCTCCCTGCCTGAAGCTCTCCATGTGCCTCTGTGTCTCTCTTTTTCTCCTTTCTGTGGTTTTGCCTTATTTACTCCTGAGGTCTGGGAGAGCACACTGATACTTTCTATAATCTTCGAGCAGTCAGGTATGAGGCCTGGTATTAGAGACTGTGCAGCCATGTGGCTTTACAGCGACACTTTGAAATACTCTCAACCCTCAAGCCCCAGCCTTTCTTTATTTTGTGGCAGAGTTGCTCTGTCCTCACCAACCCTTACTAATGCTCTTTCAGAAGAAACAGACAAAAGAGAAACAGAGAGAGACTGACAAGAGACTTATAGATATTTCACACCCCCATGCGTCTCAGTGGAATAGCTGAACTGAAGACTAGGCGAGAGACATGCTTGAATTAGAACTTTCTCCAACTCTGATATCCAGAACTTCTCCTTTGACTCGATGAGACCTCCCCTAACAGCGGTGACTGTAAATTCAGCTTTTAATGGAATACAAGAGATTACACTATTTCTCTTGTGCAGCAGCGAAAATATTATCCCTTTCAATCTAGAGATAATTTGCTGAGTTGAAGTGTAAAACTTGCATCTTCACCATTCAGCATGTGCCTAGAGAAAAATTTATTGAGTAACATGACAAAAAAAAACCTGTTAAATATCAGGCGATCTCAGCGGCGGGCCTAAAGGAGCAGTGCACCAGCCACTTGTGTTGGGAGTTAATTACTTGTCATTACCCTGACTAATTAAAACCATCACTCTTTAAAATCCACTGAGGGTGATATTGTGCTAGCACAGAGCGGGGAAGGGAAAAGCAAGGGGGAAAGGTAAAAGAAAAAGTACAGATGAAATGAAATGAAATGAAAGGCATAAAAATTAGGTCGATTGTGGGCTAATATTATCATCGGCTTCAGGTTTGGCAGACAAGGTCTGCTGTAGCTCTGCAGGCATCTGGAACAATGTGATGGCCATGGGGCACAGAGAACAGAGGAATACATTGGGAATTAGAAGGCTGCAGAATCGAAATATTCTGCAGGCTAAATTCCTCAAATTCACAGTTGGTGTACTTGAAAGATCACTTTGAGAAAGAATGGTGATAAACACCTAATTTTATGTTAAAATGCAAATATAGAGGGTGAAAACAGGTCATCAAGGGTAGATTACAAATGCATTGTATCATGTCTGCATAATAATTGATTTGTCTCTCTAAATCGTTTAATGTGCAAAATGTGAAATGTAACAGTGCAAGATGGGAGCTGCTACAGATTATGTAAAGTGGAAGCTGTGCTTTCATGAGGTTTCATATTTGTAAGTTAAAGTTAATAAGTTAATTTGTAGTTAAAATCTGAGTCAGTATGAAGTATGTGTGTGTGCGTGGTCAGAAATGTGTAGATGCAGGGCTCTAAACTAAACTGTAATGTTTTTGCAACCATTTTTCTTGGAAGTGACTAAATTTTGTACCGTTTCACTGATGCAAATTCAAAATATTGCAGTAGTAATTTTAATTTTACCATACTTGTATTATACATAATATTAGTTGTTAGAAAATTCACAACTAAAAAAAAATTACAAAATATTATTAATAATATAACTACTATTATTGGTTTTTGTCTCTTTTTTTGTGCTGCTTACAATAATCAGGTGATGGTGCTACCATTTGTAAAACGTTTCAACAGTGCCAACTGTCTCATGTGTTAGCCTAGAGCCCTTGAATGACTAGATCAGAACCTACTGCACCAGATTTTGAGCCAATCTCTCTCTCTGGATTATTTTATTTTGCTGTTCAACAATCTGGAATTGTATACCATGCAAGTTATATTTCAGCCATGTGGTTGATTTTTGCCAGGCCCTTGAGTCAATTAACCTCAGTCGCGGCTCCCAGAAACATAAACTCACTGACTGTTGCATATTTATTCACATTTATCTGTATCTTACTCAGTGCACTGCAATAGCATTAAGTGCAACAGGAAACAGGTGGTGCCACTTAGTGGAGCATCTCAGATAGATTAATGCAGAGCGCCTCATTTAAAGCCCACATTCATCCTCCCCTGTTACACATTTGTGAGCCCATCATGACTTTGACACATTTTTTTTTTTTAGCGATGACCCCTCAGGGATGTAATTAGGGGAGCAAAAAGAAAATAATTAAGCAAACGTCTGTGGTTGATCCTCTGAAGAGACATGCTGATAACTATGGTAACATCTTCACTAAGCTTGGCTCTGAAACAATAGAGTCTAATCTGGGCTCGTAAATTGGCCAAGAGTAAAAACACACGCTCAGGGGGAAAAAGCTTCAAAGAACTGTTTTGGAATTTATCCAAATTCACAGATTATTTAGCCAGTACAATAGTGGAGGGGGAAAAACACTGTAAGCTCATTAAAAAAAGAAAATGTCTGGTATTTAACAGGCTTTAGGGAGGATTTAACAGCACTATATCTTGTGCTTGAACGTTTTTGTGAGGAGATAGAACAGTGCGAAGAAAGTGGGGGGTCTGTATCTCTGTTTCAAGGCTTGGCATCTCCATGCGTGACATGCCACGTCTCCTGGTTCTCTTTAACATAAAAACATTCACTTTTGCACAGTCACGCACCTCTGCTAGCTCCAAAGCAGCGACAGGAAGTTTCAAACACACAGTGGTGAGTGGCCAACAGCTGCCTCATAGGTCAGCATTGATCTGCGCTCGCTCTCTTTTTCTCACTTGCTCTATCATTTGAACTCTCTTGGTCAAAAAATCCAAATGTTCTCAAAAAACGCTTGCTAATATGCGATTTTACAGTAAGATTTATGGCTGAAGTGAAAGCTGCAGGAATCCCCCCACATGAGAATCTCGACAGCAACTTAAAACCATCAGGATAGGCATCAAAGACAGACCTCACAACGATCCAACACGATGAAATCTCCTCAATCTTTCCCATACAAAGGAGACCGGCAAGTGATATCTGCCACAGACATGTCCGGAGGAGCCAAAATATACATCTTAAAAGGCCAGCTGAGCATTTGCAAATAATTATGTAGCGTGAATATCAAGCCATTTGAACAAGAGTGCTCAAGTGTGTCAGAATATACGTCAGTGGATACTTGCTAACTTAATTTACACTAGAGTGTTTTACTGGACTGTGTTAGAATCAAAATGGAAATTCATAACTTTTCTTCTTTATGAAGATCAGTGTTGGGCAAGTTACTCAAAGAATGTAATATATTACTCATTACTAGTTACTCCTTTCAAAAGTAATATTGTTACTTTACTTATTACTTTCTGGCAACAGTAATTAGTTACACTACTAGTTACATTACTTTTTCTTCACGCCACACAGAAGTTGTAACTGTGTATCTTCCACATAAAATTCTTCTAGAATGTTACTAACAACATATATCTGCCTCATCATTTGACCAAAATCCACATTGGATCGCAGTCAGAAGTTATTACAAACACTCAATAGTGATTGATAGTGACATTCAAGTAGAAGTGTTGTATTAATCTCATTAATTGTCATGTGTAGCTTGAAGCTAATTGTAATTTCTCCATTACCCATATACAATTATATTTCATTATGTATTTTATCAAATCACATAAGTTTGTAAGAAACTGTTTAATTTTCCAAAAATATTTTTAATTATAGTAATATAACGTACCACATGCTGATCAGAGGGATGTGGGTGGGATGTAATGCCAGAGTAAAGTAAAGCCACAACTTACACAATAGTGTTCAGATCATCTTTTTTTCCTGACAAAATCAATATAATGCAATATTTCTATCTGCTGAATGTAAGCTTTTCCATATTCCAAGCTTGCCTGCTGCACTGAGGACATCACATGCATGTGCGAGTCGTGAAAATTCTGACAATAAATCTAGGAATTGTTTGATTTTAAATCAGCGGAGTTGAGGCATCAAAAGTAACTAAGTAACTAAGCTGTTTTATGGATGGTAACTGTAATATTATTACTGAAATCTTATTAGTAATTAGTTACACTACTAGTTACTGCAAAAAGTAATATTATTACAGTAACTAGTTACTGCCCAACACTGATGAAGATGCACCAAAAATACCCCCAGATGAGGTAATGACCTTCCAATTGTAACAAACGAAGCACCAAAAATATTTTTTAGAGAAGAATGTTGTGACGCACAAACATTTTTTTACTAGACAACCACAGACAGGACCTAAAATTTTAAGCATTCAAAACACAACAACGCAAAAAGGTTTAATAATACATTTTACAGTTAAGGAATCTAAATGAAACTTGTCAGTGGGCTTTAGTTAAATAGTACTTATATTTTATGTTTTCATTCTCAAAATGGTATTTTAATAAAGTATTTCTCTTGATTCACACACACAAACTGTGGCTCCCTCACAAGTGACAAGTATATGCGATCATGCCAAAAGAGAATTTTCTTAAGAAATGAAAGAGAGCCTACTTAAGAAATGCTCATAAAACTGTCCTTCAATATGTACAGAATGTTTATTAATTTAATTTAGAAATAATTGATTTATATAGTACTTCTTTGATCAAATGAACTGCACCGTTCTTAGAAAGTTGATTATTAAAGGGGGCATAACACACACAGTTTCACCCAATCTCATGTTAATCTTGAGTACCTATAGACAGGGGCGCCGCTACGGATTCTGGGCCCCCTGGACAGCATATTCACTCGGGCCCTCCTGCGTTCCGGGGGGGGGGTTATATATTATAGAAATTGCGATTGCGTTCCCGAGCCAGTCTTTTTTTCCCCTTCTCCCAAATCAGATTATACTGTTTCAGCTATTAAAATCGTTCAGTTTTGTATGTAATGGCAAAGTGATAATATTTTGTTTTGTTTTTTTATAAAGTTAATTTAGAAAAACGTTTGGAGCATTTTTTTTGTTCGTTAAATACGTTTTTTCTTTCTTAAAGTAACGACCAAGCGGCCAGCGGCAGACAGTGAGCTGATCATAGCCATGTTTGATCAATTTAGCCTTCTCAAATCATCACGACTTGCCTAAAATAAAATCTATAGATATACTAATACAGTTCAAGCATATAACAATGTTTTAACGTTAAACCTAGATAAATGTGCGCTGCATCCTAGTTTGTGCGGAGAGTGACATGAGGCACCAGTGCAAGCAATTGCATTTTTTTCAATTGAAACAACTTGCAGTAATTTTTGCTCATAAAAGTAAGAGTAATACATCATTCGGAACTGTAAAGGGTCTACTTTACAAAGCTTTTTATAAAATATCAGGGCTCTAGACTCATTCTTCCCACTTTCTCAGTTGGTCGCACAAGCACATCATTTGGTAGCAAATTCTTTTTTTTTTTTTTGATACACTTGATTAATCAATGCATGCTGATTAACTTTTATCATAGTTTATAGTTATATGGTAACGAAAGTGGTCAACATTCAACCCGTTCTTTTTCATCAGTATTATTTGTGATTTATATTTTGTGACAGAAATTCCTCTTTTTGCTTTCACTTTCACAATCTTGGTGTCAGCTTTACAAGAAAAGATAATTGTCTGTTTTGCTTATATCTATACACCTTTCACTTTTTAAGACTAAAACAAAAGATGGATTCATTGTTATTCTTAATTAAAAAGCACAACAACAATAAAACAGTATGTTACAATGACAAACTAGCTTACATAACATTTATTAACAAAAACGAATAAGATGAGGCATAGGACACATCACATGCTGTATTATACCGACTAATACATAACAGAATGTTTAGCAAACTCTGAGGAATCAAATAATAATAATATAAAAAAAAGGAAAGCCTCCATAGTGTAACGTGAGGTAAACAGCAAAGATAACAAGCTTTTCAAAATGAAAACAAAAAGTCAAACTAAACTGTCTGTCGCTGACAGGACTTGCATGTTTTCTCTACAAGAATACCAACATGTTCACCTTCTCTGTTTTAAGCGGTCTTTTACTTTAGTTTGAAAACCAAATCCTCCGTTGTGCTCCGTCCGCTGCGCGCACCTTCGCGCTCGTGCTGACGCCCCATTCTGCATACACACTGCCTCTGCTCTGCTTACGCGTGCGGTGTGTGACACAAAGTGCGACCACTTCAAATTTTTACTCGCACACTCTCAAAAAAATTGGCGCAGTCTAGAGCCCTGAATATATAAAATTATTTTATAAAATAATGAAAACAATGATGTGCTGTCTCGTCTTGAACAGGAGCACTTCACAAAAATGAACCGAAAGTCAGCGAATACATGACTCACAGACATGATAAATATATCTATAGAAAGCTTTAAATGACTACTTAATGAAATAAATCAAATCGAAAACAAAAACTCTTTCATTATAATCCGTGAAGATGCACTTCTCTCTAAAGGCGCATCTAATGAGGAGATGGCGAGTCAGGATCATCATCTGATTCTTCATCTTTGCGACACTGACACAGAAAACACTAGTTTATTAGTAAATAATTCAAATCTCTCCTTACTATTTCCCCCTGACACATTCATGGTAATTACTTTTGCTGGGGTTTATGGCAAGCTTTATTGCGTGTATTTGAACGCATAACTCTGCAGCTGCGCTGACGGCTCTCTGCTGCTGCTGGACACTAGACACCGTCGAGCCGCTCTTGACAGTTGCGGCAGCACGGTCTGGTGTTGTTTCCACCAGCGCGGCAATTTTTTTCATCACTAATTGATGGATGTCTAAAATATAAACATAAGGAGAAGCCTAAAAGTCTGAATTATGACGTGAAAATTGGCCCGATCGAAGTCCGGTCGGGGTCGGGCTGAAATGCAGGGCTCTAACGTTCCCCTCGGTAGAAATCACGTTTCTACCTCGGGGGCCCCCTCCCATCGTGGGCCCTTAGAATCGTCCTAACTTCCCCCCCCCTTACGGCGCCCCTGCCTATAGAGTAGTACTGCATCCTTCATATCTCCAAAAAGTCTTTAGTTGTATCATATTTATAAAAGAAAGATACAGCTTTACGATTCTCTCCGAAAAAGCAGAGCTCCTGGAGGCGCGCCGTGGGCGGAGCTAAAGAATGACGAGCACTTGCGCCGATCGCGAACAAAACACAGACATTTGATGCCGTTTCACTTACCGTCTGCAGTTCTGAATCATGACCGGGATCTTTTATAGCTGGGACCTCTCCCTCTTTCAGTATCAAACGATGTGCAAAATGTGCGAACTGGGCCTTGTTTATAAAACGTTCGTCAACAAACACACTTGTGAAACTCCATTGCTGACCCGGAAAAACAAACTCCATCCAATGTTCACGTAACATTGTGCTCTTTTGGTAAGCTGAACAAGGTTATCTTTCCCTTACAACCAAAAACACACTTCTTTAGAGACATTCTTCCCGAGTGAGTCCCGTGCAGTGCTGCCGGATGATGGGTGCGCTCTGGCTCCGGTCGATGCGTGCACGGGCGCGTTCTTCCAGTAGAAATGCCCATATAAGGAGTTCCACCGTCGTTTACGTCAGCAAGAGCCATGATTGAAAAAACTTTCTGAAACTTGTACGGAAGGAAGATTTTACCATAGAAATGCTGAGTCATACTTCCAAATCGTTTTTTGAAACTTTGGCCATGCTCAGCATGAGAATCCAACTCTTTACCAGTGTAAACAACTCTGAATGCATGAAACAGCATTGTAACCCCCCCCCCCCTTTAAAATTGTTGTCTACCACTAAATTGCGGTTT
This sequence comes from Aspiorhynchus laticeps, assembly GCA_023376895.1. NCBI lineage: Eukaryota > Metazoa > Chordata > Actinopteri > Cypriniformes > Cyprinidae > Aspiorhynchus > Aspiorhynchus laticeps. The sequence continues at coordinate 19,189,361 of CM041810.1, read as the reverse complement.
CTTTAACATTTATGTAAAAACAAACATTCCACCCTCATCATATACAGTAACTGCTTTCCACAGCAGTTTGACCACAGCTTTGTGAAAGATAATGCAAAATAATGCTATGAAAACAAGATGCACATATCAAAGGAATTTGTTGTCCTCGTGCAGTCTCCCACGTCTACAGTACTGTATATCTATGAAGTTCTCTTATATTTGCACATCATGTAAAAACTGTTACAGGGTCTGTGGACACATTCAGAAAGTTTAAACTCTGTCATCGCAGTCAAATCATAACTCAGTTCAAGCAGAATCAGAGATGCTGGCAGTCTGTCAAGTTTTAAATTACACAAAAAGGCCTTTAGCCTTAATTCTTGCCTAATGAAAAAAGCAAGATTTTCGAAATAGCAAATCCTTCAGCGTCTCTAGCGAAAACAGCTTTATTCATGCACTCTGGAGAGCAGGGAGTTAGTGTGGATGTTTAATCTCCCACAGTGAGTCAGGCCTGTACACTGAACTATAGCACTAAAGCTGAAGAAGGCAAGTCAATGAATGTCGGTGTTCAGCCTTGGACCGGCGCCATATCCGTAATCAGGCGGCCTCATGCAAGCTTGTGTTTTCATAGAGTTCTTTAGACTGAGTCCAGATCCTGTTGGACTTCACTGTAAAAATTGAAAAAGCGAAAACGATCATTTAATTTTAGACAAAAACAAACACCTTAAGCTAATGTTTAAACACCCGAGATGAGAATTCCTCACAGCCCAAATGAATGTGCTTCATGCTGAGGCACAAGCCTCAAATATTTAGGAACAGTTCAGAGCTAAATCTAATTAGCAGTTATTGGGCAGATCGCATATATGCCTGGTGGCCTAATTTTGATTGTGGCTGGCTTACCATGGTGCATTGGCTCTGGCAATCACACAGGAATCAACACGCTCACTGGTTTTTGAAGCACTGTTATGCAAATGGAGGATTGGGCCAGGACTTGCCCTCTTCCACAGTAATTACGAGGCCTCTGCCTGCGAATCTGATTCCTTTGGAGAGGACTGTGGCAGTTTGCAGAGGTGGTGCGCTCAAAGCCACTTGTTGTTCGCACACATGCGTGTATGAATACACATGTTCAAAGGCTCCCAGACCAAAGACGGACAGGTTTGGTTGTACAGACACATAAATAAGCCATGCATATTCTGCAGCGCCCTTTGTATAGAACATCTGGAACTTTGACCCCTTGCTACTAGGACAGTATGGTGGATCTGAAGAACATTTCCAAGTGCCTCATTCCTCTTCTGGAATTCAGAGACCCTGAGTGCCCTACTGACAAACCAAAGCTCACTGAACCCCATTCACTGCAAAGCATGATTCCAAAGCTAAGCAAAGCACATATTCTTCAAACCACTAAACGCCTCACTAGCACTGTGAACCCTGTTTGCAGACTTCCACTAGCCGAGCACAAAAACAATAGTGTCTACTCCTATTAGCTCTGTTCTAAATCTAGTGAGCAGCCTTGCTGCCTACATACAGTAGGCTGCACCCGAAATGGAAGGGAATTTCAAATAGCCAATGCAAGTGAAAAGATTATTAAGATTATAAGTATTCAGTGAATTATATTTAGAATATACACACATATATTTATAGCATACACTACTAAACCAAAAAGAAGAAAGAAATTACTACTTTAAAGAAATTAATAATTTTCTTCAGCAAGAATGCATTAAATAAACCAAAAGTGATAAATTCGGTCACACTTTATTTTAAGGTCCAATTCTTGCTATTAACAAACTATTACTTATGACTTTTGCCTCAATAAATGTGCTGCTTATTAATAGTTAGTGAGGTAGTTGTTAAGTTTAGGCTGTAGAATATGGTCATGCAGAATATGTGCTTTTAAGTACAGTTCTAATAAACAGCCAATATGTTAATAATAGGCATGCTAATAAGCAACTATTTAATAGTGAGAATTGGACCCTATACTAAAATGTTACTGTAAAGTTACTATTTCAAATAATTGATGTTCTTTTGAATTCCTTTTATTAATCAATGAATCCTGAAAAAGTTTCTCACAGTTTAAAAAACAAACAAACATATTAAGCAGCATTCAATACGGATAATAATAAGAAATGATTTGTAATACATGTATTAGAATTATTTTTTGAAGAATTGTGTGACACTGAAGACTGGAGTAATGGCTGATGAAATTTCAGCTTTGCAGTCAGAGGAATAAATTATATTCAAAATTATATTTATATATTAATATATAATTATTATTATTATTTTAATCATTGAATATTTCACAATGTTCTTCAAAATATATTCTGTTTATTCATACAGGTTAGAACAACTTGTGGGTGAGTGGATGACAATTTTAATTTTTGGGTGAAATATCCCTTTAAGAGGTTAAGAGTTTGAAAATGTTTGGAAAGCAGCATCAAGTTGCTTCCTACAGTGGTTGCTCACTAGGTTTTGGAATAGCTATTATTGTATGAGTCTATTCTAAAAAAAAGTTAAAAAGGTGTTTTAGAAAATCATAATCATCTTAGTATATTTGCATCTCATTACAGCGTCGCCATCGCACTGCATGTACCCATCACACTGCATGTACCCGACCACAGTAAAGGATCAGATGAGAAGCAGACATCTGCCTCCTAATGTTGAATGCCTGGCAGTTACACGCTATGCCTCACATTATTTATACAGATATATTGCATTTATTATATCTATGTTTAAATAGAGTTCCCTCTCGATACTCCACTCGTACTGCGTCTTGATAAAGACGCATATGGGAAAAAGCCTTTTTTCTCCTGAACTGAAGTCTTATTCAATCATGCAGTGAAACTGCACGACTATTGGTTCGTGCAGTGGTAAAAAACGAACCAATGGGTCGGCAGCGGAGCTGCACGAACCTATGGCGACGATTCCCGCCAGATCCCGCCAAAATGGGTGGGGCATCTGGCTATATAAGCGGACGTTTCGCCATAGGATCCTCAGATTTCTTCTCCTTCAGCGACGACGACTTCGTCTACACTGACCCAGAAGCCTACTTGCCGTTGACACTAGGGGTGTGCGATACTGCAAATTTTGGTATCGATCCGATACCAAGTAAATACAGGGCCAGTATCGCCGATACCGATACCGATTCCGATACTTGTCATTTAAAAATACATACATTTAAATGACCAACAACAATTAAAAAATTACAATAACTAATGTTGATATGAATAATATTATATTCACCTTAAAGCTACGTGGATATTATTTGCCTTTCTAAAAGGACTTTGCAGGCAGAGGAGCCCAGAACATGAAAGCAATGCACAGTTTCATGTTAAGTATTTTCCTCCCATAGAAAAGAGTTATAAAAAATAACGTGGCTTAATAAATTAAGAACATAAAATACAAAACTCAGTATACACCTTATGTTGCAAACTAGATATACAAGTTAGCAGATGTGTCCAGAATATATGAAAGCAACGCTCAAAGTTTTCACATTATGCATTTTCCTCCCATAGAAAACCATTATAAAGAAAAGTATAATGTAAGTGGCAAATTGAATAAAGACAGTGATATGAAAAATAACTATTAAACCATAATTCGTTTATTATTGAAAGGATTTTCGTATGTACTGTATTTTCTGTTTATTTTATACATACTGTAATAGTTGTTTGTTATTATTGCAATAAAAAAAATCTGTGATATGAAAAGGCCAAATTCGGTATAGTTTATAAAAATATATACTATGAATGTACAGGTAAGCAGATGAACCCAGAACATGAATGCAACACATTGATAACCAATATAAAAACATTTAATATGGTGTAATGGAGGAAGACAGTGATAAAGACCAAATAAATATAGACTAAATTCAGTATACAATTTATATAATATTTGGCAAGCAGCTGAGCCCAGAATATATATGAAAACATGCTAAATTACATGTTAAGCATTTTACTCCCATAGAAAACTGTTATAATGAAAGCATTTAAAGTGGCTTAATGCATGACGAAATAATATTCAAAGACCAAACTCGGTATAAACCTTACAGTGATACTGCATAAAAAGGACAAATTCGGTATACAGTTATATACAATATGTACTATGTGAAGGATTTCCTTCCTCCCCTTTTCATTTTGTTTGTGGCTCGGAGTTCTGTTCCATCTCTCACTGTATCCGCTCGCGCTTGGAGTCACGTGATGCATGACAACAAATCAGCGTAGCAGGGGAGGAGCAGTAATGTTTGGATACGAGATGTGAAAAGAGCGGAATATACGCCCACAGACATGTCTACACTTTGATAAATGTATTAAGCAAGGTATTAAGTGTATAGGAGAAAAAAATAACCGAAAGTATCGATCTTATCAGGCTAGTATCGATCCGATACCAATACCAACGTTGGTATCGATACTATCGATATTTGGATCGATCTGCCCACCCCTAGTTGACACGCCTCGCAGCTGGACCCAGCGACCTCGATCTGCTCGGCTGATCCGCCTTTATTACGCGCCCCAGCAACGCAGCAGTTCCGGTCCCGTTCGCTGCCGCCATCCGGCGATTATCACGTAAGTCTCTAAAAGAGCAAATCGGCGTTCTAATGCCGCACCGTTACTGCGGCTCGTGCAGGTCTCCCCTGCACGCCGATGACGGTCACAGCGAGTGTGTTTCCTGCTTGGGGAAATCCCATGCAGATGCCGCGCTCGCTGGCTCTGATTGTTCTCACTGCGAGAGCATCAGTCTCGCCTCTCAGCGCTCGCGGATCGCTTTCTTTTCAGAGAGCGACCCCGCCCCTCGCGCCCTCCCGTTTTCTTCCTCCCAGGGACCTGTGAGGAAAAAACAGCGGGGCAGAGGTTCTCAGCGCCCGGTTGAGAGCGAGCTCACGCCGGCTCAGATCCCACGTGCCTCGCTTTCGCCACACAGAGAGGTGTCTCCCGTCCTTTTTTCCCAACCTGACCAGCGTCCCTCTACAAGCGTGAGCGATCTGGTCTCGTTCGGGGGAAGTGACGATGAGCTGGCCGATGACAGCATGTCACTGGTAGCTTCAGATGCTGAGGAGCTGTCGGGCTCAGTGACTGACCCCGCCCCCTCAGGTTTGCCCGCGCCCAGCGCCGCCAAAGCCGGGATGGATGCCGAACTTTTCCGTGTCCTCTCAAAAGCGGTTGAAGAGATGGGTTTGGAGTGGTCTCCACCAGAGGAGCCCTCTCGCAGCCGTCTGGATGAGTGGTTTCTGCCGGGGCGCCGTCAGGCCCCTCAGCAACGACCATCGCCGTTCTTCCCTGAAGTTCACGACGAGCTCACGAGATCTTGGCGCTCCCCTTACTCTGCCCGCCTCCGTACTTCCGCTTTATCCGCCCTCACTACGATTGACGGCGCTGAAGAAAAGGGATATGAGAGGATGCCTCAACTGGATGAGTCAGTGGCTGCACATCTCTGCCCACCCACTGCCATCGGCTGGAAGGCGAAGGCCAGTCACCCGTCCAAGCCATGCAGGACCACTTCAGCGCTCGCTGGACGCTCCCACACTTCAGCTGGACAGGCGGCTTCGACGCTCCACTCTATGGCGGTTCTCCAGGTCTATCAGGCCAAGCTCATCTCTGCCGTAGATGAGTCTGAGCCTGATCCTGCGACTCTCAGGGAGCTGAGAAGCGCAACGGACCTGGCTTTGCGAGCCACCAAGACTACCGCCCAAGCCAGAGGAAGGTCTATGGCCAGCCTGGTAGTGCTCAAGCGCCACCTGTGGCTCACGCTGACGGAGATCAAGGACGCGGACAGGGTCTCCTTCCTTGATGCTCCAATTTCCCCCAGCGGCCTCTTTGGACCTGCGGTGGAAGGATTCGCTGAGCGCTTCACAGAGGCACAGAAGGCGTCACAGGCTATGCGACACTTCCTGCCCAAGCGCTCCAGCCCAGCAGCTGCTCAGAGTCGCCCCAGGACTGCTCCGACTCAGCAGCCCGCGAAACCTGCACCTGCCGTTTCCGCCCCTCAGCCTGCTAGGACTCAGCAGCCGAGTGAGTGACAGAGTGGGTTATGGGGATAATAAAACGAGGTTATTCACTCCAATTCGCTCGAAGACCCCCGCGTTTCAGCGGCGTGGTCTCCACCTCGGTGCAGGGCGAGAACGCTCGCGTTCTGCGCTCAGAGGTGATGACGTTGCTGGAAAAAGGAGCCATAGAAATGGTTCCTCCAGCTTTGAGCGAGTCAGGCTTTTACAGCCGTTACTTCCTCGTCCCCAAAAAGGATGGTGGCCTCCGGCCCATCCTCGATCTCAGACGCCTGAATCACGCCCTCATGAGACGGCCGTTCAGGATGATCACGCTGAAGCAGATCCTCTCGCAGATTCGCACAGGGGACTGGTTCTGTTCTCTGGACCTGAAAGACGCATACTTTCACATCCAGATAGCTCCCCATCACAGACGATTCTTGAGATTCGCCTTCGAGGGAGTGGCTTACCAGTACACGGTCCTACCCTTTGGGCTGTCTCTGGCTCCCCGTACTTTTACGAAGTGCATGGACGCGGCTCTTTCCCCTCTGAGACAGATGGGAATCCGCATTCTCAACTGCCTCGACGACTGGCTCATTCTGGCCCAGTCAGAGGTGGAACTACTTTCACACAGAACCCTCATCCTCAGCCACTTAGAGCGCCTGGGGCTCAGGGTCAATTTCGCCAAAAGCGCACTGTCTCCCAGCCAACGAGTATTGTTCTTGGGTACAGTTCTGGACTCAGCTCGCATGAGAGCGGTGATAGCGCCAGAACACGCTCTGGCCATTCAGAAACTCGCGGCCACCTTCAAGAGCAACACCGCTCGCCCACTCAAAGTGTTTCAGAGAATGCTGGGCCTTATGGCCGCAGCATCGCCAGTGTTTCAGCTGGGCCTGCTCCGCATACGCCCCCTTCAATGCTGGTTGAAACCACGGGTTCCACACAACGCATGGCGTCACGGACGCTTGCATATCAGGGTGAATCAGGCCTGTGTGACAGCCCTGACCCCCTGGAAGAACCCACGGTGGATGAAGAAGGGCGTGGCCATGGGGTTGGTTCACACCAGGAAAGTTGTCACAACAGACGCCTCCAACACAGGTCGGGGGGCGCTGTACGAATGGCAAACCAACCTTCGGCCATTGGTCGAAGGCGGAGAGCGGCTTCCACATCAACTTCTTGGAAATGCTAGCAGTTTGTCGAGCCTGCCAGTTTTTCCTGCCGGACCTAATAGGACGCCATGTGCTGATTCGCTCAGACAACATGTCCGTGGTGTCCTATATAAATCACCAGGGAGGTGTCCCTCGAAGCGCCTCTTTATTCTGGCAGAGCGCCTTCTGGAATGGGCTCAGCTCAACCTGCGCTCGCTGAGGGCAGCACACCTGCCGGGCAGACTGAACCAAGGAGCGGATATGTTATCTCGGAGCAATGTCCCCTCAGAGGAGTGGATGCTCCATCCGCAGGTGGTTCAGAAGATCTGGAAGACCTTTGGCAAGGCAGAAGTAGACCTTTTCGCCTCCAAAGACAACTCTCACTGCCCAACTTATTATTCGAAGGACAGTTGGCCCACGACTGGTCCAACCTCCTCCTTTATGCATTCCCCCCGATTGCCCTGCTTCCACAGGTCGTCAGGCGTGTCAGGGAACAGGTTCACAAGGTGCTATTGGTGGCCCCCTTTGGTTGTCAGAGCTGACTCAGCTACTGACAGCAGCCCCCTGGCCCGTGCCCCTGAGACGGGATCTCCTCTCTCAGGCGAACGGAACAATATGGCACCCCCCACCCGAGCTGTGGGCTCTCTACATTTGGCCGCTCAACGGGAGCCTACTGGCCTCCCAGAGCGAGTGTTAAACACCATTTCTAAGGCTAGAGCCCTGTCTACGAGACGCCTCTACGCCCTTAAGTGGTCTGTTTTCTCCGCTTGGTGCCTCAACCGTGGTGAAAACCCCTCTACCTCTGAGTTAGCGGTGGTTCTGTCCTTTCTGCAGGAACTGCTAGATAAAGGACGTTCTCACTCTACACTCAAGGTGTTCGTAGCAGCTATAGCGGCCTTTCATGCCCCTATAGCGGGCCAGTCAGTAGGCAGAGACAACTCAGTTGTCCGTTTTCTGAAGGGAGCCAGGAGGTTGAATCCACCTCGGCCCCTTACTGTCCCTACATGGGATCTGCCCACTGTACTGAGGGCCTTGAAAGGCCCTCCCTTTGAGCTGCTACAGTCTACGAACCTCCGCTCGCTTTCGCTGAAAACTGCTCTGCTACTAGCACTAGCATCGGTTAAGCGAGTTGGAGACCTGCAGGCGCTCTCTATTAGCCCTGCCTGCCTGGAATTCGGGCCTAACGACTCCAAGGTCGTCCTGAAACCAAGGCATGGTTACGTACCTAAGGTACTTTCAACCCCGTTCAGAGCTCAGGTCATCACGCTCTCCGCGCTTCCTCCGACTGAGGAGGACCGGGAGTTATCCTTGTTATGCCCTGTCAGAGCTCTGAGAATCTACTTTGAGCGTTCCGCCCCCTTTAGGCATGCGGAACAGCTCTTTGTTAGCTTCGGTAACCACGCCAAAGGGCATCCGGTCACGAAGCAGAGACTCTCTAAGTGGATAGTGGATGCTGTCATGCTAGCATACTCTTCTTTGGGCCTGCAATGCCCCATTGGAGTACGAGCCCATTCGACTAGAGGCATCTCCTCGTCATGGGCGTGGTCTAGCGGTGTGTCCATTACAGAGATTTGTGCGGCGGCTGGCTGGGCCACTCCGTCCACATTTGCTAGGTTTTATAACCTGGACATACCGGCCTTATAGGCCAGAGTCCTCTCTGCTTAGATGAGCTTGTATACATACGCTGTGGGAACAATCCTGTCAGAGATTTCTTGACCGCAATGCGCTCAGGCTCTCTGATTGGCACCCTGCATACTCCGGTTAACTGAGTATACAGGAGTCATATGGAACGATCATCCAGGCCGAGCATGACCTCTATGAGTTTAGCTCGCTTTAGCCTGAAGTATACTACTTACTTCCCTATGGGCATTTATGCTTATGGAGGTATATACAGTCGTTCATCTACCCTAGCACGGCGTGATTAAATTCAGTTCCCATATGCGTCTTTATCAAGACGCAGTATGAGTGGAGTATCGACAGGGAACGTACTCGGTTACTGTCGTAACCTCGGTTCCCTGAGATACGGAACGAGTACTGCGTACTTTGCCGTGCCAGGTAGCTGCACGACTCAGTCGTCGCTTCAGTCGAAGTAACCTGAGGATCCTATGGCGAAACGACCGCTTATATAGCCAGATGCCCCGCCCATTTTGGCGGGATCTGGCGGGAATCGTCGCCATAGGTTCGTGCAGCTCCGCTGCCGACCCATTGGTTCGTTTTTTACCACTGCACGAACCAATAGTCGTGCAGTTTCACTGCGTGATTGAATAAGACTTCAGTTTAGGAGAAAAAAGGCTTTTTCCCATATGCGTCTTTATCAAGACGCAGTACTCGTTCCGTATCTCAGGGAACCGAGGTTACGATTGTATTCTCCACATGGGATACATGAGATGCTGCCTTGTAATTTGGTTTAAAAAGGTATCTTAGCAGCCATTATAATTAAGTTGCCTACCTTTCAGTATAGCCTTCATGTCCGAAGAGTGCCTAAGATGCCTACACATGGAGCTGACTAGCCTTTGCTCTTGATCAAGTGTTTCTGATCCACTGATTAAAAACATATTGAAGTTACATCCAGAGAACTGCTAGCTGTGTTTGTTGTACCTGGACATGGCGCGGTGAGAGTTTCCATGGGCCGGCTGTCCGGTTGGGCTCCATCTGGAGGTTCGGGCGGGCTGAGACTGTGGCTGTGGTCCTCCTTGGACATCTGTTCTGGAGCCAGGTGCCAAGTGACTAGAAATTACCCTGCAAAAGAAACACACAGAAAAAAAACAAGGCTAAAGCTTGCAAACACACAGCTGTCCTTGTTCCCACTATCGCTTTTCCCTCCTATTGTGTTTGGCTCATGTCAGTGGGCCAAAGCACTTAAAAAACAACCAGCGGCTTGGAAATAATGCTTGGCAAAAGAAGAAGAAACTAAAATGGCACAATGAAGCAGAACATGGCCAGAAACTATCAATGTATGGTGTGGTACAATAGACTTGTGCAAACGTTCAAGTCATTAACTAAATAAATAAATAAACATAATTTTGATGCTCAGACCATGGCATTCCTGTGGTGAACATGCAATTTCAAGTTTCTTTAATTAAAATGTCATGTGCTAAATTAATACTTATTTAGTTCTTAAAACATGCATTTCAAGACATGCTAAAGTTACTTTATAACTACTAAAAGCTTCACTAAGAAGAAGAATATCATAATTTTGCATGAATCACGTGCAGCACATACAGAACACCATGACTCTGTTGGTTTTATGCTGTGGTTTGTCTCTGGCGAGTCTCTGCACGCTCCTGCTAAAACTCACTCAAACCTGTTGAACGTGTCCACAGTTCACTTTATAGACAAACCTGAAATGTAAAATAAAACTGTCCAAACGTCTTACCTGCAACGGTCACTCGGTCACTTTCAGTGATGCATCTCCTAGTGCTGTAGCGCACAAAACAAACTTTCAAGTGTCCCGTTTAGCGGGGAAAAGTCTTTTCTTTCTCTTCATGTATCTCTCTCTTCAAGTATTTGAGTTGTTTTATTATTTACATGAATGCTGACACTCGTAGTTCCTCATTTGTTAGTTTATCTCGTCAGCTGACTCCAGCGTTGAATACATGAAAAGATTTATCTTCGTCTTCAAACTCTCTCAGAGCCAAAAAAACTTGACAAAAACATCGTAAAGTAGAAAAAGGAGCCTGTTTTTTCTCACAACACAAAAGAAAGCCAGGAAATTTAAAGTTTCTTTCCTCCCAAATCCTCCTAATTTTCAGTAATGACGAAAACTGTTGAGGTCGCTCGCCAGTGTTTGAAGCTCACGCACTGTCGCTCAGAACTCAAGCAGCAGCAGCAGCGGTCGCGCACTCAGCTCGAGACTGTTCGACAGGAAATGACATTGAGGGCTGATTACTCGGACTCCCTGCAGGCAAGAGATGCCTTTACTCTACAATTACACTGATTACACTCTCCACGAACACAGTAAAAACAAAAACACGTCAATAAAAAACATAATATATAATATAATATAATACAATATATACACGGGAAAGTATAGAAATGTACAATCTTATATTATTCGTATATCATTCTTATATTATTATAAATCTATAAATATGTAACATTGTGTAATTCTGTATTATGTATCATAATATAATGATGTGATTATGTGATAATCACATTTGTGACCCTGGACCACAAAACCAGTAATAAGGGTCAAACACTGAAATACATATTACTAATACATATTACTAATACATATTAGTAATATGTAGAAATACATATTACTAATCAAAAATTAAGTTTTGATACATTTACAGTAGGAAATTTACAAAATATCTTCATGGAACATGATCTTTACTTAATGTTCTAATGATTTTTGGCATAAAAGAAAAATCAATAATTTTGACCCATACAGTGTAATTTTGGCTATTGCTACAAATATACCCCAGCGACTTAAGACTGGTTTTGTGGTCCAGGGTCTCTCACACACACACACGTTTGTTTTTGTGAAAAGTGGGGACATCCCATAGGCGTAATGGTTTTTATACTGTACAAACTGTATGTGCTATTGCCCTACACCTACCCTACACCTAAACTTAGCCCTCACAGGAGACTGTGCATTTCTACTTTCCCCCAAAAAACCCACTTGTATGATTTAAGCGTTTTGAAAAGTGGGGACATGGGGTAATGTCCTGAAAACTCACCTTCACCTTGTAATACCTATGTCATGTATACATGTGTCTTTATACAAATTGATGTCCTCATTTGTCACAAAAACGCGCGCGCACACACACACACACACACACACACACACACACACACACACACACACACACACACACACACACACATATATATATATATGACTGATATTTCCTACTGAACTATATATATATATATATATATATTCACCACAATACAGTGGTGGCCAAAATGATTAGAACACTAGTATTTTGACCAGCTAAAATTAGTTTTAAGTCAGTTATTTCTATCTTTTGCTGTAGTGTGTCAGTAGGAAATATCAGTTTACATTTCCAAGCATTGATTTTGCCATTAATTGTAATAATCCAGTGAGATTTTTGTTTGCACAAGTAGTCTAACAACAGCCAGTGCTCCACACAGAGATCTGATCTGATCATCATCCAGTCTGTCTGGAATGACATGAAGAAACATAACAAACTGAGACAGACTCAATCCAGAAGAACCGTGGCAACGTCTCCAAGATGCTTCAATAGACCGACCTGCAAAGCTACCTGAAAAACTATGCTCAAGTGCACCGAGGGCAAAAGCTGCTTCAAACGCAAAGCATGGTCACACCAAATGTTGATTTAATTTAGTTAATAGACGTTAATTAATAAAAAAAAAAAACTTTGACATTATTTTTGACAGCATTCTCATTTTACAGCATTTTTACACAAGTGCCTAAAACTTTTAGCTTTGCAGGTAGGTTTCTTGAAGCATCTTGGAGATGTTGCCATTGTGTGTGTGTGTGTGTGTGTGTGTGTGTTTGTGTTTGTGTTTGTACAAATATTTTTCAATAAATAAATAAATAAAACAAATAAATAAAAAAATTGAGGTAAAGGAATTGTACATAGGTAAAAATCAGAAAATATACAAAGCTTTAAAAATCAGTAAGTAGTTCATGGTTCAGAGGTCAAGTTATGAGAGCCTTGAAGGCACACAATGTGCTTTTAAAAATATGATAAGAATCATATACACCTGAGAAAGAAGTTTTAAGTCAGTTTTTGGCCAACGTGCCGTCTGCACATGTAAAGGCATTTTTTCTTTCCCTCTTTTTGGGGCAGGAATGATATGCATTCCAATTTATGTTCATTTATGCCAGTGTCAGACTTGAATTCGGTGTTTATGGTTCTATCACCTCTCTCTCCTCACATTTTTTTTTTTTTTTTTTTAGCAGTTTCTTGTAAATGCTTCGCACATGTAAAGGGAATGCTACACTTTGATGTCCTCCCATTGGATCGGACAGCCATCAGTACACATCAGAATTGTGCAGACTTCAGCTTTGTGTATGTGTCATACAAACTGTAATCAAATAAAATATTGATGACTGAGTAAGGTGTAATGTCCACACCCTCACCCACACCTAAATCCAAAATGACACATTGTAAAAAAACACAGCACTCCTAAGACAGCATCAGACACTCATTAGCCTCTGCCAGTGTTTGTTTACCGGTCAATGATATTCAACCTTTCAGTGTTTTTGTCTTGGTTAACCTCAAATTTACCAGGTGCCATTCTGCTTAGTTTCTTCTCTATGGCATGAGAATGCTGTGGTCCTGTAGGCCTTTATGTACTGCATAGTTTTGTGGAGAGATGAGCTTTTATGTGTTCTTGCATGCTTAAATGTGGCCCAGATTGGGTCTAACAGCGCGTGGCCAATCATCAGCATCGTTAAAGAGATAGTTACTCATTCTCATGTCGTTCCAAACGTTCAAAAGAGGGGTACAGTGTTGTTTTAGACCCCACTGACTTTCATTATATGGACAAAACCAGTTGTAACATTATTCAAAATACCTTATTTTGTGTTCTGCAAAAGAAAGTAAGTTGGACAGGTTTTGAATAACATGAGGGTGAGTAAATGGTGACATTTTTGGGGTGAACTATCCCTTTAAGTGCTTGACTATGCATCACTCCATGATTATAGGTCATTGTACTTCATATCTAGGTCAACACCAGTGAGTGCTGAAATCTGGAGAAACTGAGAGCTGAGTAAGTGACTGTCTTCCCATAATACCTTGTAGAATGTAAAAAAAACTGTCTGATATGTTCAAGTGTTGGTGATGGCCCAAACATTTTTGTGCTAAAAACAAATGAGGAGGAGCTAGATAGGTGCAAGGTGTGAGAAAAAAAAAAGAATTTTGAGTGTAAAATTGATAGACTGAGAGAATAAAAAAATGTGTGTTTAGGTTTATAAAAGTGTCTGTGTCAAGTAGCTACAGTATACTAATGTGAATTTACCTCTCCAAGATAACTGCTAGAAACATTGAGTCAAAGAGCCACAAATTACTCATGTTCAACAGTGTTTTTCTCTTGGATGTTATTTTAAACGTTTGACACTGATTGTTTGTAGCAGAATTGAACATTTTGGCACAAATGGGGTAGGAGAGAGGGATGAAAATGTGTTTCTAATCACTCACAAAGATGCTTTTGTTCTTCTGTCCGGGCCTTCTGTAAGCCAGCGGTCCGGGCTGAGGTATTCTGTCAGAGAGTCTTAATTAGACTCATTATGTAGTTGCAGGGTGCAGGCTACACTTAAATGGTGTTGTGTGTGTGTGTGTGTGTGTGTGTGTGTGTGTGTGTGTGTGTGTGTTTGTGTGTGTGATTTATCCTTCATCTAGGTGGATCAGTGGTCCAAATGTCATATTTTGACACTCAGTAGTAGAGTCACTGTGCAAACAGTATCAGTCAGACTTTTCTTGAGTCATTCAGTCTAGCAAGTCAGAAAATACATGAGTTTACCGGAGTTTAATGCTGTTCCAACAAAAGACAACACATTTTTCCAAAACTTTTACTAAATTAGACAGTCAGTGTAAGTTTCCTGCCTGTCAAACTCTGAGAAGAGAATTTCAAAACACTTTAACCAAATAAAAATCCAACTTGCCCGAAAGCACCCACATTTTCCATCTTTACTCTTCATATTGCGGCAACACCTCTTCAGAGCGAAGGCCTGTGTGCTTTAAAGATAAGCTTTCAGGGAAGATTTCAAACTAAGAGAAGGGATGGCAAAAAAAAAAAAAAAGACGAGAACCTGATCCGGCCTAAATGGGTTGGAATAACACTCTCCACCCTGTCTGTATGTCAGTGAGAGATTTTCTCAGAAGACTGAAAGAGCTCTCTGACTGGGCCTGTCCTGTTATTTTCCTTTTCTGTTTTTTTCACCCTGCCCCATTCAGTTTTTGGCTGGTTTATTTACCCCTCCTGGTGGACAGAGCCTGTAACACAACAACAAGACCGCCACATGGCCACACTTCTATAGGGTTTCAACACATGCCTATAAGTTGTCAGCCTGCTGATCAGAATGAACCTGATGTACTGCCACCACACTGTCAGTCTGAGACTGCAGAGCTATTAGACAATGCAACAGCAGCAAAAAAATAAAAGTGTATATAGTTATAGCATTTTATAAAGTGTTCCCATTTTTTTTTTTTTTTACTTGACAATAATTAATTGACAAGATCAATATTTAATGTAACTATTAAAATACAAAGCGATGCAGAAAAGATGCATTGTTCTCATGATTGATGTCTCATGGATAATATATATAATATTCTAATATTTTATCTGTTACTCTATTCATACTCTGGCAGTCAGTCTACAGCTTACTCAACAGAATTTAAAGTATGTGAGAGTGGGTTTGCAGTGAATTATATAACGGAGTGATTAGCTGGATGCTATTAGGCAAAGATGTAATTGCAAACATTACCCTATTACTCAATGCACCATAGACAGAGCTCACATAAAGACACAACTGCTGTCGTATTTTTTTCTCCTGTGCCCCATCTATCTTGTCCCCTATCCCAAAAATAACATCAAATGGATCAGGCCATGATGTTCCTCTTCTTATGTAAGTTGGAATGGCAAGTGCTTTGTAGACAACCCATTTCCTTGAAGTTGAGGCCCCTGCTTTCTGGTTCAATCACCCGCTTTACACCAAAGACAAAGTGTCACATGCATGTTGCATGTTTTAAGGAAATCCACCTCCCTTGCTTGCTCTCAACTGAGAGCACATTTTCTGCACCTCACACACAGTGAACTACTTTTGAGACTGTTGAGAACCAGCACAAGCTCCGACAGGCTGTCACCACAGAGATTGATAGTGTTTGAACAGACTCTCTTGCCAAAAGTTTTAAAAGTGAATTAGATATTAATCCTCTGGTATGTGACAATTTTTTTGAAAGATATTTTAACCATTCACAAAGTGATATTACATCTAATCCACCAAAGGGTGATCGCCCTCTCTCATAATTTTTTATTTTTTTTGTGACTGTACTCTTTATATGTCAGTGTTTTCTTTTTCTTGTGACATTTAGAAATATAGGAAATTAAAATGGCTGACAAAATATCTACCTTAGATATTTTTAGTAGATTAAGGAACATTTCTGTTCAGGCATTATTATCATTATTATTAGCTGCAATTTACTTTCCATAAATGAAAATATGTCAGTTCACTCTATTGTACGCAACACATTAATAGTATATTTCTAAAAATATATTACATAACATACATTTTATATTTACTATTGCTATATTTTTAATTAAACAATATTATGCATAATAATAATAATAAAATTTCAACTTCCATAACTTCATTTATATTGTAAACAGATACAGCAATAGGGATATGCATTATAGACATACAGTAAAATAGTGTATTCATGTGTGTATTCTTTTGAAAAAAAAAAATGAGAATGATGAAAAAATCCTTTGTTAAAATATATTAATTCCAATTAAACCGTTAAATGTAGAAAATGTAGAAAGTAAGTTACAATACAAAGCCTATGACAGTGTAATAAGTATTTTTTATTGCATTTTATAATGCCATTGTCAATAATTAGTACAGATTACATGCAACTAGACCTACTGTACAGTTTTTTATTGTCTGCATGGACAGACACAAGAAGATTCAGGTTACAAATACACAGATATATGTGTTTTTTTTTATACAGCATGAAAAAAACGGCAGTGACTGGCATAAACATGGTCACCGGGGGTTAGAACGACAAATGTGGATGGCTAGATGCCTTTTTTTATTTTTTTTATCTATACCATTTCAAAAGCCATCACCTATTCTTCCCCCAAGTCTTCTCTGAAAAAGCAAAACAAATGTAAAGAAAAAAAATTAATTAAAGAGAATTAAACAAACAAGTTAAAATGAAACTGAAGTACATAAAAGTCACTGCTGTAAATGTACACACATTCGTAAAAATACAATGAGAGGAGTCGAAGTGGTAGTTCCATTTGATTGGCCGAAGAAGTTAATACCATCAGGCAAAAGCTCCCCTGCAAGGGTCCTTTACTTAGAAAACGGCAGCTCAAAGCTATTCATCACCGGGCAATGGAGCTCTGAGGCGGCGAGAGGGTGTGGATAAGACATAAAATACTGCTGTCACCTTCGTCACTTTTTTTTGCATTTGTTTGGTTACAGTTGTGGCAGACTTGATCGATTTGAATACAAAAATCTAGCCACAGTCCCTTTGGTGGTCACTGAAGATGAACTGCATTTCTAAAAGCCTTTTCACAATCTTATTTGGTATGCTACTATGGAAAAGCCACACCAATTTCACAGCAAATGGCAAACAGTGGTCAAAAATAGCCTGTGTGACTTATCTATCTGAGTGCCTGAAAGCATGGCATTTTAGAGCCACAAGGGTGCAGAGAAGCCAGAAAATTATAAAGTCGCTCTCGATCGGCATAATTCAACCAAAGAGAGCCACTTTCTCAGAGAATTTCTATACAAATCTGAAGCGCTATTGCCTTATGAGAGACAGCTTTGAGTGCTCATGGTTAATAAAGGAATGATTTGACTTTAAAGGGCGTCTGTACACATATTGGCACCTAAAAGAACCAATAATGATAATAATAATAATAAAAATAAAAAAAACTTAAAGTTGCTCTTTCTTATAAGCAAGAGAGGGCTACACATTTTTCTTCAATGTTTTTTTTTTTCTCTTTCATTGTTTTTCTGAAGTTTTGGTCCTGTCTTATGAGAAAAGTCCCTCTGAGGTATCATTACACAATGAGTTCAACTTTTTAATTTGTTTTCTCTCTTTTTTCCTTAAAAATGCATAAATGCACTACAGAGACAAAAAGTATCAAAATAGACCTAGCTAAGATAAATATACAAACAGGTGTGTTACCTAACCACATATCTAACTCTTAATCTGTCTTTTGTCGAGAGATAATACACTAAAAAAATCTTCGTCCCAGACGTTTTATGACAGAAAAACTAGGAAAACAAAACCAAAAAAGGAAAACAAAATTTAACCATGATACCTGCAGCACATAATATGATAAATACATACACTTTAGCATAAGCAATACAGTATAGGAATTCTGAGCTCAAAACTTTACAATAGCTAAAAACAGGTGCAGAAAAAATAAAAGCCAAAAGAAAACAAGTAAAGGAAACACGAAAAGGAGGGAATGCCCTTGAGAGCTAAGCCGAGCGGTAATATACAAGAATACATCATTACAACGTGTGTAAAAGTAACAAAGGAGTCATGGCGATCACCACTGATGTGTTTCAGTCCACATCTTACAAAACAGCTTTGTTTACACGTGTACCTTAAAGCACAATTGTAGTCCATTTAGTGAATACAGCGATTCATTTGTGAGTTTTTCAATTCCTTCGCAATCCTCAGTTCTTGTAGCACAAGCTCGTTGGTTCTCTTTGGATATTTTGGTTTCGTTGCGTGGTAAAAATAAAGGCCCGTTTTAGCAGGAGCGTGATGATCTCTTAGGGATGGTCTATGTGTGTGTGTGTGTGTGTGTGTGTGTGTGTGCGTGCGTGCTATTTTTCCATCGCTGTCACAAAGCTACACTTTGCATTAATTGGGAAGCGGGGTCCGCACGAGAGTGGCCTGCATTAATGCATTCTGCCTATCAAAATTTCTGACACCCAACTGACTGGCCCATTGAGTATGCTCTAATGACCGGCCAGCTCGATGGCTCTCATTGGCCTGGCCTCTCATTATGCATGCGGAATTAGAACACACAATTAAGCCTCCGCACAGAGGGCCTGTACATAGACACTATGCTAATAGATCACTTAAAGTGGGGAATATGTGATTTGGAGTAGACCCTTTTAAATATGTTGACCACTTAATGCTTCATACTTAACAGGATTCAGCATTTTTTTTTTTAGGAGGGGATGGAGAGGTAGTCGTCTTTTTCCCCCTGTTGTGTCTCGTTTATTTGTTTCCATTCATGCTAATGAATTTGGAATTGAGAGGAATTGACAAGCTCAGTTCACAGCTATGCAACAATAAACATTTTGTTTTTTTCGACAATGTGTGTTTGCGTTTTATTTTTTGTATTTTTGTGGATGAATGAAAAACTAGAAGGGAGTTACACCTTTTGTATGTCTATTGGTGACTTTCATTGGCCTATCTATTTTGTGAACCGTTTTTAAAAGGAGGTAGCATTATTTTTGGTTTTATTTCTTTGAAGGTGTTTCAAAGGTGTCTATGAAATGAAGATACAGACCAGTTACGTCAGACCATGCTTAAAAGCAAAAAGAAGGATCCTCCAACATAAAAAAAAGTGGAAACAGTCCTTAAAATGATTCCTGTCAGGTTTGAAAAGATCGGAGTCCCTATCCGCCATCCCTTATTAGTGTGGTAAATAATACTGTTCAACAGGCAGTGGAAGCATAACAAGCAAGTGCTTGCCTGCTTTTTTTGGTATCCGTTGAACTGCATTTAATTGTGAAATACTGGTAATTGAAGTAAACCATAATGCTGAGTAATTGCTGCTGGCTTCTAGTGTCACAAAGTACATCAACTGTTATTCAAGTGCCTTTTGCATGTAAAGTCCTTTGAAATCTTAGACAGTGAAGACTGCATCTCAACACTGCAATTGCCTGAGCACAAGATGGGGTAGAGAGCTTTCTCAGATCGTAAGTGCTTGTACATTAACCGTGAACCACGAGAGGCTTGTTAATACTGCTTTTTTTAGCTTTTTGTTTCCTTTTCGGTTTGTTTTTTGGCCGTTAAACATATGTAGTGTTAAGAACTCATTAGGATAACGTATATTAAAACAGTTTTCTCCTTTTTTTGAAAACAAAACAAGTATTTGCATTTTACACTTTGGTTTTTGGAATGCTCTGTAGTGTAAGTCAAAAAACAAACGATTTAACTGGGGAAAAAAAAGGAAAAATAAATATTCAAATGACGTTGTGTTCTTTTGGCCAGTTCTTTAGGAAGAAGAAATGATAAATAAAAAAGAGTTTTTGGTTTACTAAATATCTCTTTGGTTACCTGTAACAAAAGTAAATGGGGAAAAAACTAAAAAAGCAACATATATTAAAATAAAACTCGGAATTTGGCATGGCACTACTGAGAAAAGTTTTTTAGTTTTTTTTATAGTTCAGCGAAAGCAAAATCTCACATGCTAATCAGACACTTTCTACTCACACAGTGGATTGCAAATAACTTTTATATATCTAGTAATTATAGAACTTTGAACTGATAATGAGAGAGTCACCGTGTTGGTTAGCCACAGTACAAATCCCCTGTGTAATAACAGCGTGAGGGGGCAAACACTGTGGTCTGAGGTATTCCGTGACCTTGTTATCTTTTATCTTAAAGCAATATTTTGTATCGCAGCTGATATCAATTGGCTACTACAGAAAATTCTGAAACGAACAAAGTAAATGGCGCAAATCTGGGAAAATAAGATATAAAATTTCAAAATAAATGAACAAATGAAGCAAATTTGTGAAAAAATAAGAGGGATATGAGTGCCTGTAAAGTTTTTTTTTCCTCAGGGACCTTACAGGGAGCCCTGCAATGTGTATTCCACCTCTGTCTCTTTAGTTTCAGCTTCTCTCTGCTATAGAAATATTTGAGTGGTTTTGTTGGTATTTCACGTTATATTTAATCTGTGGTTCTGTTTCGGAAGTTTTCACTTAATGCTAAGTGCTATCCTCAATACTCGTGAACCAATGCTAGGATCAATTTTGGACTTTTTTTTGGAGTGGAGTTTGTAGAATAAAGGATTTTGGAACTTCTCTCCCAAATGTAACCCCTTTTTGGAACGATGAGAGAATTTAAAAACAAAACAAAACAATCATTAACAGAAGACAATAGTTGAATTACATCACAATGAAAAACTGTTGATCCTTTAGAAATAAATGACTATGAAAGTAAAACGAAATCGAAAGCTACTGCACACATATTATAATCAACGATACAGTCAATAAAGTCTCTGAGCCGGTCCTCCACAAGCCTCGTGTCAGTCTGGCTGTCATAACAGCACCACAGGAGAACAACAGCGAAAAAGTTCCTTTTCCTGAAATATGCCTTTTTTGGGGGGTAGCAACATTTTCTACATTTAGTCTGACAAAGAGCGAGGGGGAAAACATGTTTCGGCAGATTCTTGCAGATACCATCAGATAAAGACAGGGACAGCGCAAGCATCCGTCGTCTGATCGGAGGCTAACACAGCCTCGAGACAGAACGCGCCCCACATTTCTCTAGTCCAGTCATGTAAGGGAGACAATAAAAAAAAGAAAAAAAAAGGATTGGTCAGGTGGCCAAGGACACCATTGCCAGTCTTTCAGCTCATTTTCTTTCAGTCTTTGTCTTTGTCTTTGTCGTGAGTGGCAAACTTAGCTGTGTGACCGCAAAGTTATTGAGTCTTGCAGCATCCCCTTGAATGAGTACAAAAATCCGGTTGCAATCAGAAGTCATTCTAAAGATCTGTGTTTGTCATCTTTTTCCTTTTTTTCAAACATCTTTCTGAGGTAAATCACCACTGTGTATTTATCCCATAGAAAAGCAGTGTTCTCAGGCCCAAAGAACATAAAAATTAAAGCTAAAAAAGACTTAAAAGTAAAGAAACCTTGAGTGACTTGTGAAAAAAAATGACTAAGCTTGTATACTGACGTCAGGTTTTCCTCAGTAGCTTTAGATACAGTGGTCCATACTTCTATCAGACCATGTTACAAAATACAGGAGGACACAGCTGCTCAAAGGGCCTTTTTGAGGGTACTGACGGAGAACACAAAAATTAAGGGGGGGGGGGGGGGTTGCATTGTGAACTGATGAGGTCTAACCCTGTTTTGGTTTTTGAAGTTGTAGTTGATTTTTTAATCTTTGTTTCTCACTTGATCTTGAACATCTTGAATATGAGGGAGGAAGGGACAGGGCCAGTGAGCTCCGCCTCCATCAAGCCTTCCTCCTACTCCAGCTCCTCTGTGGGAAGATCCTCCTCCATGTCGCGCTCATCACCGGGCATGCTCAGGTTTTGAGTGACAGATGCCATAAAGGACACGGGTCTGCTGTCCTCCTCTATCTCAGCTGGCTCCTCCTTCACATGGACTTGGTGTCTAAAACAGAAATAACATGCAAAAAGTCAGTCTGAGATTACAGAAGCATGATAAACATGTCATTTTTTAAATATGGTTAAATTGCTTTCAAATATAGATAATTTATAATTCACTAAGGATTAAGGATGCACCGTATGTTCGGCAACCGAAATTATTCGTCCGAACACGGAAATAGCTTTTTTAGGGTTAGGGTTAGGGATGTGCCACTGAAGAGTAATGGCTGCTGAAAATTCAGTTTTGCATCACAAAAGTAAAATACATTTTAAATATATGAAGAGTTCATTTGCAAAAACAGGTAACTCCGTTTTTATTAATTTTCGAAAAATCATGTTTTTTCATTGTGCATTCCGATTAATCTCAATCAAACTGCAGTTGGTTTATTTTGATTAGCTAAATAAATTGATAAACATAAGTTATCTCTTTTGCAAATAAACTTCATATATTAAAATATAAAAGTTATTTTGAACGGTAAAACTATTTCGCAATAATACTGTCTTTGTTGTATTTTTGGATCAAATAATGTTTCTTGGTGAGAAAAAAAAGTGACAAACATTTAGACAAATCTTACAGATCTCACACTTTGGAATGAGAGTGCATTGAATTTTCATTAGAAATACACACTACATACTGCATCAAGGCACTAGCTGGGAGTTGACTAGTCTTACCCGTACTGCTGTGGAGAAAGGCCAGGGCTGCAGCTGCCGTTACTGTTGACTTGTTCAACAGTGCTGCTGACATCATCGTGGCCGATGTGCAGCATGTTGAGGCTCGCACCTGTGCTGTTCATCAGGGTGGAGCTGTTCAGAAGACCAAGACTGCTCTCCGCAAGTGCAGCCTGCACACACAATTTAAAAGCATTTAGACTTTCTCAAAAGTTAAGAGAGATGCAATGATGGCTATGTTGCTGCAAAATCATAAGGCACTGTTGATATTACAGCTGTCTGAAACGTCATTGTAATGAAAATATTGTCACATATAAGTTGAGGAAGATGACTGCTAGGTGTAATCAAGCACAAATCCCTTTGGTGCCACAGTTACACAGACAATAGTGTATATTTATTGATTTTAAATGTATACTAATTACTAAAAGATAAATGTATTGACTGGATAGATGTAATCTGTGTGTTCTGGCAGCAGTGGTGAAGCAGGTTAGTTTGTGTCACCACTAGGGGTCTCCTCGCTTCCATACAATAGACCTGACAGCTCGCTGAGATAACCAGGAACGCACCAACTCACACTACTGTTACACATGTGCTCATCTCCAAGACTCATTAATATATCAAATACATTAAAGTATACTATATTGTTTGGTAATACTTTTTTTTTTTTTCTTAAAAAAAAAATATTTAAAGGGTGGAAAAAATAAGTAAAAACTGTAACAGAAGATAGTGACACTTACAGTGGGGTACAACATTCTAAAAAACACTAGTAAAAATGCTGATATTTCACTTAATTTTAATTTTGGTAACACTTTATTTTAAGGTGTCTTTGTTACACGTTACATGTACTTACTATTATATTAACAATTAATTATGCATAATTGCATGCAAGTAACTCTAAACCAGACCCTAATCCTAACCATATAGTAGTACATGTAGTTAATTAATATTACTTAGGACTTATATGTATAATTACACTGTAACAATGACACCTTAAAATAAAGTGTAACCTTAATTTTATATATATAATTAAAATGTAATTAATTTAAAATTAATTTAATGATGACTTAAAGAATATTATTTATAATAATCCTAAATATATCATCATTCATTGCATCATTCATCTTTGAATTATTATTTAGAACTACGTTGAACATTTTAAAAGTTATTTTTATCTGTTTCTTATTGGATCACGCAGAGGAGGTAATATAAATAAAGAATTATTGAAACGAGAAGCATTTTGGATCTATAAACTTAAATCACTTACTCCAAATGGCATGAATGAGGAGTTGGATCTTTCTGTTTTCCTTTAATGAATCCATAATTGGTCAAATCAATATGCAATATTTTGTGGAGTAGATCTCAAGCATTCAGTGTGAAAATAAGTGATTATTAATGACGATGTATGTCTGATAATTTAAATCATTGAATTTTCCATTATTAAAAGTAAAGATTGCTGATGGTTTATTTTAACTGCTAGTTTATACAAGAGTGATAAAAATTAATTCCGAGGTAATTTATGTTCGAATAAGAGGTATATTGTAATGAAGTGGTGGTTATGATAATGGGTGTGGTATTTAAATGTAAGTTGTTGAATATTGAAATGGAATACGTAAGTTTGTAATGAATGAACATTGGTAAATGAACGATGACGTCAAATTAGTGATTTAAAAAGTGGGTGGAGGACTTCTAACACACTGAAGAAGGCCTTTGAGCCGAAATGTTTGTGTCCTTGTCCTATTGGTGATAAATGTAGAATAAAAAGAAAAGAAAAGACATGTAAGTGCGGATCATGGTTTTGTATAATATCTGTTTCTTAAAAAAATCCATATTTTCTGTTGACTACATTGCACACTCAGACTGGCTTTATAGATACATAATAATATTACCATAAACTGCAAAAAACAACAACAACAAAAAAACAACCTTCAAGATCCAAGGCAGAAGTAATGGCAAATTCATGCAAGTAAATGTTAAATTCATATTACCATTACTACATACAGTACAAATCTACATAAACAACTATGCATATGGATATTTTAATGCATGAGGAAAGGTAGAACGGAAAATGATTCTGAACTGAAATTTTTATGTGGTACTCATGCCAATTCAAACAGTAGTGGCTGCCCAAAATATGCCACCGGGAGAAAGAAAGAGAGAGACAGAAAGAGCAATAGAGAGAGAGGGAGAAACGAAAGAGTTTGAGGGAAATCCATTCTGATTCTGTGGAGACTGGGTGGTGGCGAGAAAGATGATCAGGGTCACATAAGGTTTAAAGGATGTGAACCAAATAAGGGCTATTTTTTACCCTTTAACTATAATTAACTGGAAGCCACCTGCGATTTTGGTAAAAACAGACAGATCTAATAGGTAAACATGCTTAATGCCTGTTGAGATGGTCATGTTGAATCACTTTTAAAAGGTCAATTTCAGGCAAGATCGTGCCTACCATATGCAGACTAAAACACACTCAAGGAATTACAAATGGAAAACAGCAGAGCACCACAGTTCTCTCACACTCTGGTAGGGCGTTGTTGTGCGCACCAGAGATCTCCGCTGTGTGTCTGCTCTTTTGTTAAAGGCTAGTTTATGTGCAGCCTCTTCAGGACGAGCAGTTCCATTTCCATAGAGATGATGGCCTGCAGGGTCAGAGCGGGACAAACTGGGCCAGGCCGCTGGAAGTGTGTGTATGTGTGTTGGCCCGTGATTAGCTGGGCTGTTTGTTTGTCAGGCGCTGACACTGCTTGTCCTGTGAGGAGATGGATGGGCGCAGACCTGACAGAGCGCCACACATGCTCGCACACCCAGACCAGGACTCAAGCACAAAGGCTAACCTCCCAGATCCATCTCTGTCTCGTCACACAGCGTTCTTGGAAAAAACACACACACAAACACAGAAACACAGAGACAGGCTCCGAAAGCTCAGAACGAGAGTTGCGGTGACACCATGGGTTTCAGATGGATTTTCTAGGACAGACACTAATTTTATGCTGTGACCTTCATTGACAAATATTTGATGCTATAAATCACATATGGCTGGCTGGGAGCGCGTGTGCGATGGAGGGAGGAGAACGGAGGAGGTTTGGGAGATGTGGCTAATTAGAAGAGGAAATTATTATCAGCGCCCTTGTGTGCTTGATCTGGCCTGATCCGTGCAGGATTCCCACACTTTTCTAAGGAATGATTTTTCCAGGATCTTTCCAGTTGTTTAAAACTACTTCACTTATTCAGACAGATTCACTCATGAACCATTTGGACCAATTAAAATAAATTGAAAAGAATGATTCATTCACATATCAGATCTCACTATGGCAACTTTTACTTTAATGTTTAGCAGACAAAATATTTCTGAGCTCAAGAAAAATGTATAGTCATATTTAGACATTTTTATTTCATTCAAGATTTTATTTCCATGCAAATTCTAATTAAAACCAATTTGCTAATGAATCATTTAGTCCAGACTCTGAATTGGTTTGAGACAGCTTAAAAGATTAATTTACAAATCAAACAATCAAAAGATTCAATGATGAACCAACTCAAAAGAATGATTCACTCACATGTGAGTCACTATGGCTTGCTCAACACAAAATAAATATTATATATGATATATTATAAATCATATATTTATAAATAAACACATTTTTATAATAATTAAAAAAAGTTATTTGTGATGAGTTTAAAAATCTACATTTTAATATATCGGGCTACATTCCTCCATCATTTTCAATGATGAATGCATAAAAGGTGTCGATTTGATGTAATGAAGGCACACACGCACTCACCTGATAGCTGGCGTTCAGAGAGCCAAATCCCAGCCCAGAAATCATATTCTTCACAAGAGTGGGACTTCTGAGAAGGAGAAGAAAGAGAGAGGGTGATTAAGTACATGTGTGGATTACAACAAAACACATGAAACACGTGTGTTAAAAAAAGCTCCCAAACCCGTGAAAAATGCTGAGGCACTATTCTATTTACAAGAGATAAATAGAAAAGTTAAACAATGGAGAGTAACACATGCATTCTGACACAGCATATACTGCACACACACTACTGTGTCTGTGTGCTACAGGGCTGAAATCTGGCGCACAGGCCGTCGGCTGGGTAATTTGCCGTCGTCTCTCTGGCAGAGCTTGAGACGGCGTGTAACATCTGTTTGTACAAATGCAAGCAGGCACGCTTTTCTGCTGTGCATCTGCTCACAAAGTACCCTAAACAGTGTAGACACAGACGGAAAAAATATACAGGCTCACAAACACACACACGCACGCACTGCCAAACACAAGCAGGCGAGGCACAAAAGAGACCTTTGTGCTTTTGACTAGAGAGTCAGTAATAGGGTAATGATGGGAAGCCCATTAGGGTAATCACACATGCCAATAACGATTATAGCCCCACTTACAGAGCAGACCTACAAGCTTACGCTTTTGCTACAGGAATAAAGCCTGTTTTTGGGACTTCTGCTCAATAAATAGTGTTCACTTAAAAAGTGCTGTTATAATCTGGTGTTTCACAGGTTATAGTATAACTTCAGACAGGCTCCTATTTCAGTCTGTAAAGCTACAGAAAGTCTCAGCAGGCATTCTTAAGAAAGCCAAGAGTGGCGGCACAACTTTTTGACATCAAATGTCATTGGTCACATCAAACTTGACGCAATTTGCCTCAAGATGCAATATTTTATTTTTTGAGGGACAGCAGAGGTGAAGATCATGACTGAGTAGTAATTATATTTTGGTTTGGCTACAATGTAAAAAAATGTAAACTATTAAATGTCATATATTTTATGGTAAAAACAGGAAAAGGACAGTCCCAGAGGTCCCTGTGTGACGCATTAGATTATATTTTGTGTAAATCATTTTGTTTCTTTTTATGTTTGTTATCAGTAATTAGGGTGTTTTGTGTTATATTTTATGTTTAGTTAATGTTTATTGCATTATTTTAGTGTTGTGTGTTACCTTTTGTCTTTGTGTGTACAGTATGACCAATCTATATACGATTGTTGGCCATGTTTTATGGACAGGCATCTTATATTTAACTCTGAATAGAGATATATTAACATTATATTACTTAATATCTTGTTAATGTCACCTTACTTTTTTTAAAAAAAAGGGAATTTCTGACAACCACAGCTGCCATTTTTTTTATTTATTTTTTACTGTAAATGTAATAGAATATTCCCCCAGTGTGTTATATCAATTCAGGAGTCTTGGAATATAGTACTTTTATGATATTTTTTTAAGAGTGAGTGCTGCACCTTTTCTAATTGACATGGCTTTTTGATTTTTGGTTACACTTCCTCTTTTGATGATAGAGCACCTTTTTTCAGGAAAAAAAAAATTAGATATTTTTTTTGTAAGCTTGATAACACTAGTCCTCATTCACGTTTATTATATGCCTGAAAATGAAACAAAATTTAATTGAATAATTTGTAACAACAGGAATTTTAATCACTTTAAAGGTGACCAGTCTGATTCTTCATACCCGGTCATCTTTGGTGGTCTCCTCTTTTGGTATTCCACTTCGTCCACGGTCCAAACAGCACCCTTGACGTTCTCGACCCGCACAAAGCACTTGTGCAGACTCAGGTTATGGCGCACAGCATTCTGGGTAACAGCGACGGGACATAGAGAAGACAAGAGAGCAAAAAGAAGTCGTCAGTTTCCAGTTCCAGCCATGACTCAACGCTCTAGGTATCTTAAGCAGAATCGCGACCGTGTCGCTGTCATTGCTGGAAATGCAATTATAGCACGGCCTGATATAAACAGCCCTTAATAATGGCATAAATCATATACCTGCTTTCTAATTAAAAGAGTGCACGTGATGATGAGCACAAAAGATTGTACGGCTCAGACAGGGACGTGTCGACTGAGCGTATCTCTCCATCTCGAACCCGTCCCCCTCCCGCCCGCACCATCTCACAGACACACATAACCAATTAAGTGCACATTCTACTGAGGGGAAGTGACAATGTGGTGCCACACCATCATAACAGTGGGGAGTTTAAAAAAAAAACTCCATCTTTGAACGCAAAAAAATAAGAAACGATGCGCACTATCCCCCCTCCACCATCAGCAAACCCACCCCCTGCTTTTTTATTTTAAATTTCACTAATCAGCCACTATCTAGAATAACACCCCCAAGGGAGGCCCCTTCCTTTTCATCTGCTATTTGTAGTTTGTTCATGCCCAATTTCATTACCAATTTTAATTCGTGTATAATTAAATCCTGTGTATTTTTTCCGACGCACTCTTTTTTTTCCCTGAATCCATGAGGGAGGGACTGCTGATGCCGGAATCACTCCTAACCATAATTACAAGTGCCATAATCAGGCGAGGCCTCCCTCCTTTGAATAAATTTCCCCGTGCAGGAGCGATGATGCTTAGTTTTGCAAATGAGTATGACCCCAATTTCAGCCTGCCACCTCACAGATTTTATTTGCATTCCCATCCGTGATGAAAGACTAATTCTCCCAGTTAAAACATTAGCAGCAATTTAAAGGGGGTCAGCCTCTGCAGACATAAACAAAATGCCCGCCTGGCTCTGTGGGTGTGTGTGTGTGAATGAGTGACTGGAGGGGTGGCGGCTATATTAGAAAGATGGCACGCTTGATGCGGATGTCAAACGGGTCTAGGTTCCTTTGGTGACGGCATCCACATGAAGAGGGATGACACTTATGGCCACCTTTTTAGCTTAGAAATGAAAAGCGACAGTAAATGTAATGTACAGCTTTAAACTGTGTTCTGCAGTTCAGAGTGAAACTGGATATTCAGGTTATTCAGTTTTAAAAAATATTACAATATACTTTTTTTTTTGCACTGCTGAATCGCTCATAGGACCAGGAACATGTATTAAGAAAGTAAATATGGGTCAATTTCAGGCACAGTGGGCTTAAAAGCTATACAGCTTAAAAATGACAAGGCTCAATCTATATACTAGTGGCCTCATACAAAAGAAAGTACCAAGTGTGTGGCCTCATACAAAAGGCCTCATACAAAAAGGCTTTCCTGTAGCTCAAATGGTAGAGCACGGCACTAGCAACGCAAAGATCATGGGTTCGATTCCCAGGGAAAGCAAGAGCTGATAAAATGTAAAAACTGTAACTTGAATGCAATGTAAGTCGTTTTGGATAAAAGTGTCTGCTAAATGCATAAATGTAAATGTACCAGTGTACAAATGGAATGAAATATTTTGTGCAGATGCCATGATAAATCTTGTGCTGAGGAAGTATGACAACAAAAATCATCCTTTAATGTTCTTTACAAAAACTAGGCCCAGATAAATTATCAGTGTGGCTGACAAATATCTCCCACTTTATTTACACAATCATTAGTTACATTTTAATTTAATATTAATTACACAAACTGCTGATAGACATCTCCATAAGCAAAAAATGCTGGAGGTGTGTATAAGACAAAGGTGTGCTGAGAAATAGGCATTTATAGCTGGGCCATTCTTTGAAACGGACATCTTTTCCTGATTGATAAATTACTTTGTGATTTTAAACCTTCTATGAGAAAAATAATGCTTTGAGGTGTTAATAAATTGTATTAAAAGAACAGCTCATTACTTTAAAATTACTTTAAAAATACATATATTGTATACACTACAGTTCAAAAGTTTGGAATTTATTTTTTATTCAGCAACGATGCATTAAATTGATCAAAAGTGACAGTAAAAACCTTTATGTTACGAAAAAATACCATTTCAAATAAACACACTTGAACTTTCCATCCATCAAAAAATCCTGGAAAAAAAATGTATCGCCATTTCTACAAAAATATTCAGCAGCACAACTGTTTTCAACATTGTTAATAATAGGTAATGTTTCTTGAGCAGCAAATCAGCATATTAGAATGATTTCTGAATAATCATGTGACACTGAAGACAGGAGTATTAACGATAAAAATTAGCTTTGCCATCATAGATTTTAATTACATTTTAAACATATTAAGCTAAAAACGGTTGTAATAATATTTCACAATATTTTTTACTGTATTTTTGTTCAAACAAAAGAAGCCTTGGTGAGCATAAAAGACTTCTTTCAAAAACATAAATCTTTATAGTGCCACACATTTGCTTTTTATCAAAATAAATGAAAATAAAATAAAGGGAACGTTGCAGTTATTAAATAATTAGCATCAGCTCTACACTTAAGTCTATGAGGGACACAAATAGCAGCAGTTTTGCAGAATGACCCAGCTGGTGTCCATCTTGTGAATAAAAGCCGCCCTCTTACTGATCAATGACTTCCCCTACTCTCCGGACCTAACTTTTCATGAAATATAGATGGCCATTAAGAGCACCGGAGAACATGCATCTCCATTTCTATATTTAATACCGGGCCAAATGACTGGCAAGAGAGGAAGACAAGTGAGAACGTGCAGTTATTAAAATAAAACGAAGAGAGAGAGTGTGAAAAGGTACTATAGGATGGAAAAAAAAGAGATCTGGCTCTGGTGGAGGAGGAAAAGTAGACGGATCCATTAATTGTTAAATTTCATAAAAGTGAAATGAGTTGTTAAAGATATTCCTGCCACTTTCACCTCCTTCCTCTCAACTCTCAGTGGCTAAGCTCACTAACTGCTCCTGGGTGCCGCTGCGGTTCAAGACTATTAGCCCGCTGTTCTGTCTCGATGCCCTCAGCCTCCTTTGGTCCTTCTCTCACCTCACCTTCTCCATTTCTCTCCCTACTTCCTCTCCTCCAGAGGCTCAGGCACACAAATGAGCCTTGGGCCAGTGTTGGCTGAATGTGGGGCAGCACCTCCTCAGCCCAGGCTCCAGGCTATAGGCCATGTGAATGGCTAATGAGGAGACTGACTGACAGGAAGCGAGCTACTCTTTGCGGTGTCCGTTTCCTCTCCGGCCTGACAGCACCTTGCCAAGTTCCTAGTCCACAGGGGGAGGGGGAGGATGGGAGGGATGTATTAGCACATCTTTCTGAGGGGCGAAGTAATGGCTAAGCAGGGTGATGGGGAGATGGCCCGCTAAATGGGATGTTACATGGGCGGCCTTTAATGACCACTCTTCACTTTGGACAGAAAGAGAGATAGAGAGAGGGAGAGAGAGGGGGGGGGGAGGCAAAATAATGGTTAATAATAATAATTAAAATATCAAAGTAATTTTAGATAAAAGTTAACCATGTTAGAGTTTTTATTATTACTATTATTTTTATTTGATTTATTACCTCATTTAATTGTAATAGTTAATTGCATAAAGGTATGTTTAGATAGTTAAAAAAGATAGTGTTTTATTGTTGCTGTTGTATTGTATTATATTATATTATGACTGGAGGCTAAATTTCAAAGGTAAGATCAATATTAATCAATAACCATTTTGAACAAACGTTTTTTTTTTTACTTTTTTAAATTATCTAAGCATACCTTTACACCTTGGCATTTTTATTAAGTAATAATATTAATTATTAATAGTAGTAGTAATGATGCAATCTAACACTTCCTATTATTATTATAATTATTATTTAAAAATAATATTACTACTATTTTTTTTTAATAATAATAATAATAATAATAATAATATGAAGTTTTTGATTTTAATTCATTTTGTTCAGCTTCTGTTTTTTAAATATGGTTTATCAATAAAGTTTGACAAAATGTTATCTTTATATTATAATGTGCACACGCAACACATGCATGTACATGCATGTCTGGTATCGGCTCAGCCAACCTCGGGTGCATGAAACGGAGCATCATGTGGTTAAAACAGCTGACTGGGCATCAAAGCTTGGGGTGAAAACACACAGGTGGATGAGGGAGGAGGGATGACAGCAGCTGTGGCGGGATCCAGTGGAGTGTGGCATGTCGGAGCTGGTCAGGAGATGCTGAGCTGATACAGAACCGGCTGCGGACCAGCGGGGTGCATGCTAATCAACCAGTTCAAATTAAACTGTCTGATAAGAGTTACAACGCTACGTGCCCATTGCATGATAAAACACAGACTGTGTTGGTATATGCATACACACAGTAGGCAGCCATTTGACTGAGTTTTGCCACTTTTTAGTGAAAGTTATAGCACGGAGTGCAAAGGAAAGCTCGAATGAGTCAGACTTGAACTTCCTGCTCCCACCTACCAAACATCATTAGGCAGCCCAACGCCACATAACACAATCAAAACAATAAGGAGAGCACATCAGGACACCAAAAAACCCCAAAGAAAAACAGATCTGGGAATGGCCAGGTCGTAACTTGGCTGTCTGTGTGATGCCAGGCGTCATTAATAACCTCACTGTTATTGGAACTCTACAGAAGCCCGTATCTCTGTTGTACCCGCTGTACCCCTTGGCACGAAAGGTGGATTTATTGTTGTTTGGGTCATGTTGAACAATGGGCTGTCTGTTGCTCTGTTTTTATCTCTGTGAGACTTATAAAAGAAGGACCCCATGTGCCTCATTGCTAGAAGGCGAGCATGACTGCTGTAGACAGTTGCCTATGGTATAAAGGTCTGTTGAGATGATGCGAGATAAAATATTTACAAAACTATCCAAACAGAGTTTACAATAAAAATGTATATAATAATAATAATAAAAAAAAAAAAAAAAATTATATATATATATATATATATATATATATATATATATATATATATATATATATACATATATATAAGAAAACACTGAACAAAAATGTCTAACAAAAAAATAAATGTAATAAAAAAAATAAAAAAAAAAGTTATACTTTCTAATTCTATTCTAATTCCTATATTATTATTACTAATTCCTATATTATTAGCCATTTGAAACTAGCAGTGTATTTTTATTTTTGTAAGCAATATATAAATCACAAGATTTCCATTTCCATTTAAATGTATGAGTTTGGTAAGGTTTTTAAAACGAATTTCAAAGATGTATTTTTTTTTCATTACAAATACGCTAAAACAGCAATATTGTGAAATATTATAACAATTTTAAATAACTTTATTTTTCTATTATAATATATTTGTAAAATGTAATTTTATGTAATTTATTCCAGTGATGGCAAAGCTGAATATTCAGAAGTCATTACTCCAGTCTTCAGAGTCACATGATCCGTCAGAAATCATTCTAATATGCTAATTTAATTGAAAGAAATTATTACTAAAAACAGTATGTTGAAAACAGCTGTGCTCCTTAATATTTTTGTGGAAACTGTGATTTCAGGATTCTTTGATGAATAGAAAGTTCACAAGAACAGTGTTTATTTGTAACAGAAATATTTTGTAATATTATTAATGTCTTTACTGTCACTTATGAGCAATTGAATGCATCCGTTTTGGATAAAAGTATACATTTTACTGAGCCCAAACTTTTCAACGTTAATGTATGTAAAACGTCAGGTGGTTCCTGCGGTAGCCAAGCACCTGCCACTGTGATGAATAGGAACGTTAACAAGTAGTACTTCAAATATTATTGTGCAAAATGTATTGACTTTTTCACTTGATAGGACATTACCTTCCATGTTGCAGTGTTTCTCCTGAAATAGGCAAACATTCCTGTAAACCAGTTATAGATCTCGTTTAGAGTCAGCTGTCGGTCAGGGGTTTCCAGAATGGCCTGGTTGAATAAAGCCAAGAGAGAACGGAAGAGAGAAAGTGAGCAAGTGTCAAGAGGCGATTCAAATGGCTGTTATTAGTAAGACATTAGCTGATGGACTGTTTCCAGACGGGCAGGCAGTGCATTATGGATAGTGCCGCATGTTTCAGCATGACTGACACTGAGCTAAGAGATGCGCATAAATCCTTAGTTACCAGCACACACCTCTGAACTCCGCTCAAGTGCACTGGAGCACAGAGCGCACAGTCCAGATCTCTACATCATACAGGCTGACTTACGTGTCGTATGAGGGAGGCGTAGGTGAATGGAGGCCTGACATCAGCGTTTTTGTAGAATTCACAATTCTGTGCAAGTTCTGTAACAGGACAGACACAATTATTTCATACATATTTCAGTGTTGTATAAAGTGATATGTAGAGTATGATAATCTTTTCTAGATTTTATGTGGAGGGATGCTAACCTGAAGCGATGGGGGTGCAGAACTTGTCGGAGTTGCGCCGACGGATGGGCCCGACTCCGTGCAGGCTGGAGGAGCTGATGACGGAGGGTCCCTGCCTCATGGGGGTGATGGGAGTTGCGGCAGAGGTGGGGGGATGAGGCAAGCCCTCAGGAAACCCCTCACTTTCTCTTTTTGACAGCGACATGCTGGAGGCCAGGTTCAGCTAAACGGGAGGAAACAAAATTGAAAACTTATTTGCAATTAAAACAACCAATCAAAATGCGTTCACCAGTAGCGTATCATATCACTATTCAAAAGGCGCTCATGCTTATCAAGGCTGTATATTTTTTATTGTAAAATATTATTGTTTGATTATTATTATTTAAAATACATTTAAAGTAACTGTTTTTTATTTTTATTTTAATATATTTCAAAGTATAATTCATTCCTGTTATGGTAAAGCTGCCGAATTTTCTGCAGCCATTACTCCAGGCTTCAGTGTCTCATGATTAAGAAATTATTTCAATATGCTGATTTGCTGCTTAAAACATTTCCTATTATCATCAATGTTGGAAATAGTATTCCTTGATGAACAGAGTTCAAAAAAGTAGCATTTATTTGATCTATTTGATCTTTTGTAACATTGTAAATGCCTTTACTGTCAATTTTCATCAAACTAATGCTTCTGTGCTGAATAAAAGAAACAAAAGAAAAAAAAAAAAACGTTTG
The DNA here is from genome assembly GCA_023376895.1 of Aspiorhynchus laticeps. NCBI lineage: Eukaryota > Metazoa > Chordata > Actinopteri > Cypriniformes > Cyprinidae > Aspiorhynchus > Aspiorhynchus laticeps. Next base: position 19,153,848 of record CM041810.1, on the reverse strand, counting down.
AAAGGTAATTCATATTATATACTCTTAGTAAACTATAATTTAGTCAAATGAGACATACACAATATTGAAATTCACTCCAAAAATCTAAATGTTAATTATCCAATTACAATAATGCTTGAATTAGTTATAATAATATTATTATTAATTTATGTATTTATTTTACATAATTTAATTTACAATAATATCTAATATACAAACAAATAATTTACTATATAGAATAACATATTTATAATCTATAATAATAATAATAATATTTTCTGTGTATTTGCATCTGTCAAATTTCATAAAATTATAAGCTTTTATACATGTATTATTCAGGTAAATATAGAAATAAATGCATTAAAACTTGAATAGTTATGTTATGTTTGGGAAGAAGAAAAATGGTATTGCATTCGATATATAAAATTATTATTAATGTTTACTTGAAGTTGCTTTTTTTACATAAAGTAATATATAATAATATTAACAATATTTGCTGTGTATTTGCATGTCAAATTTCATAAAATTATACGCTTTTATACAAGTATTATTCAGTTAAATATAGAAAAAAATGCATTGTTTGGGAAGAAGAAAAATTGTATTGCATTCGATATATCAAACGAATATTAATGTTGTTAACTTTTAAGTTGCTTGTTTTTGTTGTTGTTGTTGTTGTTTTTTTACATAAACATACATTTATACGCATATACATAACAGGCCTACCAGAAATAGTACAAAACAATGACTGCGCAAAACACAAATGTCCTGCTCTCTCTATTTGGCACACGTTAAGTCTCAGCGCAGCCTCGATTCTAATTCACATCATCTTCGTGGTGTACAGTAATCTCCAGCATTGCAATTACCAACCAGGAAATATTATCATCTTCAAATTGTCATTGGTCTCCCGCTGTGAGAAGCGCATCCTGCGATCCTTGCCAGCACATCCATGCCAAAAGCAGTTGGCACAGTGACTCCATTATAAGATGATCCCGTTCACCCGGTGAAATTCAAACAAAGCACCCCACAAATCGCATTTCTCAGACACACGCAGGCACAAACGAGGCTCCTCGGTGACACATTGTCTGCAATTAAAGCCACACAAGAGGAGCAAAACAAAGCGATACATGGTAGGAGGGGGTAAAACAACAATCTGGCAACAAACAACGCTTGCGGTTACCCGCCCTCATTGTGGCCCTGCTCTGCCCAATTAGCTTCGGCGGGCACGGAGCACTAGGAAACAGCTTTCCCCATCGCTCAGGGAGTCTTTTTCGGGGTTGCTTGTTTTGTTCTAATTAAAACCATCATGTGCACATGTGAGCAGCGAGAGATAGGGGCGGGCGAAGCGGGGTTGACGCTAATATGGCGAATTAAACCGCGCCAGCCCTCTTTTCTCTCCATTCTCATTGCCACAGGAGCCAACCTGGCCCATCTCCAGTAATTAGGGGAGCAAAATGGTTTAACAGGTACTTAATTAACGCTGGAGCCGTGCCAGTTTGCTGTGCCAAACACCCAACGATCTTAATAGCAGTCAATGCCACACACGGGTTTGAGCTTGTGCTAAGCTCCGCCCTAATGCTCACCCTTACCACTTAATGCTAATTCTTTCTCTTGATCACACTCACAATTATCATTTTTTCATTCTCTCTCTCCCTCATTCTGGTTTAGGTCGCTCGGCCCGGCCCGGTCACCATTTCCCATTACCGTCTAATGGCGGCTGATCCGTGGAATTTGTCTCCAAACAGGAGACGCGGCCTACTTTCGCCCTCCGCCTTCATTTATATCCCCTCAAATTAAGACACTCCACTTCTAATTGACAATTAATTTCAACATCTTCGTATTTTAATAAGACTCCTCATCAATCTCAGCATGAAATATTCATTAGATTCCTAATAATTGCACAGGCAGCTGGTGGCTTCAGGGGGAAACGCATTGTGATGGCTGCGTATGAAGCAGCGATGTGGAATATCTAGGAAGTCTAGTCCTACACACTCACGTTCATTTACACTGTGGCATAAATACAAGCGTCTTTAAGCACAAAAACACTCTTCTAAAGTGGATTGGAGGAAAGCAGGCCAGCTGTAGCTGCTACAAAGAGAACTTGATCTATAACAGTCCATCATCACACTGGAGTTGAAGGTGCTTAATGGCTTGCTTGAATAAGTGATTTATTACTTTTGTAAAGTGCAAGGATAAGTTGAACAGGTAAATGTATGAATCTGCATTGAGACTAAAGAGTTTAACTGCTCTCCAGGAACACAATCCAAGAAGACGGCAGATAAGAGCACAGCACTTCCGCCGTTCTCCAACAGAGAGCGCTCTTTAGTGCCTCACACAACTGATTCATTGATCATACCTTGTGCCAGACAGTTACTTCACATGAAAAAGATAGAGACACTATCAAAATACAAGTTATCAGAGGAAGTAAGAATGAGACAGAAGTTAAGAACTTACAGGTTGGTTGAAAGGCTTTGGCTCTGATGGACGCATGTGCAGGTGGGTCATCATGGCCTGCAGACGCTCGCTCTCTTTGGCCAGCTAGGGAACACACATACACGCATATATTAGAAAAAAAGCTGTTTTCTCATATAAACCGAATATGTAAAAGTGTTTACTTTTTTCCATGTTTCCAGTTTAATGTGCACTGACAGCTACAAGAATGTCATTTGGAGTTTGATTTTTTTCAAAAATTTTATGATCTGTGGTGCTACAGCATCAAAACATCCAACCAACCTGAAACAGCAAAACACTTATTACTGATAGATATAATAAATTATAATATATATTATACAAAAATGTAACTTTTTAATCATGCATGCAAAAAAAAAAAATATATATATATTTAATATGTCAAAATATTGTCTCATTTTCCTTAATTTATGTTTGTTGTTTAGTTCTATTTCTATGTCATGTTGTTTAGTTCTATTTCTATGTCACACTGTTTTCTCTGTACGCAGCTGCTAAAGCTTTGGCAGCATAAGTGCACAATTATTTGTCATGCCAATACAGAACATTAAAAACTAAGTGTCATCATAGTGTGTGTAGCGCTCTTTTGGGCGCCGCGGAGAGGAGGAGGGAGTGACTCCAGATATTCTCTTGTGAGGATAATTTTGCATTCTGCCTGTTAACTGAGTCAGCTCACAGGGATGTTGACATGCCGTTTCACAGCTCTTGATACCTCCGGGAGAAAACATCTCTCTCACCATCCTTCTCCCTCTTTCTCTCGATTGCTGCGTCTCTTTCAGAGACACTTGCCCTGTAACCACACTCGTCCTCGTTTGACATTCCTAACCGCCATTTAGAGGAAGTGTGGAGTCAGGCGGCCCCTCGTAATCAGGGGGCGACACACTGCCTCAGAACGCTCTGAGACTGGCTCCATACACTTTCTGTGGCACTAAAAGTGCTAGAAAACCAGACTGTTGCATTTTACTGCTAATAAGAGACTGCTAATACAAAATATTCTAAAAATGCAGCAAATGTGGCATTTCTAGGATTGCCAAGGCATTATGGATGGTTGGTGGGCATAGCTAGGTGATGCTAAGGTTTCTGGGTGGTCAAAACAAAAGCCCCACAATATGAAATCAATCTCAGGATGTGATTAGACTGTTGTTGTGTTGTGCTGGTGCTCTGCGGCTGTGCCCGGTGTTGCTGAAGTCATACACATATCTGGGCTGTTTATTCACCCATTAGCTGATATGTGTGTTTAATGAGCTCCATTCTGGTCAGCCTGGTAATAAAAACAGTGGAAAAACTGAGCTGGAATGCTGGGAGAGACAGCAGGTTGGCGAAGGGTGGTTCTGGTCGGTCTTGGTTGGCATTCGGGTGGTGGGGGTAGAGTAGGTGACAGGACGGAGGCAGACGTGAGAGGAAATCCGCTTGGACGTGGACTGACTCTCTTGTCACTTCTCATCACCCTGCATCGATCTGGACACGTCTTTAAACGCACTTTGTGGGCAACAAAGTGAGCTCGCTGCCCGCGTGCCTGGCAGGGCAGTGTTTTTTGAAACGCTCTTTGTTGTGAGGGGTTTATTTTTGGGAATGAGACGAGATGGAGAACATGGAGGGGAGGTGGCGTGGAAAGAAAAGGGAAGCTGACCAATTACCAGGTCTGTCTGACTGGCAGTCATGATGGGAAGTTGTTCTGCCACGTAAAGCTGGAGGGTCTGAAGTGCCCGTCTCAATGTAAGTCCGTCCACGCCTTTTTTTTTTTTAAGGGATGTTGATTTACAGCTCCAAAAGCAGAGGAATTCTACCACTGCAAGCGCAGTAAGGTTACTTGACCTGCGTTTTAGTTTGGCGTGTTTGAAAAGGGCGAGCAGCTCCCCCATCGCTAACGGTCTCTTTAATGCAACCTAATGTGACCGACCGATGTCCTGTCAGCGTCTGCCAATCCTAACTGTCACTAGACGCTCTTCTGACAGTCTCTGCGTCCAAACAAATTACTCACAAGGACAATAAAACATCGTCCACCACTAAACAAAGCACAATTCTGGGTCATACGTAAATGATTTATGGTTAAGGTTCAAGGTTCTTGTTTATTTGTCACATACACAATCATACAGGGTATAATCAGTAGTGAAATGTAGGTCAGGACAGGTCCGCTCAATGGACAGTGCAAGAAAATAAAAATAAAAGATGATACATAACACAGGAGCATATATTTAAATATAGGTAGGAATAAGATAAAAAAATAATAATAAGTAAAAACAATAAAATAAAATGAGTGAAATGTGCAATGAACTAAAATGTGCAATACAGTCTACTGTGGATTTAATAAATATTAATATAACCAGGGATGTGCAAGAGGAATGGGATGTGCAAGGAATGTGCAAACAGGTTGTACCAGGTATGTACACATAGCAGCAATGCGGAAGATGGAGAAAGATGGGTGTTACAGTTAATTAAATGAGTCCTGTAGATGTTAGGAGACTGAGTTCAGGAGCCTGATGGCCTGTGGATAGAAGCTCCTCCTCAGTCTCTCAGTTTTTGCCATCATGCTTCTGAAGCGCTTGCCAGATGGCAGTGAGATGAAAAGACGGTTACCGGGGTGATTTGAGTCCTTGATTATTTTTGCAGCTCTGCTTTTGCAGCGTTTGAGGTAGATGTCCTACAGAGAGGGGAGGGCAGACCCAGAGATGCGCTCAGCTAAGCGCACGACTCTCTGCAGAGCTTTGCAGTCCTGTTTTGTGGCGTTACTGTACCACACTGAGATGCACTGAGTCAATACACTTTCTATGGCCCCTGAATAGAAAGTTTTCAGGATTGCTGGTGAGACCCTGAATTTCCTCAGCTGTCGCAGATGGTACAGTCTTTGCCTGGCTTTCTTGACCTGTGTTTGAATGTGTGCAGTCCAAGTCAGGTCCTCGGAGATGTTTACACCGAGGTACTTGAAGCTGCTCACCCTCTCCACAGGGGTCCCGCTGACCCCTTTGAAGTCTACAATCAGCTCTTTAGTTTTGCTCACGTTCAGAGAGAGACAGTTGTCCTGGCACCATGATGTTAGTCTCTCTACCTCACCCAAGTATACGGTCTCATCATTGTTGGAAATGAGGCCCAGAACCACAGTATCGTCAGCAAATTTAACAATAGAAGTGGAGCTGTGAGAGGACACACAGTCATGTGTGTAGAGAGAGTAGAGCAGGGGACTCAGAACGCAGCCCTGCGGGGCTCCTACGTTCAGGGTGATGGAGTTGGAGGTGAACTGGCCCATTTTCACCACTTGTGGTCTGCCGGTGAGGAAGTCTTGGATCCAGTCACAGAGTGTAGTGTTTAGGCCGAGGTCTGAGAGTTTGACAGCTAGCTTGGAGGGGACTATAGTATTGAAAGCTGAGCTATAGTCAATGAATAGAAGTCTGACATAGTTGCCATTTTTGCTGTCAATATGAGTGAGGGAGGAGTGCAGTACCTGAGAGATGGCATCGTCAGTAGACCTATTTGGGCGATAGGCAAACTGGAGAGGGTCCAAGGTAGCAGGGATGGAGGAGCATATGTGTTTCTTTAAAAGTCTCTCAAAAACCTTCATGACTGTTGATGTGAGGGCAACTGGACGATAGTCATTCAGGCAAGAGGGTTTACTGTTCTTAGGCACAGGGATGATGACAGATTTCTTAAATGAGGTGGGAATCACAGAGGTAGCAAGGGACTCATTAAAGATGGAAGTAAACAAACCAGCAAGCTGATCGGCGCACAATCTCGAGTGCGGCCAGTAATCCCATCAGGTCTGGCGGCTTTCCTGATGTTTACTCTCCTTAATTCTCTCCGAACCTCATCCTCCGACACGGTGATAACATGATCAACATCGCTGCTCTGTCTGCTGCTTCCTGACGCGCTGATCGGCAGAGTCGCGCCGCCGTTGCGTTCGAAGCGGCCGTAGAAGGTGTTTAGCTCTTCGGCCAGCGATGGGTCTGCACTCACCTCGGCGGAGGGGTTATTTCCAGAGGAACAGATGGTCTTCAGTCCCTGCCACATGCGTCGGGAGTCATTGAGTTGAAAATGTGACTCAATTCTCTCTCTGTATCGGAGTTTAGCAGCTCTAATTGCCCGTCGGAGAGCATAACATGATGCTTTGTAATCGCTCATGTTTCCTGACTGAAGACCAGCGTTGTATGCGGCAGTGCGTTGGTTAACCGCAGCACGGATTGTTCTGTCCACCCACGGTTTCTGATTAGAGAATGTCCTTATTGTTACCGTTTCAGTGGCTTGGTTAGTTAGCATGTAAACAAAGCTTAATGCTACATCCGTGAACTCGCTGACGTCAGCTGAACTCGCCCAGAACATGTCCCAGTCGACGTCATCAAGAGACGCCTGTAGCATAGCTTCAGAGTGGGAGGACCAGCGCGTCACTTCCCTCACCCCCGGGGATTCCTGAACGATCTTTTGTTTATATTCCGGCGTGAGGAAAATGGCCGCGTGGTCCGATTTACCAAAGGCTGGCAAGGAACGAGCTTTATAGGCATTCTTGAAATGAGTGTAGCAATGGTCCAGTGTATTCGGTCCTCTAGTTGGACAGGATACATGCTGATGGAAGTTCGGCATGACCTTCCTGAGGTTGGCTTTGTTAAAATCCCCCGCGATGATAGAGGCAGCGTCAGGGTTTTTGTTGATGTAGCCGCTGATCTCCTCGTGGAGTTTGGACAAAGCCAAGCTCGTGTCTGCCTGAGGTGGAATGTAAACGGCAGTAGCGATGACCGCGGAGAACTCGCGGGGTAAATAGAATGGGCGGCAAATAATGGAGAGATGTTCCAGATGAGGCGAGCAGGAACGCGACAGAATGGAGATATTCCTGGGGTCGCACCATTTCTTGTTAATCATGAAACACACTCCACTACCCTTGATTTTTCCGGCCTCGGCTGTTCTGTCCATCCGTAAAACAGAAAAGTTATCAGACGGTGTTACAGCGGTGTCCGGGACCGAGGGAGAGAGCCATGTTTCAGACAAACAAAGGATGTTACAGTCCCTAATGTTCCGTTGGAAACTTATCCTGGCTCTAAGATCGTCCATCTTATTTTCCAAGGATTGGACATTAGCGAGCAGAATACTCGGTAGAGGAGGACTGTGAGCCCTTTTTCTCAGTCTGTCACGAATTCCAGCGCGTCGCCCGCGGTGTTTCTTTCGCCCCCTGGAATTATTCGGGTGGCCTTTGTTAACCTCGGCGTTCCGAAGAATCTCCAATGGCCACGCTGGATCCGTGGATAAAGTGTCCAGAAGCAGGTTAGTGCAGCGGTGTCCAATGTCCAAAAGTGTTCTTTTGTCATAAGTAAATTGTGCAGACGTTAAGCGTGTAAAAAGAGAAAGTAAAAATACGTAAAAGAGTATATAAAAACACAAATTGAGCGGAGCCATCCTTTAACGTCGACTGAACACAGCAGCGCTGGAAGCGGAAGGCCGCTTCCGGCGAAAGTAATGCAAGGTTACAATGAAATGCACCTTGCATTACTTGTTTGTACATTCTCTTAGACTGAAAATTCCTCCAAATTCTTCCTAAATTTAACAAAAATTTAAAAATGTGAAAGATTTCATTTTAGAAAGAAACGTTGTGGACTTTTGCACACACATTCCAATTATTATTGATAAAGTCTACACTGCTCGATGATAATTTATATACAGCATCTGTGTTTTTTTAATTATAATGGGACTGCCACTAAAAAGAATGAAGAAATCAAATCATCTGTTAATTTTTACTGTTATGTTCTAAACATTTTAAACATGAATAAACTGTTTTAAATCTCTTAAATTTTACTTTTATTATTGTTTCAAATGGATATTTGTTGATTTTGACAAGTGATTTACGTTCACATTTTTTTCATTTATTTTAATATTATATTAATTTAAATTTAAATTATTATTTTAGAATGCAGCTAATTCAATAATTAAATGTAATCATAAGAAGAAGAAGAATTTACTTTTCTTTTTTTTTTTTTTTTTTAGGGACAGTTAAATGCTAACTGAATGATAACTGATTGCCATTTTATTTTTAAGTAGCAATTAATCTGGACAACCAAATTGTAATATCAGTTATTTTTCAAATTAATAGTGCTGCCCTACTGAAAATAACAAAACCACTCAGCTGATTAGAAAATGACTGTAATTTGGCCAACACCAGGAGAGTGAAGCAGAGCACGGAGGGTGTCTGTGGTCAAAGGAAGTCTCTAGCACTTCCCATGTCCACCCTTCTCCTTATCAGCTCTCTCATTAGAGATGACACCGTGTATATGCGCACGACAGGCAGCTCGTGGTGCTTGCTGAGAGTCCGCGGCATGAGAGAGGTGCTGGGAAACTCTAATTGGGATCCATCAAAGGCAGATATTCTGGCCTCCTCTCTCGCACCCACACTATACATCACTCTTCCTTGTACAAGCTCCAGTGATCTCTATCAACTCATGTGACATGTAATGTGCAGAAAATCATGCCAGCTGGGTGAGAGTGCGGTTTGTATGTGAAACTGTTCTGGAAGACTAAGTCTCAGCATCAGTGCACAATATTGGTAAACACAAATTCAAGCCTTGATCCTCTAAAGTTAACAGTTACTGTACCGGCAACATAATTACAAGGCTAAAACATACTTTGGATAAAGCATCTGGCAAATGCACAAATGTAAATGAAAACACAAAGAGGTAGTCGGGCAGCTTGAATATTGCGTTTGCAAGATTTTTAGAGAAATGTTGATTTTGCGTTTATGCGCGCATCCCACCTGTATCTCCAGCTGTTGAACTACTTGCATCTGGACCCTGCACTGGGCCGTACTGCGATCATCCAGGGCGTGTTCACTGTTCAGGTGCCTGAGAGAGAGAGATAAATGCAAACGTGATGACATATCCTGATACACAGTCTACTAGATCAATCTGTGACCCGATCTAAACTCCCAGAGGGAGATCTGTAAGCATATTTGGACCATCTGCCACAAACTGTGTCGCTGACCTGCCTGATACACTGCACACACACACTATACGGCTGTGTCTCAGCCTTATGGGATTGTCTCACAGTTTGTGCCACGTATGCTAACGTGTCAACACTACTGTACATGCCCGGGCGTCATGTCCTGACGACACACACACTTAAACCCAAATACAGAGGTCACTGAGGCATCAGAGATCCAGTTGCGGCGTCAAACCATGACTTCACATAAACAAATAACCACATCAAAATACGAGCACAGATAACTGTTTATTTTTCCATTTTGGAGAAGAAACATTTAATGGAATTCTCTTGGGATCACAATGGCTCTCTCAGAGGAAACCCCTAACAATAGTGGATTTCCACTCGAAAACACACTTTTCACTACGCGTATAAACTCAATTTCCTCTCGCAAGAAAATAAAAACAATATTAGGACATGAAAGATGTGGAAAGAGAGTTTTCCGCTGAGGATTGTGTCATATGAGCGAATGTGACCATACTGTTTGCTCAAAGTGAAAAAAACAAAAACATAGAAGTTTTATTGTATTCATTGTCACTCATCGAAAGAAAAGAAAATAACTTTAGACATGAACGTCTCTCTATATTAGGTCTGAACGAGTGTCCTAATGTCTCTGTTATTCAGTTGAAATGCAGCTGGAGTGGGATATTACTTTGGAAACGGTTTTGGTTTTTTTTGTCAGTAAGTGCCGTAGGCCATGAACTCTGAGAGGGAGTAGAAAAAGGGGAAAAAAAACACCTGGATATGACTTCATTTGTTTTACTCCTCAAGCACTGCCTCAGATGGGTGAGCTCTTCCCATAGTTATTCAACTCATGTTTTCTTTATGAAGCCAATCCAACACTCCAAAACACAACAAAACAAACAGATGATGCAGGGATGAGAACCAAATGAGAAAGCAAAATCGAAAAAGAAAAGTAAGAGCTTAAAGTGATGGTGTCAGATTGTACACCAAGATGGACCCTAGGGTCTGCGATCTTGGATCTTTCCTTCATGCCATCTGTCTTGTCCTTCACTTTTTATTTACAGAGGTTTAATGACTCCAAGGTCAGGGGTCACAGATAGGGCTGGGTGATATGAGCAAAAATTCATATCTCGGTATTTTTTGGCTGATTTGCGGTATACGGTATATATCTCGGTATTTTCTAAGCTTTTGTATTTGGATTAAACAAATAAAGTGAATGTAACCATAGGCATATATTATGTTAAAAAAAAAATTAAAATCACATTAAATTCTAACATTGTAACATTGCAATCTAAAAACAAAAAGTTAAACAGAAGTTAAATTTACTAAACTAAAAAATGAAAAAATGAAAGCCTCATATCGTATCGCTTATAAAGAATATATCGATATATCGTACAAACTCGATATACCGCCCAGCCCTAGTCACAGATATCCCTTTCTGGAAGCATTATAAAGCAAAATCTTCCTGAGGATTACTTTATATATTTGTCCCAGACTAGTGATGCAAGATATATCAGTACCATACTGGTTATATTCAAATTTTTGTTCAAAAGTTATCAGTATTGGCCAATATTATACTGTATATTTCATTTAATCTTTAAAAACATTACTAAAGTAATATCCATTTTTGATAATGTACATTATATAATGTTGTGAACATGCCTAAATTCAATAAATTCACCAAATTTTTGCTTTTAATGTTTAATTTTTAAATTCTATAGGCAAAATTTTTATATCAGCCAATTATCAATTATTAGCCACAACATGAAAATAATTCTCAGTTTATTGTATCAGCTGGAATTTTAATAGTGGTGCAGTCAAGGGAATTCCTACATTTTTTTAGCACCCTCCTCTCTGGCGTGGGCGACCCATCGCGTTTAGCTCTCTTCACGATGGGAGAGCAGCAAACGGAAGTGAGTGTGAGTGGTAGTATCTTAACCTTCGCAATACACAATCATCCTCATAATCCCAGCCTGCTTTATCTCAGTGACACCCGGCGCATGACACGACCGTTTTGAATGTCCGACTGAAGGAAAAGAGGGGTGCGCATTCGCTCTCTCATGAGAAATTAAACAAAAACAATGATGTCACCCACTTGACTAATCCAGGCGCAGATAGACATTTTTTCCCTGCAAGCACATGATGATAATAACAAAAACATGATCTCATCTTACTCTCCCTCTGCCCCTCTACACCCCCCGTTTCTCTCTCTCTTTCTGAATAAAGGAACAGACCACAAGTTTTATGGCTCATAATAAACAGTAGCAGCGTTTTTCCGAGAGACCCGACAATGAGGCAGTGTTTACTCCCTGCACCCCGACAGGGATTTGAGGAGCATATACAACGGTTACAGAAAAAAAGTCACAAGCCCGACAAAGGGCTTGAGTATTCTAACACATGTCGCCCTGGCATGCCAGAGAAAATGAACATCATTAAAGAGCTCAGGATGAGAGTGTGTGAAACAGAACGAAAGAGAGACAGGATGAAGATTAAGAGTGAATGAGTGTTTTAGCATTCTCACACTACTCTAGCTAGAGAGAAAGAGAAAACAAGAGATTTCATCTTGGGATAAAAAGTGTTCCTATTATGTCCAGATTAAACTGACAAAACTTTTTCAGCATTTCTTGCACTGAATTCTGTGAAAGAGATTTTAAAAATATATAAAATGGTGTTAAACAGAGCTGAGAGTACTACACTCTTAGTGGTTCATGTTGTATGTGTTTAACCGGACTGCTTTTTAATAGTTTTTCTATTTAAACATTTGCTAGATCTCGCTGCTTTTTCTGTGTCTTACGCATGAGTACCACAAGAAACATTCTGCCTTCTGCACCTTTGCCTCCCTAAAGGAACAGTTCAAATCAATCAAAATTACCATGTTGTTTAAAAACACTACATTCATCTTGAAAACCTTGGTATGATGGTCAAAAACATCCATCTAGCGCATGTTTGGATAGACCAGCAATTTAAATAGCAGTGCAAAAAGAACACATTCTGTGTGAACGTGCCCTTATTGGAAGCTGAAAGCATTTTTAAATTACCCAAACTGAACATGTATGTGTAGAGCTTTGTGAATGGCGGGTGTTTGTTCAGCGGGCACCGATTCCATGTGGGCCTCATTTCCTACTATAAGTGGCAGGCAGCCAGATGGGGCCATAGAATAGACAAAAAGAACAGAAGGGGAGAGAGAGAGAGACTCCTCTCTTCCTGTCTTTAGCGATGACTAAAGTGTTCTGACTAGGCCACGGTGCACGGCACTGACGGCAATATCTGTCACCCCCTCCCTTCTTATCTCGTGTCCTCCCACCCCCTTCTCTGCTTGCCCCGAGGCTATATGAAATACGACACCGCACAACCAAACAGCTTTACTCTTAAAACTTTCCCAGACTCTCCGGCTCTTTGATGTGTGTGTCAGCGACTATCATACGCGCTTCCCGCTCCCGCCCGCGTGCACCGAACGCGCTCTTCACCCCCGTCGCCAGGGACGACCGGAGGAAATTTACATACACATCTTTCCGGCCTGTCAATACAGCGGTCCCCTCGAGGAAGCACAGCTCTGGAGTCAAAAGACGATGCGAGGGCCTAGCATCTCGTCAAAGGAAATAAACACGCAGGGATGTGACCGCCACTCATTAACGGACAAGAACACCCGGCTACTGTAACAGACGAAGTTGACCTGCCGGATATCAAAGGAGGTGTTTGAGGGAGAGAAAATAAACAGCAGAGAGAACGTGCGTCGCAAGCCTCGAGTCCACTGGGGCAACGGTAGCGGCAACAGTCTGGCTCGCACCACTGTGACAGGCGGACATGTCAGGACTTTCCACTGTGAAGTCTCATTATTTTAACACACAGAGACAATGGGACTGTTTACATCGCCTTCCCTGTCTGATCTCTTCCTCTCTTTATCTCCTCTCGCCCCCCCCCCAGCATCCCTAAAGACCCCAAACTGGCAAACACACGCGCAAAGAAAGAGATGGCGAGAAGAAAGAAGATTGGGAAAAGGGAGATAGAGGAGGGGAGGGAGCCTCTTTTTGATGTCTTTGCTTGTATCCAAGAAACAAAAGCTTCTAATTGTAAATGAGCTAATTAAGTAAACCACTAATGAAGCGTGAAAACAATTTGCTTGACCCAGCTCTGGAGCACTCAGGGATGGAGAGGCGGAATTATGGGAGCGGGGAGCTAATAGCTGTTTGCCTCTGACAGCATTGAAGAGTTGCGGGCAGCTACCTGATCAGACACACACACACACACGTTTGTTTTTGTGAAAAGTGGGGACATCCCATAGGCGTAATGGTTTTTATACTGTACAAACTGTATGTGCTATTGCCCTACACCTACCCTACACCTAAACTTAGCCCTCACAGGAGACTGTGCATTTCTACCCCCCCCCCCAAAAAAAACAAAAAAAAACAAAAAAAAAAACAAAAAAAAACTCACTCGTATGATTTGTAAGCGTTTTGAAAAGTGGGGACATGGTGTAATGTCCTGAAAAGTCACCTTCACCTTGTAATGTCATACATGTGTCATACATGTGTCTTTATACAAATTGATGTCCTCATTTGTCACAAAAACGCTCTATGGTTACAAGTGAGGCATGTGTGAACTAGCTTCCTGTGCAAAAGCATTAAGCTATTCAATTATTTTGTTTAACTTTAGTGTATCAACACTTTAGAGTAAAAAAAAGTAATACTAAAAATCTGTATTAATACTATTAGTATACCAAAAAAAAAAAAGGTCTACAATACACACTCACATTAGAGAGAACTTTTTCTAGGCTAAAAATCAATGTTGTGCACCTGTAATCTATTAATAAAGAAACACTGTAATGTAAAATGATTTTAAACATTTAGTTGTATACTGTACACGAACATTGACGAACATTTAGCTTGTTTAAAAAAAGAGTTTATGCTCACCAAGGTATTTATTTGATAAAAAATAAAGTAAAAACAGTAATATTGTGAAATATTATTAAATAAATTGTGAAATTAACATTACTCCAGTCTTCAGTGTCACACAATCCTTCAGTAATCTGAATGTGCAGATCTGGTGCTCAAGAAACACCTATTATTATCATCAATTTTGAAAACAGCTGTGCTTCTTAATATTTTAGTGTCAACAATTAAAATAAATATATATATACACACATACATAGCGGCTCTACAGAGTGCACTCTAGTTTACTTTGATTGTGTTCTATGACTGTGAAATACCTGTCTATCAAGCGTTAGCTCTTTTTTCATACACGAGTACAGTCCCACAGCACTGGCGAATGTCTCACGCTCTCTCCAGCAATAACCTGCACCCCCCACCACCCTGTGGAATTCATTCGTCTCTGGTCTGTTCAAACATCACACCTGAACACAGCTGTCAGTCGGCCGGCTTTCTTATTGCCTGTCCTCTCATCCCCACATTTACTTCAGAACAAGAGGCCTTTAGTTTACAAGTGATCTGCAAGCTCATCGAAAAAATGATGAATGCACACTGACAGAGGGAAATGCTAACAGCCACAGACTTGTTTTGTGGGACACAGCAGGTAATAATGAATGCTCTGCTGCCCGGCGGTGGGTTTTACGTGAGTTACGAGGTTTGACATGAATGTAGCACATTACATGCTCGTGAAGTGGAATTTGATGGACGGCTGTCACTCACTTGATGAACTGGCCCATGTCCTCGCATAGCGCTTCGCAGCCAGGCCACTTGCATTCGCCATGTCCATAGAGCGGGTGAGAGGCTGTGTGTTCCTCATGAGTCGAGCTGAGAGACAAAAAAGATTTGGTTAGTCAAACTATAAATGATTATGTCACCCTGAACTTTGACTCCAGTCTTCAGTCACATATGATCCTTCAGAAATCATTTTAATAGCTGATTTGTTGCTCAAAAAATGTCTTATTATCAATGTTGAAAACAGTTGCGCTGCTTAATACTTTTGTGGAAAATATATTTTTTCTTTAAAATCATCTAAACACCTGCTTTCTTAATCAAAACAACCCATTGGGGTCAATATCAATACCATTTTTTTTTTCGGCCGACAGTCGGCATGGTAGCCTCACACACATGCAACCAATACAAAGCAATGAAGCAATGGAAACAGTCTCGAACATTCCCTGTCTGGGAAAGCCGATAGCTTTGAGCCAGTCCTTCAGGAAGCGTCGAACAAATCTAGCTCAAAAGGATCTGGTAAATGTAAAAAACGACAGCTTTTCCATAATTGTGACTGACAGGCTTCCAATAGTAAGTGCATATCATTGTATTAGCATCTTGTACTACGACGCAGGTTCGAATGTCCTCAGATGCAGCCAGGAACAACAAGCCGCCATCTAATTATGAACAAACGTGGATGATATTCAGATGTCTCTCGTAACGGCGGGAGCACGGATAAGGTGGCTGCTGATGTGCTGACAGGGCCTGCTGGTGGGGCCTGGGGATAAATGCTACGGTCTTGTTTCGTTTGAGATACAGCCACTGTGTGCTCTGTGGCTGAGAATTCTGGTTCTGGTTCGAGACCCATAACGGATCAGCCTCGAACCCCCGCCAACAGTCTCATCCAGCAATTTTTTAATTTCGGGTCTGGCCAACCACCATGGGCTAGCATGTAGCTTGTTTTGTTTTTTGTGAGGGTAGGGACCACAGAATCCTTCGTCATGTGTCTGACTGATGCTAAGCATGGGCAGGGGGCTAAAGGGGGGGGGGGGGGGGTAGCACGGCTTGTGGCGGTTGAAGGTCTGGGGAACTCTTCCCGATTCCACATCAGAGTACTGCTTAATATAAAGCAGCTTGCTAGCAGATGAGGCCCTCCTGAAGCGGTGCACACACACGGCTCCCTCCTCCTCTTCATCAGATGTGCTGGCAGTGGACGGCCCACGCAATTCAGAAGCTGCTCGAGCGCTAGACATTACAAACTACTGGCAACCACACTGTCCACATGTGCCATGCATTAGCCTCACCGCACAGTTTTTCTTCCCTTTTGAGTTGCGTGTATGTGTGTGTTTGTGTGTAAATTTGTTAGGCCAAGTCAGGGAGAACAGTGTTAGAAGAAAACATGATGGAGGGCGCGCTTTTCTTTCTGTTTAGCTATGTTCGTGTAGCATGACAGGGTGTGGGGGGGGGGGGGGGGCTGGGGGGGGTTAGTGCTGCTGGTGTGTGTGGGTTCATTTAACTGTAGTTTGGAGGCCCCACCGGTGGAAAAATGGCCATATTACATAAGAGACTTACAGAACTGATATAAAGTCACACTGCAGAGCCATTTAAGTGAACTGCAAAAGTTCATTAAAAACTTGATAGAAATGAACAGAAACGCTGCTTAAAAGCCTTTTGCTGTTTGGAGCTTTTATTTATATATTTATGCAAACTATACATACATAAGCTAATAAATATTACATTTTACTTCACGTTTTATTACATTTATATTTAATTTTATTTTATTTGTCATATTTTACTTAAATATATGAAGAGTTTATTTGCAAAAACAGATAACTGCATTTTTTAATTTTCAAAATTCATGTTTTTTATTATGTTATGTTTTTATTGTGTTTTATTGTGTTAGTTAAAATAAAACCCAGTCAAAATAACCCAACTGCAGTTTGATTGAGATTAATTGGAATGCACAAGGAAAAAACATGATTTCTGAGAATTGTTAAAAATGGAGTTATCTGTTTTTGCAAATGAACTCTTCATATATATATATATATATATTTCTCTCTCTCTATTTATACATACATACATACATACCATACATATAGTAAGTGTGTCTATTTGTGTATGTATAAAGGGGGACTGGCCCTGTGAAGGTTTGATAAATTATTTCATATAACAACAATAGCAGTCTAAGGTATGTCTTCATATAGATGTATAGGTAACCTTGTGTGTATATACATATGTGTGTTTGTTACTCACTGGGTGCTCTGCAGGAGAGTGCCTTTGGAATAAGGCGCGAGATGCTCATCACTGGACTCCTTGGTGAAGGACGAGATCCACTCAAAGAGTCTTGCTCTTAAGAATGGAAAGAAGGCTTGAGTACCCCACAGTAGGACCACTTCTCTCTCTCTTTCTCTCTCAAACACACACGGCTGCTCACCTCTCAACAAAATTATCACGGCACACCTTCACCCACTCCACACACACACACACATATGCTAAACTGGCACAGGGGCGTCAGTCATGCTGATGACATGCTATGTTCTGAGGAACTCACACGAGCACCAAATATCAAATGAACCCAGGCATTTTACATCAGCTCATCAAACGGCAACTGACAGCAGAAACCTTGAAATATGACGTTTGACAAAAATATCTATTTATGAAATCTGTCATGTAGCAGTTGGCACTCTGAATGCTCATGACAAAAATACATTAGCATAGCTATAGCATATACATATATATATACATACATACATACATACATATAATTATAATTATTTCTCACTTTTGCAATTACGTTCATATTCTTGATTTATCATGTTGTTGATTATAAAAAAAATAATAAAAAAATAATAATATCAGGTAGACTATAAAGTATGCTTGTGCATTTTCCACTGACCTGTCTCTCTTTGGAGTGTGCACAGAGTTCTGTCCATTTGGCAAAGGATGATGGGGGATCTGAGGTGAGACCTTGGAGGCTGAGTATGAGGTAGTGTTGGAGCTGTTGGTGGTCAGATCGAGGCCCTCATGTTTCATGGCCTCCTCTGTGCTCTGAACACTGGCCACGTCCTTCCACAACTGCTGCAGGTCAGTGGGACACATGGCTGAAAAGGACAGAAAGCAAGCAAAAGATTACTACAAACTATAAATCTTTATTGATTACCATAAAGCATAACATCCTTAGACAGAAAAGAAAAAACAACCACCTTTAGCAAACCATAAATGCTATAATCCATAATCTCCATTGAAACACAAACACAAAAAGGTGCTTTAAAAGCCCTGAGTCAACAACACGTTGGCATATGATGAAACCTTCTCTAGACAGAGTTTTGCAGCATGTTTATTAGTTTTTCTCTTCTTTGTTGTGCTGAAGACTATAAGATTTTATTAAGATTAAGATTATTTTTTATTTGTCACATACACAATTATATAGAGAGTATATAACCAGTAGTGAAATGTATTCTCTGCATTTAACCCATCCTAAGTGAACACACACCCAGAGCAGTGGGCAGCCATGTTACAGCGCCCGGGGAGCATTTGGGGGTCCGGTGCCTTGCTCAAGGACACCTCAGTCATGGTGTTGAAGGAGGATACTCCAACAATCCCTGCCGGACCTGAGATTCGAACCCACAACCTTCCGGTTACAAGTCCGACTCGCTATCCATTAGGCCACGACTGCCTCATCATTCAAGCCGGTGTTGAATGATGAGAGCTCCTTCGGAAAGCATCCAAAATACATCTCTCTCTATCACACCTCCAAAGCCCCCTCCACCTCACTGCATCTTGAACAGTGGCCAGCTGGCAGCGCATCCCACCCCAGAGATCTCAAAGCCTGGCAGTGCGCTGACATTAGTGTGGCAAGCCTTAAAACACCATGCACTTCGCCACACTTCAGTATGGGAAGGGGGCATGCCAGCGGGACTTATGTTCACAGGACAGCAGGAGGAGGGACCCATCCAAATCGGAGGAAGCAAATGGCTACTTTCAGCGTGTTTTTGTTATCTTTCAACATCTCTGCAAATCCCCTGGCTACCTCCATTTGTAATTATCACTGTCCCGACCGGCACTGCAACTCACTGGGTGAATTAATCTTGGCGAGATGCTTTCTTGGCATTTTTGTTGTTGTTTTATTTCCCCCTCAAACTTGCTGAATTCGGGATTGTTTTTTTGTCTCTTGGAAAGGCAGAGGGGGTCTAGGTTTGGAGGGAGATTTGAGGGTGTAAAAAAAGCGGAGAAGAAGGGGGGCCGCCCAAACTCGTCTGGTGCACACTGTTCCCGAAAAGCCACAGCCCGCTACGCTATCTCACATGGCAAAGACTTAATAGCAATCTAAATATTATGTCTGGTCCACCAGCATTCTTGTCCCCGACCCCGCCAAAACAAAACTCCTCGCCAGGCCTGGCTCTCTTCATCCCCCCACCTCCCTCTCTTCCCAGCAGGCCTGGGGCCAGGAAAATGATGTATGGCCACACTTGCAGCTACAGGCTGTTGTTCACTAGTCACAGACAACCTGACAGAGCACCAAAGGGCCACGGATGTATTTTAACCCTGCAAATAACTGAGCTAGCCCGGTGGCGTGGTGCTGTTGCCTTGGACAGGGGAAGGGAGGTGATTTCTGCAAGTTTCTACTTTTGTGAAAGTGCAGCCAGAACATAGGAAGTGGAAGGGAGGACGCAGGGTGGAGATGGAGCGGTTTACCTACAGTGAAGTGTTTTTGTATCTCATTTTCTTCCAAACACACACACACACAGTTGCACACACACACACAAGGGCAGGTGAGGCGTTTCCCCCTGTGGTTGGCCACACACTCTCCATTTCACACACACACACATTTCACAGAAAACCAACCTCAGCTTTCCACAAAAGTGTGTGTTCCTGAAATTGTTTAATATTTAGCATTTAGTAGTTGGTTTATTGAAGCTGATGTGTCATGACGTTAAAACTTTACTTAATGTGCAGAGACTATGAGTAAACCATTCTTAGGTTGATTTCTCTGACATTTATAAACATTGGGGTGTTTTCAAAACATCTCTCTGTTAGTTTTAGCAGCCTGGCATAGCAACCAGTCTCAACCAATAGTGTGAGTCTGGGGCGGGGCTAATGGTGTTTGACCAATGGCATTAAAGTTTTAGGGAAACCTGCTTGGAAACATACATTATTTTTGAAATTCTTCTTGATGCAGCATAAGTCATCTTCAAATTTAAAGGAGAACTGTATAATCTCTGCAGAACTTAAATTATATGCACTACTGTTCAAAAGTTTGAGGTCAGTAAGACTTAATGTTTTTAAAAGAAGTCTCTTATGCTCACCAAGGCGGCATTTATCTATTTTAAAATAGAGTAAAAACAGTGATATTGTGAAATGTTATGACAAGCTAAAATAACCGTTTTCTATTTTGATATATTTTATAGGTAGTTTATTCCTGTGACAGCAAAGCTACATTTTCAAAATATGCTGATTTGGTACTTAAGATACATTTCTTTTTCAGAATTCTTTGATGAAAGTTTAAAAGAATAGTATTTGTTTGAAACAAGTTATTTGAAAGCTTATTTGAAAGTTTTGTTACTTGTCATTTTGTAATCTGTCACTTTCCTTTAATTTAATGCATCCTTCTAGAAAAAAAAGAATATTTAAAAAAAAAATCTTACTGACCCTAAACTTCCGAATGGTAATATATATAAAATATAAGTATTTATGCTACTGTTTTACAACAGATCAGACTACATTAAACTTTCTGATTACCATCTAAATTTGATTAATATTCATAAGTAGATATCCAATGAGGCTGCTCATGAGGCAACATTACAAATTCCCCTTTGGTTTCTAATGTCTGCCCCCTCTCCTAACTACATGCATCACAATTCCTGAAAAAAACTGGAGAAAAGTTTGGCATGGTGATCACAAAGCATTAAGCCGAGTCCGTCAGATCTGGTTGCGCTCTTTGGACAGGAATTCAAATGGCTTACTGTAACTGTTAAGTGAATCTTACAAAGAAACAAAAGTCATCCCGACTAGCAGTCTGTCTAATGCTTGGGTTCAAAACTCTAGCCTTTCTGCGGGAGTGACTGGGCACGCCAAACAAACACAAACACAACAACAGCGGTTGGCGCCACCCATGGATCAGAGAACAAATCCTTTTCAGCGGCAGCTACAGCCAAGCATGGCTAGCCAGAAGAATGCGCATGGTTGGCTGGTCAGTCATAATGGAGGACTTCTTTTCAGAGAGGGATTGTGGGGAAATTCCGTGATTCTGCTCTGTCGCAGGATTTGTTGAAGGGATTCCAAGAGCCCAGAGTTTATTGTTCTTCAGATCCCTTGAAACAATGCAATAAGCAATGGGGGTGGGTGTGAGGGTCTACGCCAGAAAGATGCCACTGCCAAAAGTTTACAGCTGTCGTGAAATATTATTTTCATCAATCTGCGAACCTTCCTCTGCCTTGTTCCTTGCTCTCTCCCTCTTTTTTTTCCAAAATACTACTTTTCTAAAAGCAGCCATGTGCATGCGTGTGTGTGTGCGTGTGTGTGTGTGTGTGTGTGGCAGGCCCACTCAGGATTCTGGATGACAAGTCCATGTTTTCTTAAGACTGAAATAATCAGAGATGTCAAGAGCAATGGGTGAAAATGAGAGTCAAGAACTCTAATAAAAGACTGGGATCGTTTTGGAGGCCCTATCGGCAAGAGTGGCAGGGATTTCGGCATGGAAACTGGAGTCGGCTCCCTGTTTGTTCTGTCCGGTTGAGGCTCTTGCAATGTTACGACCGCTGTGGAACCTGTAAAAGTTGATGTGTCTAATTTCGGCGAATGGTGGCCAGTTTGCAGTCAAGATCCATTACTGGTAGGGGCCCTTTGACAAAACAAGGAAAAATGGAAAAATACATTCAAAAATGATCCAAAACCTCCATTTCCTTCTGTAGGATAAGTGCATCTGGAGCGTGTAAAACTCATGGTCGCACACACACACATAAGTCCCTCCCTGCCTCAGCACAAAGCCCGGTGAATTTTGTGGCATATTTTACCTATTATCCAAATGACTGCCTTCCACAAAACCAACAATCAAGCTTTGCTTTTATCTCTTTATGAGCTGATTAAGTTAACAAGCTTCACATGTGGCTCTATGGACATGGCTGTAGTTAGTCTCCAGGGGGCTCCATCCCGCTCTAATAGATTGAGATGATAGCTCATTGCCAAATTTTAGAGGAAGACGAATAAGGGATTAATTTTACAGCCAGCTTTATTAGCATTCAACATTGTGCGTATAGTAGCGGGGCAATCTGAGATTGATTTTGTGTGTGTGTGTGTGTGTGTGTGTGTGTGTGTGTGTCTGTGTGGTTGGGGCTGACTAAGGAAGAATAAGTGGGCGGCGGACGCAGGTCTGGCCTCAGCCTGAGACCGCCATCTGGTCCTGGGCTATGGGTATGAACACAGATGCTGCATTTATTTAGCACACTGCATTTCCTCCAGAGCTCCACTTTCCTTTAATAGGCATCACTAAAGAAGCGAATCAGACACTCTGTGGTGTTTTTCTGGCTGTTGAGGACAAGAGGAGAGTGTGAAAGAGACAAACCACCAGGTTGAGAGGCTGTGGTTGTACCACCTCAACCTGGGGCTAGACAGAGTCAGATGTTTGTGGTCAATATTGATGAGCTAATGGAGTTGGGGAAGAGTTTTGCACCTTTAAAGATATACATTAATTCAAGTCAGTATCTGCAATAAAAATGTCTGACAAAAATCCTAACTTCATCAAAATCCCCTTACATCACAGTAAGCAAATTTTCACAATAAATACAATAGATAAATGACTTCAATACTTTGACATTCTGCAATTTTGGTATGTTAAGTTATTAATTAGCTTATGAGTTGTTTTCTAGTTGGAATATCCGAAAGTCCAAAATAAAAAAAAATTATAAATAAACAAATAAAATAAAATAAGCTACTTGTTTTCATCTTAACTATACAAGTATTTTGTCTAATTAAACAAGTACATGTTCCACTTGTTTACAGTATAAACAGATAAAAACAAGTTAAAAAATATCTGCCGGTTCAGTAATACAAAATACATCTCATATTAAAGAAACAAAGAGAACAAGTCTTATTATTGTATGCAGTGTTGATAAACCATGAAAAGCATGTCAGCTGAAATAAAGAAATAAAATAAATATATATAAATATTAGGTGAAAATCTAAAATGAAATGAGTTTAAACTGAAGCACTAAAATTACTAAGTGGAAATAAATCAAATCTAAAACTGAACTAAATCTGGAAGAAAAAGAAAAGTTAAATAGCCTAAATAGTAATATTAAGAAACACTAATAAAAATGACAAAAGCAGATAAAAAAAATACAAATAAAAGTATTTGGACGTCTCAAAAAGAGTATTCTGATTGCATTTGTATGTGTACCTTGCTGCAGGCTCTGAATGGGTACTGTTCCTTGGCCCGGCTGTAGGTTCACCAGTCCCTGTCTTTGTAGATTCAGAATGTGTTGCTGCTGTAGTTGTTGCATCTGTATCAGCTGCTGCTGGAAAGCCAGCTGTTTATTCCCCAACTGCTGCTGCTGAGAACGAGAGAGAGAGAGAGAGAGAGAAAGAGAGAGAGAGAGAGAGAGAGAGAGAGAGAGAGAGAGAGAGAAGCATGTTACACAACAAAACAAATGGATGGGAAAAGTGAGAGGAAGAGACTTGGAGAGCTTCAGGATGGAGAGGGTGGGAAAGACGAGACATTCATTGGCTTTTATAAGCCTTCAACCTCGTCCAGGACATGTTTAGATAGGACATATCCTGAAATAGAGATATTTTCCCCTCCAATCACCAAAGCACTTCCTGTGGCGGTAGAAAACAAGCAGACAACAAAACGCTGAGACTTGGTTCAAAGTGCCGAAGTGCATTGTGAAGCCTCATGCATTAGGAGATAACGCATTCATTTGGGAGTGACAGTTCCATGTGGTCTAGGATCGACAAAACACGCTCGTTCATTCCTGTGTGTAGCAATCTGTTAGCATGCGGTTGGCGTGCAATTAACACGACAATAAACAGTGACTAACAACATCTGTGCACAATGTTAAGAATAGTTCCAGATTATATGACATCAGATGTTTATCATTTTACGATAAGGCTTGGTATTGTTTCACTATGCATGAAATGTGCTTTGTGAGTCTTGAGAAGCACGACTCCAAAACCCTTTTTCACGGTTTCATAAACAGGTCTCAATGTGTGCGTATAGTCATCATTCAGCTATCAAGAGATTTATTTTTGTTCCAGCCGACTTCTGGTGACGTTTAACAAAGAGATGAAAAATGAGCAAACCGTTTTATCAGCTATGACATAAGCACTGTGTATTCCAAGACTAGCCCTAAACTTGTATAAAAACATGACATGAGTGAGAAAATCCCGTCAGATCTTCAGCCAGAGGTGGGAAGGAACATAAAAAAGGGCCAAGGTGAAAAAAATCAATTTAATGGTGATGCATATAATTTATGATGTTTAAAGTGACACTGCATGGCAACATTGACTCAACCAATGACATTTTGGAAGGTGGGGCTGGGGGACGCTACCGTTCAAAAGTTTGGGGTTAATACGATTATTTAGTTTTTGAAAGAAATGCATTACATTTCTCAAAAGTGACAGACACTTACAAAAGATTTATTTTTTACATAAAGGCTGGGAACTTTCTATTTACCAGCAAATACTGAGAAAAATGTATCATGGTTTCCACAAAAATATATTAAGCAGCACAACTGTTTTCAACACTGATAATAATAAGAAATGTTTATTTAGTTTATTTTATGTTTACCAAATCAGTATATTAGAGTGATTTCTGAAGGATCATGTGACACTGAGGAATGAGTAGGGGTCGACCGATTATCGGCCTGGCCGATTATCGCCGCCAATATTAAGCATTTTTATGATTATCGGTATCGGCCATTTTCAAAATCGATGTGCCGATAAAATAATTTAATTTTGAAACGCGCTATTTGGCTCTGATGCAGCCTGTCGGAACTCACCACTCTGTGGGCTAGAGCAGTCTCCGCCCACCGCGCATCTGATTTGTTGGGAGTCACGAGTCCGACCAATCAGCGTGGGAGACTAAAGGCACTCTCACACTGAAAGCGCTTTCTAACTGGAGCTGCTTGTTTCAGTGATCACGCATCAGTTGTCTCTCAAGTCAAAGTTTGGATGAATTAATCAAAAGTAGGTCAGTACACTTAAATCGACTTGTGCTATGGACTAGTATCTGTAAACATTAAGCCGCAAAAAGACTATTTAAATATGAATTGTGCATGTTCTGCGTGTCTCTGCATATGTGAATGGCACAGCAGGTTGGAAAGCAGGTGATGGAGATTTAATACTAATCACAGAACCGGCTTTACTGAAGAGATGCGCATGACAATCGCATGCAATATATCGTGCAGCCCTACAGATGCATGGAGGAAGACAAGAGTAAGAAGTGCAACCAACACCAGGGAAGGCAGTTTTTGTCAGAGCCCTTGTTATTCTTAATTTTGACATTAATTGTCATTTTTACACCAGACATATATCGGTTCAAAATATTGGTTATCGGTCTACTTGGTCTGTAATAATCGGTATCGGCATCGGCCCTGAAAAACGCATATCGGTCGACCCCTAGAATGGAGTAATGGCTGCTGAAAATTCAGTTTACATCACAGGAATAAATTACATTTGGAAAAATATTAATCAATTTAACAGAACTTTTGAACAAAATTGTACCTGTTTTTCTGGCCAATGGCGTACCTTGTTCAAAGTATGCATGATACACTTCACCTTTAAAACAATAAAGCAATCAGTACACACTCATTTCTACAGCAGAGAGGTACAGATTTGGAGAGCTGTGTGTGTGTGTATTTGTGTGTGTAAGGGTAAGAAGGGTGAGTGCTATGGAATACATGGCATGTGCCGATAAGGTCAGTTGGTGTCGTGGTGATAAATGTCCTCCTTCCTGAACTGGCCTGAGTCGAACCACTGTTTCCAGCGACACGCTTTTTGATGTTCCCTCAATGAGAGATGGGCCTTATCTCCTTTGAGATAACGGCACGAAAAAAAGTGGAGGGGAGAGTGACAAAATGTTGAATAAAAATAATTAAGGGTAGTTTCTTAATCTCACTGTCAGAGAAGTGTTTGAGGCCCCCGCCTGGGGCACAAGGCCCCATGGGAAAGGGCCACATGGGTCAACATCAACAGAGAAGAAAGAAAACACAAGCTCTTTCCAAAACCTAGTGAGCTGCTTTGTTCCCTACATAAGCAACTGTCTTCAAAAGCAGCATCCTAACAATCACAAATCTTTATAAATGAACAATTTGAAAAAAGCCAACAACTCAAATAGTGCTTTGCACAAGAGAATCAACTCACAACTGATTTAAATAGCTGCCAAGCTAAAAGCACAATACTCTAATAAGAACAAAAACACATTGCACATATTACTAAAATAAACTAAAATAAATTACATTGAGTAATTATTTTTATATTTTTCACCACTTAATGAAATATTTACAAGTATTTATAAATGGTAGCATAATTAAGTTTAAGTTTGGCCTTTTTTGTAATTACGTGGGGAGATCACTAGAAATTTGGAACAGTGACTGTCACAAAGTCCAGGGGCCAGATTCACAAATTCTTAATAAAATTATTTTTGACAGATATTTTCTGCTTATTTAAACTTGAGAAAAAAGTTATGATTTTTTTTTTCTCAAAAACTTTTCTTGAGAATGTTAACTTTTTCCTTGACATTGTTCTATAGACAAAATGTAAGAATTTGAATGTGTGAATGTGGGTTGAAATGTTCTGACAAATAATTCCAAATAACCTCTTAAAGGGATAGTTTACCCAAAAATGAAATTTCTGTCATTAATTACTCACCCTCATGTTGTTACAACCCCGAAAGACCACAAATTAAGACATTTTTGATGAAATCCAAGAGCTTTCTGACCCTCCATAGACAGAACTGCCATATAAAGTTAGGATAACCTTCAACTTGCCTTAAATCACCAAAGTTAAGATATTTAATGAATTTATTGGGGTGTAAAATATTAAGCATTGCAGCAACACACTAGCTATGTATGATACATATAGGGATCAAGTACTCTGAGGTGACAAAAACTGAATGATAATGTAAACAATGATCTGTCATGTTTATGCACATCTTAATTTGAAATTCAGTAACAACTTTACAAAAACAACTCAAATAGGGACCTTGTTTTTAATTTTGTAATTGCGACCCTTTTTTGGGTGCAAATAAGAGAGCCAAAAAAGAACATACATAGAAAAATGGAAAATATCTGAGAATGTCAAGCGCAATCCTTGAGAATTTTCTGAACTTTTTTCTTTCTTGAATCCAGCCCCAGCTCTCTGTGGAGGGCCGTACTTGTTCTCTTCCCTAACTTTTGAGAATGACAGATTCGATAAAAGAGCTAACAGAGAACCTTCAGTTAACACGCAACCGAAAGAAGTGAGGTAATGCCAATATGCAGTATGTCTATCTCTCTTCCCTTCCTCCTCCTCTTCATCCCTGTCTTCTCTCCTTTCTCTTGCTCTGCCTGTTTGGATCCCATGGGACACAGTTCAAGTTCTTTAACACATTGTGTCTGCACGCTGTTTACATTAGATGCAGTTGAGTGGCTAAAGCTAGCTGAGTAACAGGCCTGTCAGCTTGATTTATGAGCACATCAAACAGAGTTTGGGCACGCCAGGCCCGACTGACAGCGCTACTTCATTAGGCTGACTCCGGGGTGACTCCACAGCTCAACCATCAGACTGAGAGAGAGAGACAGAGAGAGCGGGTGAAACAATAAAAAAACAGAAAAAGAGCAAAAGTCGGGACTGATGATGCAAAAATGTGTGGCAACCATCTCTGCCTTTCTTCTTACTGTCTATCTCACCTCTCAACCTGCTTGTGCTGACTGGCAGTGATATGGGCGGCAATTAAAGTGTCTTTTTACTGAGGGAGAGCATAACGTGTCATCTCTCCATCTTCAACTGCTTTACAAACCAAAGTCCTGAGAGTTTGAGTTTCAAATTTCAATCACAGATTATATGGACAGGCCACTTGCCATGACTGTTGAAACTTTATGCTAATAATGACGAATGAAAGGAAAATAAAATATATTGATGACAAAATCGAGGAGGTGGTATTATGGCCAGAGATGCAGTTAGCTTCATGGCTTCAGGGGACAGTATTCCGTGCCATGTGGACCAACAGCATGGCAGAACAAAGAAAAGGGAGGTTTCAGAGGATGAAGGACTTTAAAAGAGGGCTAAAGGGGTAAGAAACACCACACATACTTGTGTTGCTATCTTCTTTCTTCTCCTCATGCCTGACTGCTTCACTTTTAGTCCAGTGCTGTCAGTGCACTCGTCCCGAGGGAAACACCAATACACAGCAGACAACACACGTGTAAACACACACTGACAAAGATGAAACCTTCAACATGGCCTAATATAGTGTGCTTGTATCCGAATTTCCTTGCATAGATACTCTGGATAGCATCCATTTAACATTTGACATTCCACAACTAGGATTGTATGTTAACAACTAAAATGTACTCTAGAGTATATAAGCATGTGGAAATGTTTTATTTTATTTAATAAATAAAATAAAATAAAATAAAAAAGGATAAAATAATGAAATACATTTTAATGCAACATTAAAACATAATAAAATAAAAAGTAAAGTAATTAAAAAAATAAACGCTTTTAATATTAATTTAATTTTAATTCAAGAAAAAGAATTATAGGTGACAGTACAGCATACTTCCAACCTAACATAACTGTGCGGTGGGGCAGCAGACTCTGATTTCTTAACGCACACCTTAAGCTTCTACAACATGTCTATGACGTGTTGGCCAAGTACATTAGCATACTTAGCACAGGGCCATATTTTAGGCTGACTAAAGAGGCCCTGAACAAACGTGAGATCATCCGCGGGGAAGAGGAGCTGACCACTGCCCTCCCAATTTAATTTCCCTGCTCTCCTTCCACTCTGAGAGCACACCATCTCCCTAGCTCCAATATTTAATAAGGGAAAATGTCTGAAAAACTCCTGAGGCCTTGAATAAGGTTAGTCATGCTTTTTTATACCTTTCCCCTCCCCTCTCACTTTTCAATCTTTTTCCTTTTCTTTTTTTCCCTTGGTCTCTGTCACGTTCCATGACTATCTGTGGAAATGTCAGGATACTGGTCTCATTTGAAGAGTGTGTGAATGTGTGTCACTCTGGCTTCGTTTACACTGTCAAGTTAATTGGGACCCAATTCCGTTTTTTTTGCTCATATGTGACACATATCAGATCTGTTCTATGACAGTGTAAACAGGAAAAAAAACGCATTCATTCGGATATAGCGAGATCGGTTTCAGGCCTCATTCATATGTGGAAATAAATCGGATATGTGCCAATGCGACTGTCATGTAAGAAGGCAGATCGTTTTTTCTGAGGCATCGTGTTCTGTACGTCATTAAAACTGCGACAATTTAGTACTTTGCCGCGGTTTAATAACGTCATATGGGACCCATGCTGGCAAAATGAGTGTAAATGCGCACAGGCTATTTTGAGCTACAGGCAAAAAATAAAAAATAAAATAAAAAAATAAAAATGTTGATTTTAGTCGAATTTGGGGCTCACACAAAAATGTGTTCATTAAGCCCTCGTTTAGCGATCCCAATGCTCCAAATAGTAATTAAACATCTAAAAGTATCTTTAATTGTATATTTTCTGAGAGGATTACCTTTTCTCCGCTCGCTTCTCGCGCTGACTGTCATCTGAAGAGCACACATAACGGCGCTTCTGACAGCGCGCGATCCCGATAAATACACAGAATTACAGTATTTCAGTATTCCCGCAAACATAATCTGTTCTGTCTTAAGTGAACGCTTGGGGAACTGATGGGGAAAAACATCTGATGTGTAACTGTATATGATTCGTGCATTACAGTAGGCCGTCTGTCTCAATGTTATCTATCAATAAAAGAAAAGAGGGAATCACTCGTAGCACTTCATTTAACTGCTTTTGAAGTTAATAATCAATTTATTTGTAATGAACACACTGAAGTGATTTTTACATTTGATAATTTGTTTTTCGTAAGCTATATGAATGCTTTTGTTTAGATGTAAAATGATAAAGGTAATGCATTATTTGTTTCTAGCTATTTGTTCATATACTGTTTTTTTTTTTTTGCTTCTGTTCTTATTTTTAATAGGAAAGATAAAACAAAAAACAGCTATATTGTGATTATTAATATACTGTAGTAGCCTAATTATTAGTAAGAAAATAACTGGAGGAAAACTTTAATCTTTCTCATAATCAACCTTGCTGACTCTACAGTAGATCGACTTTATAAGGGTGTAGCAGTCATATTTTGTCCGATTCCAAAAAAATCATACATAATTTTGAAGGTCTTTTAATGGAGAATATGAAAATAAAAATAACTAATTTTTCAAATTTGCTCGACTCGTTTTGTCAGCACAGGTCACATTATTCTCGGGAGGAAGCACGTGTGGAGGCACTAAATGACAACAACGCATGCGGGATGTTTCAGATGGTATGGCAAGTGTAAACGCATGAATCGGATATGGGTCACAATTGAAAGAACGTGTAAACGGACAGCCAAAAAAACGGATATAGGCAACAAATCGGAATTGAGCATCAAGACCTGCAGTGTAATCGAGGCCTTTATGTATGCGTGTTCCGGACACCTCGTGCATTTGCTCTATCAGTCACGATGTTGTCTGGGGCATATCTAACGGGTCTTAATCCCTGTCCTCCATGGCCTATAGCATCCACCCCCGCTAGCCTCATTTTCTCACCTGCTATGAAGTCAAGAACTCATTCGTTTTCTGATCCTCTCAGTCACAAATACAGAGGACTGTGAACCACACTCAACCTTATACAGCTCAGATGAGTGTTTGAGACCTATTTGTTTGCAGTAAAGTTGTTAGCAGAGTCCATAAACTGGACTGCAGATTATTCAATCATTTAAACCGGTTGAGGGTAGTTAGCTAGTCTCCTAACATACTTAGTGCTGGGGTCTGTTTTTATCGTTTTTTGGGGGGCGCTTTTCAGATGGAATGCCAGCTGGGAGACTAGTTAAACCTGCTGAAACCCATCTTATGCCGAGTTTACACTGCACGATTTTCAAACTTGTCGGATCACCGTTGTTTTCACACTGCAGGACTATCTGGGGTAGGATTCAGTCGCTGCTGTTTTCACATTGCACGATGGATCCGCGACAGGGGGTTTCACACTGCACGATTTCACAACAGGAAGAATCGCCGACAACTCTTGTCTGATCCGCAAATACAGCCAAACGCACACGAGAAGTGATAAGGAAATAACGCAAGATCACGCTGATATTATGGTCTATAATTCCTCCCCGAACACACAATAATTAATAAAGATGACTTAACAAACATACTTTTGCTGTGAAATTTGTATGTACACAAATCTAAGTAGCCTACTTGAAAGTGAAACCAACGTGTTGTGCATTTTATAATGAGTTTATTTCTTATAGCCTATAAAAGCCCTCAAAGTGATGAAAAGAAAAATGCAATAAATCTTTTGTCCTTTATAGAAGAATATTATTTACAGGAAAACCCTAGCCTCTTCTTCATCTTCATGTAGCCTACCTGTTCTGTGTATTCTAATGCTCACTTTGTAAAAAAAAAAAAAAAAAAAAAGACCTCCTGGAACTACCAGCTGCCCTGTATCTTGCTCTCTCAGTGGCTGTAGGTCATCGCCGATGTATTTTTCAGTCAGAACCGGTCAGAACTCATTCACACAGCAGGATTGAGAATCGCCGACAGCTCCAGATATTTAGCATGCCAAATATTTCGCGGGCGTCGGCGACACATCGGCGATTCCCTCAGATCGCGTCTTTGATAATTCACACTGCGCGATTGTCACTCGCGGGAACGAGCACCGATTTGCCTCCGATTTCAGGCATTTGTCGGAGATTTATCAAAACCTGTCGGCGAGTGAAAAATCAGGCTAAAATCGTGCAGTGTGAACTTGGCATTAGTCAGGCTTGGAGACAATCTAGACCATCTTAAACCTGCAGGGCTCACCTCAATCCCACAATCCACTCATTTCATCTACACAGGCTACTGCACCCTGCATCTTGCTAGCAACTGTGATAGCAGCTATGTGCTAATCTCTGCTATTTTTATGGGTTTAGACTCTTTTCATATCTGTAAACCCATCTGACTGACCAGGTAAACCATTTTAACACCAGTTTAGTAAGGTTAGGAGACAAGCTAAACCAATATAACACCAGCCTGAGGAGGCTATAGGCTAGCAAGGCTACACAGGCTTTCTAGTAACTGGGCTAGCATCTATGTGCTAATCTCTGCTATTTTTAAGGGTTTAGACTCTTTTCAGATCTGTAAACCCATCTGACTGACCAGGTAAACCATTTTAACACTAGTTTAGTAAGTTTAGGAGACACGTTAAACCAAGGTCAACTTGTGGAGGCTGCGGCTAGCAAGGCTACACAGGCTATCTTTCTCGTAACTGTGCTAGCAGCTATGTGCTAATGATTGCCATTTGCAGCTTATTTAGATAGGCAGGCTGCAAACCATCTAACTGAACAGTGAGAATGCTGGGAGACTAAATAGACTATACTAAACCAGCTTAAAGAAAACTTTCTTAGGCTGGTTTAAGATGTTGTTTTCAAAGAGACGCAAACACAGTCCCCTAGTTTAAGTTTACCAACACAAGCTACTGTAACCTGCATGTTGCTGTGTTGCTAACTGTGTTAGCAGCTACGTGCTAATCTCTGCGCTAAGATGTCGATTCATTAAGCCCTCATGAAAACTCCTTGATTAAGTTGTATAAGATATATGTCATGCCACTGACACACAAACCACAAAAGTTTGGATTTCATTTGACCGCCAGATTAGCGCAGATCTCCTCTCCCGCAGTGCGCAGGCAAGCGATTATGCCCTCGCCTTTGTTGTGCTGCAGTCTTATCCTCAGTGATCCAACATGATCCCCCCTCACCTTCATTACCCAGATCAGGTCCTTCTCCTCCTCCAGTGCATTAACTGACAATTAAAGAAACTCGTCGACTTCACCATAGTGGGTTGTAATAGGGATTTTCCACTAGGCTTAGCAAGCGGTGACTTGTAAATTAATACTTAACGAGTATTAGCGGGGAAGCCCTTGGTAAGGTTTGGAGCATGACTTTGGTCAATGGCAGAGAAATGAAAATCCATATTCCCCAAATGTCTTAATCCGCATTTTTGAATTGCTTAATACACAAAATGTAATTGAGTGCTTGAGAGAGGAGGAAAAAAAAACATGATGGCATCCGTCTATTTTCCTATTGAGGATTTCATGTAATGCTCAGTGATTACAGAGCCTTTATAAAGGTCTGTGCCGTTCAGTGCAGCACAAAATCAGTCATACAATCATCTCACATATGAGAATACAGTTATTTTCAAAGAGCTGGTTTCTGGCTTTCAAGAGGAACTGGCCTCTGCTGTGTGACAAATGATGTGTCAGCCATCTTGAGGATGCTCATCGGGGTGCTATGAGGGTGAAGTACACTGTGAAGTGCAATACAGAGGGAGAGGGCAGGGGTGTCTCACCTCTTTGGCCTGCTTCCCTGCTTGATGTTGCTGGGTAAGGAGCTGAAGGTGCAACTGCTCCTGTTGCTTCTTGTAGTACTCCTGCAGCTAGACAGAAAGAAAGAGAGCAATGGCTTTTAATGCAATGGAAACGTAACACTGCAACCAAATCAAATAAAAAAATTAAATAAAATTCATCAGATGTTAAAACTTCACCAAAAAAAAAAAAACATATTACCCAAACATAAATCTTACTGTTAAATTGTAAAATGTGTGCTTAAAAATATTCATAATTCAAGATATATTGCCTGAAAACAATAATAATAATACTATAAAACGATTATTATATAATAAATAAATAAATATTTTATGCTATTTTGTAAAGCTTATGTAAGTCAATTTATTTTATAATTTAAGCTGTTTAGATATTTTACAAAATAATATATATATATATATATATATATTTCAATGTGAGATTAAAACAACAACAAAAATGCCAACCTCGATGTAGCAAGGACACAAAACAAATATATGTAGAAAAAAAGAGCACTTCAATAAAACCTCAATAACATACACTTTCACAATGACTAGATTAATCTGTATTGCAGAATCTAGTATGAAGGTTACATGTATTATACCTTTTCTCTACATTTCTTTATTACTCTACATAAACCTGATAAAGGGCGTTTAAACATCAGTGCTTCTATAAAGAGACACCATGGCACAATAAGTTGCCCAAAACTGTCCTGTGGTGCTATTAAACGAGTCACATGATACTGGGCATCCAAGATGAGGTAGTCGGGTGCAAGGAGTCGCATATGTCTTAAGGCATCAAAAAAATGAAAACAGGATAAAACAAGATCAGCTTCTTGCTTAAGGGCTAAAGTGCCTTCATAATAAGGCATATTTATCTTTTTTCAGCATTCCTCTAAAAGGCAGCTTAAACACCTGGCAGGTGGCGTATGAATGTGTCCTATAAATCATCTGTCCACCCTTCTGTTGGCGTGGCAAACCTGACAGCATGGAGACAGGCTTCCTTATTTATGACTGACTGAACTACAACACACACCTGTCTGGGAAAAGGCGCTGGTCAAATTTGCCCTTTGCTTCTAATCTCAGAGCAGTTTTCTTTACCTGCCGAATAACAGTTACGATTAGAACACAGGTGGTAGAATCCAGCCAGAGATCAGCACAAAAAGCCAATTTATGCCTTAAGCATCTGAGAGATATGAAACAGACACCTGCCTGATTCCTACACGGATGCTCCTGGCACTATCCTTCAATTATGTGCAGTACGGTTTATTATATACAAAATCATGCCATTGTCAAATGGAAAAGCACCTTTTGTGTGTTTTTCTCATTCTGTTTGCTTGCGTGAGGGGTTTGTGTTAAGTTAATAAAGCACAAGAAAGGTGTTTACACACTGGTTACTGATTCAAAGCTCAGCTGAATGGGTTTCTATCTCCTCTACACAAGTACACATTAGACTTTATGTGCTTTATCACTGTGAAACACCTCGCAATGGCACACCTTGCTCTGATTAAAAGCTTTGGGAACAGACTGAAGCATGTGAGAGTCATTGATTTTAAGTGTGCACAGTACGGTCAGGGGTACATTTCATTCTTTAGAACAATGAAGGTTATTAGACAAAAACAAGAAACAGGTGTGCGAGAGCAGAAAAGTAGAGATGGTGCTAATCATTTACAATTATCAATGACTAATTCTGTGAAAATCTTAAGATTTGTTTTCCTTAGTTGCTAAGATAAACATTACTATTACTTTTTACTTCCCAGGGTTGTTAACAGAGGGTCCATTTAAAATATAAAATCACTAAAATCAAATCAAAATACCTTAGTAACCACATAATAATGTGAAAATGCGAAGACACACATTTCATCAGAAGATGCAAAAATCTGCAAATAGCAGTGAACTTTAACTAGAAGTAACACGCCTTTGATGCTCACCTGGAAATAATGTTCAAAAATGTGTGGTGTTTTCACCTCCAAAGATTTAAAATATTACACTCACAATAATACTCTTCCCTTTCCTGCATTTGAAAGAGAAAAAAAAAATATTACACGAGAAAGGCTTCCTTTTATGCTACCATGTTTACTTTTGCCTATTTGAACTAGCCGCTACTTTCAACTAGCTACTCTTTTACTGCGTCCTAAGTGGGACTGGCTCGCACCCACCAACACTGTCATTACACATCTCCAACCGTAGCTCTGGCTAACCGCAGCGGCCACCGCAGACCCACCGCTGTTTGTTTTACTTTCAGATTATTAATTTACCCAGGAAAGCCTATTAAGATTAAAATCTCAGTCTTGCATGGATGACCTATTTGACATGGAAGTGCATGTTGACCGAAGAACAGAGCACGGAGGCCCTCGGAAACGCAGAGGCTGCAGAGGAGCGCCTGGGGGAACGCTGGCTGCAGCTGCTGGAGAAAAGTAGAATAATGATACCCTCATTAACTCCTTATCACACATACTGTTTACAGATGTAATGCGGGCTTACTTAAGGAATGATGTACTTAATAGTGGGCTACGTACCAATTTACAACAGTATAACTTTAAAAAGAGTGCTGACACAAAATACATTCAGTGTACTTTTAATGTACTTTTAATATGACATGAGACATGAAAATGTATTTTTATAGCCATTACACATGCAGCTTTTTCAACCTCAAATTAATTAAAAAAGACTAACTGGAATATTTGTTCTTTCAATAAATTAATGTCACCATGCAGGACATTTTAAAACGTATTAAAATGAATTTCTTACCATTTTTAACATAATATTCTAAAATGTTTAACCTAAAATGTTGACCAAAAACTCAAATTATGCATCTCTGGGGTCACATGAAATACATACGACTTTTGTGGAAATAACAGAAAGAAAAAAATAAAATAAAAAATAAAGTAGGAAAGTAAATGCATGATGTTTTTTCATTTTTTTTCCGATGTTCTTTCCAGT
This sequence comes from Aspiorhynchus laticeps, assembly GCA_023376895.1. Lineage (NCBI taxonomy): Eukaryota > Metazoa > Chordata > Actinopteri > Cypriniformes > Cyprinidae > Aspiorhynchus > Aspiorhynchus laticeps. The sequence continues at coordinate 19,117,320 of CM041810.1, read as the reverse complement.
CATTTGTGATTATTGAAAAGTGTTTTTTTAATTAGACAGATTCATTAATAAAAAATGTATATTGCTCATTAAAACGAACTAATTCAAAAGAACAATTCACTCATAAATCAAACATTTCTCTACACAAGTGCAAGAACTGATTGCATATTTTAGAGCAGACTAGAAAAAAAAATGTATACTACATAAAGCACCATTTCCATGGCTTTTCTATTAATTTAAATTAAATAAAATATTTTTTTCCAAACGTCAATGATGTTGCCTGCACTCCATACCAAAACCAACAGCCAAGATGTTCATCTGACAGAATGACTGTGCAAAAGACAAAGCTTTCATTTGATTGGCTGTCTGTCCTCAGAAAACGTCTCTCGGGCTGACCTGAGCATACACAACTCTAGTCTTAAACGAGCCTTGAACTCACTCATCTCCTGCAGTTTTAACCAGATGAGCGGTTCTACCAAGCAACACTAAAAGTCTGCATTCCCTCTACAAAAGCCATCTCACACCACTGCGTCCATTTGGCTACGCTGAGCCACGGCCCTTCCGAACAGAGGAAGTCAGCGAGCCGTAAGGTGTGAAGCGAGACTCCGTTTACCACTCTAAAGGCATTTGTCTGGCAATATGTCGCCCATCTCTCGGTTTAAACTCTCCTCCACGCCTCACTGCCGCCCGCCTGGCCCCATTGCCTCTTGCCCACTCATTACCCCTTTAATTCATGCCAATATGAAGCTGAATAGTTGCAGGAATAATTAAAGAATAATTAAGGGTTTTTTAATGATTTGATTCAGTGGGCCCCTTTCACGTTAACTGCGCGCCTTGAAAGGCATTCACCTTAGATTCCCATTATGGTGACCTTGGTTTTACTTAACAGCACAGAGAGGGGATAAAAAAAGGAAAAATATATCAGCTAGGCTATAATTAAGGGTTGGAGGGATGTAAAGGTTAACTCACACATGCAAAAGTGCACACACATACATAAACATGCACTTGCTCTCGCTTTCCTGCGCTTGCGGTCTTTGTATGTAAAATCATATTTGTAAGGGTATTCACATGCAGAAAAAGCCAAAGCCCACTCATTCTCCCACACGCGCTGGATGAGATCAGGGATGGATTGCTGTACGTGTGTGTTGGCAGGCTCTCTGATTGCTCCATTTGCCGTGCGCGAAAGATTGAGCATTAAAAGCCACTTCTCACGTGGTTCATCACCACTGCGAACCATTAAACCCACTGGCTTTTACTGGAGATGTAAAACGGCCCATGAACGGTGACTATTTCAATTTCAATATCCTCGTTAAGTATAGAATAAAAAAAAAGAGAGAAATAAAGCAGGAGGAGGGGGACAAAGTGCTAAGTTTCTTTCTCAAACAGCTGAATTTTGATTTCTGTGAGCGAGCAACTCTTGATAAATTTGTCAGATCAGCTCGGCGCAATTTATACTCGCCTAAAGCAACCTCCTCCTCCTTACTACTAAATCAGTTCTGCTCTCTCTCAAGATCATTTATGCAACCATTTTCTGTCTTTTAGCAGTGAAAAATAATCATACGTTCTCAATCAGGGAGGTTTCAGAGACCTGATTTCTGCCCGAACGGCGTGTTTGAAAAGGTCGAGGGTGTGCAGAGTTTTGGGACGATGTTAAATATTTGAGAGATGTGAGAGAAATGGGGTTGTTTGTTTCTTCATGTCTGCTCAGGGGCCGCACCTCTGGCCTCCAGGCGATATCGCAGAGGCCGCGCAACTAATAAACAAAGAGAGAGAGACGGGAAGAGATATGGAAAAGTCTGGCTCAGCAGCTGGGTGAGAAACATTGCCCTCGCTCTAACATAAGCGCTCCCTGACCGCCGGCGAGTCGACGTGTAGCGACACCAGCCAAAGGAGGTGTCGCTAACACTAGTATGCTAGTAAACGCCACTTATAAACGCCAGAGCCAAGTAACATCAAAGCCGGGGAAGATATCATTCCAGGCATGCCTGTGAGGATGCAATCAAAGTTACACAAAACGCGATTACATTACACACTCTGACATCTACACTCAGGGCCTATTAACGGGGATCACACGTGAATGTGCATTTACTGTGCCATCCGACGGCACTTTATAAAAACGCTGGCAACAGCTGTTGGAATGAAGGACGTCAGTCAGAGATTTCTGTTCATTTGGCAGGATTCTTCTATAAAACATATACGGCTTGAGCAGTTAGAGGTCCGGACAGGAGGGAAGAAGTTTTCTTAAGGAAGTAAGGAACAAAGCGTTTTATGTCTGAGTGCATAAAATATTTTGAATTATTGTTTGTTTAGTTTGGCGCCAACTTAATATTTTTCAATTAACGTTAAGTTTTGTATGGAAGCCAATTTCTGCCTCAGTATAAAAATAAATAAATTAAAAAGTTAGTTGTGACACTTTTTTTCATAGTGTCAACTATTTCTCATAAATGGGAATTTATACATTACCATTCAAGGTAAGTTTCTTTAATCAAAAGTGACAGCAAAACAAGTAATAACTTTGTTACACAAAATTATATATATACAGTATATATATATACAGTATATATATATATATATATATATATATATTGGATATATATATATATATATATAAATAAGCTGGGTTTGAACTTTCAATTCATCAAAGAATCCTGAAAAAAAAAATTACAGTTTCCTCAAAATTATATTAATCACTCATTTAACTAAAAAATAAGTTAATATGATACAAAATTAAAGCATGTTCATAAGAAAAAAAAAATCAGCAAATTAGGATGATTTCTGAAAGATCATGTGACACTGGAGTAATGGCTGGTGAAAAATCAGCTTTATCATCACAGGAATATATTGAATTTTTAAATATATTAAAATGAAAAAGTTACAGTTTTTTTTATTAGAATAATAATATTGTAGAATATGTTTTACTGTATTTGTGATGAAATAAATTCAGCCAGAGTAAGATATTTTAAACTATATGATAATTACCTGCAGAAACAGGCTTTCATAGTTTTCTGTACTCCAAATAAATAAATAAATAAATATGGTTAGCCTTAAATAATCAATTAATTAAAATTAATTAAAATTAACCAAATAATGTCCAATATCATGAAATATCATGAAAATCTCAATGAAAGCTATCATATACACACACTTTTGCTGGAAACTGACGGCATATGGTCTAAAACACAGACCCACAGCACAGGTTTTAAAGAACATGATGTAGTGAATAGCGTTCAGTAATATTTTGATTAGCCAATAAAATGTGTACCAATTGGCTTGGAAAAATGTACCTTTTGTGTGGTTTGCGTGGGCATGTCATGTCTGAGCAGCCCAGACATTCACAAATATTGTTTTAAGTTCTGTGTGTGGTGACTTGCGAGGCGCCCGTGTGTGTCGGTGTATGTGTTACCTGTTGCAGCATAAGGGCTTGTTGCTGTTGGAGTAAAGCTTGGAGCTGAGGTGGAGAGAGGATCTGCTGCATCTGCTGAGGAGTTATCATCTGTGGGGTCATCATCGCCATGGATACCGGCACCTAATAAGAGCAAACAGACCAATAAGTGACCACATGCATGGTTGTGCTTGTATTTGATTATCACACTCCGTTACAATGGGTCTGTACTCAACCGGTGGGTCGTGACACTAAAATTGGTCACAGGTCTGTTCAGCAAAACGAAGCTAAATGCAAATTATTAACATGCATGTGATAAAATAAACAAGGCTTATCGACTGTTAAGATGCACAATTTGGGTCCAAAAACAAAATCACTGTACTAAATGACACCGTTACAGAGAGATAAGCATTTATCCTTCACTTGAACATGATACAAAGCCATTTCTGTTTCTCTAGCATCATAAAGGAATGTTGTACTTCACTTTAATTAACTCTTTATCCTGTCATGCCAAAAGAGAGTACACATAACATCAGCTCTGTTGACACAATAGAGCTCCACACTGCTTGCATTGTAAAACCCTGGCAGTTTTTCCAAAAGAGAGCGAGAAAGCATGTTGATCAAATCTTCCCTTGAGTATGTAGTCTTTATCAGCCTGAAAGTACTTCAATAAACATAATATTATGATTCGTTATCTAGAGAATCACATCTTTGGCAAAAATAACAAACAGTCTGATAAGATAGCTATCGGCAGGAAACAACTTGCAACAGTCTGGAATTGAGAGCGCAATTTGCTAGACAAGAACGAGGCGTAAAGATGGAAGGCGTGATTCTTATCTTTTGATAAATATGCAGAAAAGGAGAGAAATGGAAAGAGAGCCAGGCTCAATAATAAGGTTTCTCTCTGAAAGCCCAGTCAAGGCCATTAGTTCAGATGTTCACTTGACCTACCAACATTTTCAAAGACCCCACTGCCGAAAACCCCATATAAACATTTTAGCAAAATGTTTCATATTCATATTTATATTTTTCACTTAGCATGATGTTTTCAGTGGAAGCACATTAAAAAAAATTAAAACAGTCCTTTTTTGCTCATAATGGCAACTCTTTAATCCTTATATTTCTCACAGTTGCCTGTTTTTTTCATGTGGAATACTTTTTTTTTAAACCATAATGTTAACAAGAAAGAAAAAAGAAATCAAAACAAAACAAAATACAAAATAAAAATATATATTTCATTTTAAATTCAGAAGTTATGAATTCACACAAACACCTTTGTTGAAAAATGATAGCATATGTTGCATAAAAATTACTGATTTATTTGATGCTTCCAAGAAAAAACAAAAAACAAAACTCAAACTTGATTTAAATCAGCTGAATTCATCAAATTCATAACAAAAAAAATTCAAAACAACCAATTTGTTTAAGTAAATTTCAAAGGCATAAAAACACATGCAAACATGATCAACAAATGCAGTGCTGGCCCAGTATGGCTAGTGGCAGTCCATCAACTGTCCAGAAACTCACATTGGTCATGGTTGTCCTTACTCTGTGTGTGTGTGTGTGTGTGTGTGTGTGTGTGTGTGCGCGTGTATAAGAGAGATGGTTTGAAAAAGCCTGAAGGCAGGCCGCCAGTACCATTACATCCTTTAATGCAGTAGGACCGGCCACTCTGTGAACTTATGGGCAGCTTTTTAACGGGCCAGCAATTTCCACCAGTACAATTTGTGGCTGCTTCCTCGAATGCAACTAGCGATCTTCCACTGAGACACACACACACACACACATACACAGCCGCTCTGTGGCATTCCATTTATTTTCCTATTTACTGCTCAAGGGCCAGAACTGATCATCTCCCTGCAACTGCTCAATAAAAATAAAGCTATTTACAGGCAATGGCTGGCTTGAAGCTGACATACGAGCGCAAACTACAATCCCACATAATACGTACATTTATCAACATTTTCCACTCAAAGGGAATCAAAAAGACAGGCATCGCCATGACGGCTTCCCAGTCCACTGCCAGTCCGATCTGATATTTGCATTCATTTGTTTTCATGTAGCGCCTGAGCGCTCATATTTTCAGCAGTTTATCTATTCGGAGCTCGAGGGCTCGTGAGGAGGGGCGGAGGAAGGGGGGCGAGATAAGGAGAGGAAAGGCGAAGAGAGAGAGCTGTCAGATGCAAATTAAATCTGTAAAGGGCTGATTTGACTTTGTAAACAAGATTGGCGGTAAATACGAACACTGGCTCTTTTTCCCGCCGGAAAGAGGGATGAAAGCTGGTGCTCACGAGCGGTTATCGGCGACTGTCCGATACTTTATTGTAAACGTCCCTATCACAATCAAACGAGCCATCCGTATCCTTCACTATGAAGAGGGGGGAACTCTTCCCAGAATGCATGACAGAGACAAAGAGGCAAAATTATGCACTCTTTTAGCCTCTATGACTTATGCTCCACAAGACAGATGCATTTTATGGGCTGGCGTGCCACTCACCTTGATTAATTATAGGCGTGACTCAGGTGAGGTTATGCTAGACTAGCGCTTACAGCTAAAGCTAACAAGCACGGACACATTTCAGCTGATGAGATCATGCATCTGATGCCATCGAGGGAGAGCGTTAGAGCATTTCGGCCCTCTGCCAAAAGTCAGGTATCCGCGTTTGATGACTTATAGCAAGGGTTAAAACATCAAGGGCCCTACAATTACAGCTTTGAAAGCGAGTAAGTGCATCCAGGGAGGAAGAGGCATCTGAAACAAAGCCAGGGTGCCATCCGAGGTGAGAGCCCGCAGCAGGCCGTCCGACCGGGGAGGGCGGGATGTGCCGTATGCGTGTGTGTGTGTGTGTTGTTTGTGCGCACAACGGGGGAGACAAAACGTGAGATAGGGCAAAAGAGGGGGCTTGGCATGGCGGGCTCTTGGCGTCACACCAATTTGCCATGTGCGGTTGCTTGTCACTGGGAAAGAGCGAAATGAAAACCTGTAATTAATTACTCCTCTGCATCCCATTCTCCCGCGGTGACAACCCATACATTCTATTTTATACACACGTTCATTGACATTTTCAAGTTGCAGGCGTAATAATTACCAGAGTTATAACACCTTCTATTGCGGCGAGACAGTGGGATTGACGAGCCGCCTGAATGCTGAGTTGTTAAGGTTTGACGCCATTAATTGCCCCTATAATCTAATATCACAAAGGCGGGCCATTACACACCGTGAGCGGAGCGTGCAATTCGACACTACGGTTTCAGAGCAGTGCAGGAAAACAAAAGCGTGCCATTAGGGGACTTGACGGCCGCTAACAAAAGCGCAGCACAATGTGGAATTATATTTTCATTCGGCTTTGTCTCTCGCCCATAAATGATTCCCCCCGTTCACTTGCCGCTGAATAGACCCAGTAATAGAGGAGCCCGAAACCCCAACCATTTGAAGTCAGGCATTTATTAAATGCATTTATTTTTTTCGCTTTCTCTCTTTAAATTAACATGCAACAAGAAAGAAAGGCGAGGGAGATATTTTGCTCGATGAGCAGAAGCACAGTGGCAAGCACCTTGCTGTGAATTATCAGGACTGAAAACTAATTTACTATATTTTAAAAACAGAGACAAAAAGCATTCTGTCTGCATGTGGTGAACGAATAGCAAGAGAG
>CM041810.1:18742806-19105306 GCA_023376895.1 Aspiorhynchus laticeps | reverse complement strand
CTGCTCAGACTTGGGAGTATGAATTATGACAGAGCAACGCTCATGTGGAAAGGTGGCCAAAGAATCACTTCGACTATGTAAAGAGTGCACAGTTCTGGTCATCCAAATCTAAAATCCTGGTTAACACGCAGGAAGAGTTTAGCTCTTCTAAAGTCAAGACGGGGTGTCATATAACAACTAAGTAAAACAATTGTTCCTCTGTGGTGAGCAAGAAACGAGTGGATGATTAACTTGTAAAGTCTTAGTGACACACAATCTTTAAAGGGACAGTTCCTAAAAATGCAATTGTATGGGAAAGAGCATCTTGATCCTAGATCTGTTACATTCTCCACAAAAGAAAACGACAAACCGTTTTGGACATGTCTTGAGCCCAAATGTCACCAAATTTTGTATGATGCATCACTATTAAAATTGTATCCAATAGAATAAACCAACATTTAATTTAGTTTTATGACCAATAACCAACAAATGGCAGATATTAAGTCTTATTTGTATAAAACAAAACTAAAACATACATTTTTAAATGCTACAAGCGAATTTAGGCATCATAAAATTATAATGCACAGTATAAAAAATAGACACTAAATTTGTGATTTTCTGAGGATCTCTTAATTCTTAGTGTTTTTAAAGATTAATTTAAAATGAATGTTGGATGACGCGAATGTAAAAAAGAAAAGAAAAGGGAAATCAGAATGCACTAAATATCCAATACAACCTTTCTATAAGAACATTTCTAAGCTGATAACCAATTTATCATGCATCCCTATTTTAATATATGTGATAATCACAAAAGATGAGTCATTGTATATGTATTACATAAAAGCATGATTCTGAAAAAAGCTGGGGATCTGACAATAGGTGGCGCTATAAATCATGGCAAATATGAACATTTACTATGTGCGCGCACATGTGTAATGGAGAAAGATGGAGGCTTATAAAGTTATAATGAATATATAAACACCACAGTCAGTCAATCTCAACAATCCATCTTCAAGCTCACCGGCAGACCGCAGGGACCCTGGAGTGGGAGGGATAATTGAAAAAATGACAAGGAGACGACTAGAGGAGACATCACATGCGGGCATCCATGCACACGCGGGACAACATTCTAGCGCTGTTTACCCCCGTCAAAAAGAATTACTCACCTCAGCGATGGAGGACTGGTAGACTGCCTAACCGCAACCCACAACTCACACTCTCTAATTCTCTCTCCTGCTGCACTAGGGTACCTGCAGTCTGTGCTGATGGCCATTATGATCAGTTTATTCACGGGTGCGCTCGTGAGTCTACTGCCCGCGGGCTCAAGCCGGTAAACAAGCCGTCACATCTCATTTACACAACAGCGCCATTAATCGCCTCGCAAACCAATACCAAGCGCTGGGACGTGAGGCGAGAGGTAGACTCTGGGGAGGGAGGATGGAGGTTAAGGCTGGGGTTGTGGAGGCTCGGAAGGGTCCGAGACAGGGGGCAAACAGGGAGAAAAGGGATGGAGGAAGGGTGTACCCAAACAAAAACGGGAGGGACGGGGGATTCCAGATATGAGGGGGAATTACTAAGATTGTACCACAAGAAAAAATCTGTTTAAAATCTGAAATGCAAAGATTTATGTAGGAACAACACTGCAAGGAGGAGACTTGTTGTTTGGATATAATTACAGTATATGTTTATATACTATATACTTATAGTTGTTAATATTTTTATTATTTTAATAATTTAAAATGTATACGAATAAACTATAAAATATATAAAAATATATAAATTCATACATTTATATTTTATATTTAAGATAACTGAATATTACTTACATTTAAGTAAAATTTCAAAAAAACAGATTCATATATTTTATATAAATTTTACAAAAATACATGTTTATGAATGTTATATTTTTTCATATTTCAAATGTGTATATATGTATATCGTTGATATAATGTCAGTATATATAATGTAATAAATATCATATTTTGTATTTAGATTTTTATATAATTAATTTTATATAAGATCATATATATATATATACAAAAAAATATATAAACTAAAAATACATGATACATAATTATAAGTTGACAATGTCAGTATATATATATATATATATATATATAAAATATAATAATATATTTGTATTTAGATTTTTATATTATTATTTTTATATAAGAACATTTAAATATATATAAATACAAAAATGATCTAAATAAACTAAATATATAATTATAATATTCAAACAATGCCTCTACGTCAAAATAACACCATCAGACCCCTCAGCATAACCCTGTCAGGGTTTATTTTATGATAATGTCCAAATATACATTATCCCTTACTACTTGTAATGTTGCAAACTGGTAGCAGTGTTTGATAACATGGCTGTAGCAAACCCCATTAGCAGTTACACATCTAAACTGTTGCCTCGCTCTCCTTACTAACCCTTATGATCACCTTTCATCTCCACCATATCACATGCACTTTGCAACGGTGCTAAACTGCTACATGCTAACTCTCATAACCATATATTTACCCTTCCCCCATCAAGCTAAAGCAGAATGTGTTTATCAACATGAACAGGAGAACAAAATGCCTCCACTGTTCCACCAGAATAATTCTCTTCTCTTAATCCTGACAGGAGGGGCCAAGAGGTCACATTTCTCAGGTGGAAACAATAAGGGAAGCTAGGTGGGGTTAGCATGAGGGGGGACGGGTGGGAGAGCTTTTAAACAGTCACACCGCCACCTTCAAAAAGCCTGGAAGATATTAGCCTGCATGTGGAGAGTGAAGGGTCACTATTGAGCGGGACGCGACGCTAAAGAGGCCTGTCATTTTAATAACAGGCCCGCTGAAAGGCTGCAGGCGCTGTTTCCAGGTGGCTCTGTGATGTATAGAGGGGTCCTGGAGCACACAGCCACCTTTTCACAAGCTAATTTGTCTAAAACCCCCATCGCCGCCCGTCCCCCCCAAGTTACCTCCCACAGGTATTTATCATATCGCGCTTCTTATACATGTACATGGTGGTGGTGCGGGCGGTTTTGTTTGCGATGGCTTGTCGCTATGTGCGTGGTGTGTAATAAAAGCCAGCCACCGGGGGCTGCAGGGCTGAGCGACTCCAGAGAAGCAGAGAATTCTGGGCTGTCACTCGCTTATTTTCACCCAGTTCAGAGCTGCGTCTGGGGACCGCTTTCTCTGACAGCGTTCGGACAAATGAAAATCCGACGTTGCGCAAGTGCCCTGAGTCGGGCAAGTTCAAGTGGAAAATCCCCCCACCACTCCGTCTTCCATATCCCTCTTCCATTAGTCCCTCGCTTTCTGTGGACGTCCCTCGCACACACACATCTGTGGCTCTATCTAACGCCTCACTGCCCCAGAATAAAAATGACAACAAATTTCCAGTGGAACACAACAGAAGAGATGACTGGGGTGCGGAAATATAAAAGCCCATTATCGACCGCGTTCATTACACTTTTCACTCATGTTTCAGATCAAAAAATGGACTTTTACACTCCACTGCTCAAACCCAAACTCTGAAACGGCCACCGCAGCCCTGGTGTTTCTCCTCTCTCTCGCCGTCTTCAATCTGTCAGGCCTCTTGCATTCTGGGTCACCCTCTCTAACCCTCTCTCTCTTCAAAACAGCCTCTTTGAAAAGGGAAAAAAGTGCCAACAAAGCATTTCCACTTAAATGGACAAAACAGAGTTTTCAAAAACAAAAGTTCAACAAAAAGGGCTCCGTCCAGTATGGATGGTCTTTTTCCCCATTGATTTGAGATGTCTATATACATGTCGGTTTCCAAAAAACGCCAAAGAATTCTTGTCAAAACCTGCTCTTAAGTGTCTATTTGCATGATAAGCGCTACATTGTGTTTTACCGTGATGAAGAACAAACACAAGAGGTACATTTTCATTAGGGTCGAAGGGCTTTCAAAGTTCATGCTGTAAAAATGAGCCCGAGGTTCTTGACCACACAGAGGTGGAGGTTCCAGCTGGCGTCACTCATCTCTCCATAGGATCATCTCGGATGCGGTGCTCCCATCACCCAGTGCTACCCTGGCAACGCAGCCTCTCTATCAACGCTCAAGAGAAGGAAACTAATTAGCATGGCTCTAATGAGTCTTTTCATTTTTTTTTTTTAATTAAACTAGGTCCTCAATAATACATGAAAAGAGGACACTTTTTCTTTTCAATTACCTACAGAGATGGGACTGGAGCCACGTGTGTGCATGTAAAATGGGTCTATATAGCCATGATGATAAATTCTATGGCCTTTTCATCACCTTATACACACAGATAAAAATAGTCCTACAGTGTAATGGAGCCTTTAAAAAGTGTGGATTTTATTATGCTGCTAATTAAAAATAAAATAAATGAATAAATAAACTGAATGAAAATAACCAAAAGATTGGGGTATGTAATTAAAAAAGAAATTAATACTTTTATTCAGCAATAACGCATTAAATTAATCAATAGTAACAGTAAAGACATTTACAAAATGCTGCAAAAGATTTCAAATAAATCTTGTCTTTTGAACTCTCTTTTCATTGAAGAATCAGGAAAACCAGCGCTGTTTCCACTAAAATATTAAGCAGCACAACTGTTTTCAACATAGGAAAAATAGGAAATGTTTCTTGAGCGCCTTGCCATCACAGGAACAAATTACATTTTACAATATATTAAAATAGATAAAATAAAATATTAAATGCATTTAAATAAATAAAACTATTATTTTAATTTATATTATTTCAAATTGTATTATATAAAAAATGTAAATATTATATCAATTATATTAAATATTAAATATTATATTGTTGTTGTTGTTTGCATACTGTATATATCTACAGAAGAGTGACAATCTATGATTCTTCAGCCTTGACTGTGCCAAAAAAAAACAAAGAACATTAAGCGAGAACGAGACACAGCCAAATAATTAATTTTAGAGAAGAACCTGTTGGTCTCAGCCAAGGTTCTGGAAGATTCAGACAAAAACCTCTGTAACGTAACTTCTGCCGCCTTTGTCAGTGATGAAAGAGGAAAAATTAATTATCAGGCACTAAAATATTTTTTTTATTCATCACACTGCATTCACATCTTCAAAAAGACCCTGAAAGGATTTAACCCGACTGGCGGCCATTTTCTGTCAGGCTCAGTTCATTGACTAGTTTAAATGACTTCCATGCCCTGCTTTCCCTGCTATTGGACAACAGCTTCAAACACCCTGCTGAACCTGAGGCCTTTTAGAAATTATTTAAAAACATTTGAAATAAGACCCTGAGAGTTAAAAGAGAGGTGATATAACAGTAAGAGTCACTTGATGGCTAGCTGTCGAACAGCTGAAGGCCTTTTCGTAATTTAAGCATAAGTGGCATGACGCGTCACTACAAAAAAAAATCCAGTCCTCCAACATGACTTGTAAATCTACACGCCAGACATTTTTCTTGTTTCAGGGTCAAGAGTAATGGAAACATCCCGTAGTGAGACAAACAAGGGCCGGTCTGCAGTCCCTTAAACTCTACAGCAGAACTAGGAATGTACAGAGAGTGTGGCAGGGAAGGGTCGGGGTTCAGGGTTGATGCCCTGGAGCAGTGGATGAGGAAGTGACATGGGAAAGACTTCTCCCTAGAAGACCAAACAAAAAGTCTCACCTGCGGCTCTGCTGAGGGTCATGGGTCGACAGAGGTCAGTGGATCAGACTATAGAGTTCATCAGTACACATCAAATCATGGTGTGTGAGCACTGCTTTATAACATCCAGCCTGAGAACACAGTAGTCTATAAGCTATGCAACTCCCCCCCAACTGATCCCTAGATATGTTTAGAGCCTTTTTCAGTGCAAGTCTTCTCTTCAAAAAAGTGAAATGAAACTAATATCACATGTCTCCTAAACAAACTGCTCGTTTTGAGATATAATTCATGTCTGTAGCCTAAAGAATACGGGACGAGTTACGTACTGAAGTTAATACTTAAAGGGAAAGATAATCCAAAAATGAAAACAATGTTGTTTTCAAACCTGTATGACTGAAGATGATATTCTGAAGAAAGTCTAGTGACTTATTTTATATTTAAAAAAAATAAATAAATATATATTTTCTTTTTTAAATCTTCTTTGGGTTCCACAGAGGAAAGTAAGTACATTTTTGTGTAAACTATCCTTTTAAGTGAGCTATCCCCTAAGTATAAGCAATGGTAAAAGTGATGCTTGCTTTAGCAAACACCACAATTTAAACAGGAAAGGAGCGAAACCTGTTCAATGAGACACATCAATCATCAAAAGGTCCATCGACAAAAAAGCAACTTGTGGAAAAAAGGAACTCTGATAAAAATGTTCTCTTGATTTTCCTCTTCTTGACTTTTCTTTAGCTCAACGAGCACACCGAAGCAAACTTCAACCCAGGGTTCAATCTAATTAGTGTGGTTTGTTAATTAAATGAGTGCGCCACTAACGAGGTAACCTGCTGTTCCTTGATAATGTTAATTACCCTGAAGGGAAAACCTCTCAACACGGTCATTTAAACTGTCAGCTAGCATTCCTCCTGGATTATTGATGATTTGAAAAACTCTGGGCGGCTCTCATACACCCCTTTGTCACGTTCATTCACTTGCACTCTCTACTTTTCACCTCCGTGTTGTTTTGACTGCATCCACCCCTTTTCCAGCTCCTTATTAGGGGTTGCCTTGTTTGTCTTCCTCTCTCCTCCATCTCTATCAGGCTACATAAAAAGTGCACCCTAATTATACAGTTTATACAGAAGTATGTTTCATGACTCTGATAGCAAAGCTTTATTCTGGTACAAACATGTGAGTGCGTCTTGTCACATTTGACGAGTGTGCTATAGCAGGCAGTTACTACCACTGGCCCAATTCAAAGTGGCAGGCTTGAGGACTGCATATCTTACAGACAGCAAGAAACACCAAGATAAAGCATTACTAACCTGCATGCAAAATGCACATTGTATTACACACACACACAGACACATATATGTGTGTGTGTGTGTGTGATATATACAGTGGGTACGGAAAGTATTCAGACCTCCTTAAATTGTTCAGTCTTTGTTATATTGCAGCCATTTGCTAAAATCATTTAAGTTCATTTTTTCCTCATTAATGTACACACAGCACCCCATATTGACAGAAAAACACAATTGTTGACATTTTTGCAGATTTATTAAAAAAGAAAAACTGAAATATCACATGGTCCTAAGTATTCAGACCCTTTGCTGTGACACTCGTATATTTAACTCAGGTGCTGTCCATTTCTTCTGATAATCCTTGAGATGGTTCTACACCTTCATTTGAGTCCAGCTGTGTTTGATTATACTGATTGGACTTGATTAGGAAAGCCACACACCTGTCTATATAAGACCTTACAGCTCACAGTGCATGTCAGAGCAAATGAGAATCATGAGGTCAAAGGAACTGCCTGAAGAGCTCAGAGACAGAATTGTGGCAAGGCACAGATCTGGCCAAGGTTACAAAAAAAATTCTGCTGCACTTAAGGTTCCTAAGAGCACAGTGGCCTCCATAATCCTTAAATGGAAGACGTTTGGGATGACCAGAACCCTTCCTAGAGCTGGCCGTCCGGCCAAACTGAGCTATCGGGGGAGAGGAGCCTTGGTGAGAGAGGTAAAGAAGAACCCAAAGATCACTGTGGCTGAGCTCCAGAGATGCATTCGGGAGATGGGAGAAAGTTGTAGAAAGTCAACCATCACTGCAGCCCTCCACCAGTCGGGGCTTTATGGCAGAGTGGCCCGACGGAAGCCTCTCCTCAGTGCAAGACACATGAAAGCCCGCATGGAGTTTGCTAAAAAAACACCTGAAGGATTCTCTGGTCTGATGAGACCAAGATAGAACTTTTTGGCCTTAATTCTAAGCGGTATGTGTGGAGAAAACCAGGCACTGCTCATCACCTGTCCAATACAGTCCCAACAGTGAAGCATGGTGGTGGCAGCATCATGCTGTGGGGGTGTTTTTCAGCTGCAGGGACAGGACGACTGGTTGCAATCGAGGGAAAGATGAATGCGGCCAAGTACAGGGATATCCTGGACGAAAACCTTCTCCAGAGTGCTCAGGACCTCAGACTGGGCCGAAGGTTTACCTTCCAACAAGACAATGACCCTAAGCACACAGCTAAAATAACGAAGGTGTGGCTTCACAACAACTCCGTGACTGTTCTTGAATGGCCCAGCCAGAGCCCTGACTTAAACCCAATTGAGCATCTCTGGAGACACCTAAAAATGGCTGTCCACCAACGTTTACCATCCAACCTGACAGAACTGGAGAGGATCTGCAAGGAGGAATGGCAGAGGATCCCCAAATAAACTTGTTGCATCTTTCCCAAAAAGACTCATGGCTGTATTAAATCAAAAGGGTGCTTCTACTAAATACTGAGCAAAGGGTCTGAATACTTAGGACCATGTGATATTTCAGTTTTTCTTTTTAATAAATCTGCAAAAATGTCAACAATTCTGTGTTTTTCTGTCAATATGGGGTGCTGTGTGTACATTAATGAGGAAAAAAAATGAACTTAAATGATTTTAGCAAATGGCTGCAATATAACAAAGAGTGAAAAATTTAAGGGGGTCTGAATACTTTCCGTACCCACTGTATATGTGTGTGTGTAATACAATGTGCATTTTGCATGCAGGCTAGTTATGCTCTACCTTGGTGTGTGTGTGTGTGTGTATATATATATATGTATATGTACTGTATATATACACACACACTGCCACTCAAAGGTCTGGGATCAGGATTCTTTGATTAATAAAAAGATAAAAAGAACAGCATTTATTTAAAAAATACATTTTGTGTTACAATATACAATGCTATTCAATAGTTTGGGGTCTAATTTTTTCTTTCGTTTTTTTTTTAAAGAAATTAATACAGGTGCATCTCAATAAATTAGAATGT
This sequence comes from Aspiorhynchus laticeps, assembly GCA_023376895.1. Lineage (NCBI taxonomy): Eukaryota > Metazoa > Chordata > Actinopteri > Cypriniformes > Cyprinidae > Aspiorhynchus > Aspiorhynchus laticeps. The sequence goes on along the minus strand of CM041810.1, from coordinate 19,096,425 downwards.
CGTGAAAAAGTTAATTTTTTCTTGTAAATTATTTCAAAAAGTGCAACTTTCATATATTTTAGATTCATTGCACGTAAAGTAAAACATTTCAAAAGTTTTTGTTTTAATTTTGATGACCTACATTTCACTACTGATTATACCCTGTATGATTGTGTATGTGACAAATAAACAAGAACTTTGAACCTTGAACCTTGAACCTTGATTAGAGCTTACAGCTCATGAAAGTCAAAAATCAGTATCTCAAAATATTTACATTTGAGTTTCAATTGATGACCATCCCTACAGTATAAATTCTGGGTATCTCTTGTTCTTTGAAACCACAATAATGGAGAAGACTGCTGACTTGCCAATGATCCAGAAGACGAACATTGACGCCCTCCACAAAGAGGGTAAGTCACAGAAGGTCATTACTGAAAGGTGTGGTTGTTTACAGAGTGCTGTATCAAAGCATATTAAATGCAAAGTTGACTGGAAGGAAGAATTTGGGTAGGAAAAGGTGCACAAGCAACAGGGATGACCGCAAGCTTGAGAATACAGTCAAGCAAAGCTGATTCAAACACTTGTGAGAGCTTCACAAGGAGTGGACTGAAGCTGGAGTCAGTGCATCAAGAGTCACCACGCTCAGACGTCTTCAGGAAAAGGGCTACCAAGCCACTTCTGAACCAGAGACAACGTCAGAAGCATCTTACCTGGGCTGAGGAGAAAAAGAACTGGATTGTTGCTCAGTGGTCTAAAGTCCTCTTTTCAGATGAAAGTAAATTTTGCATTTCATTTGGAAATCAAGGTCCCAGAGTCTGGAGGAAGAGTGGAGAGGCACAGAATCCATGTTGCTTGAAGTCCAGTGTGAAGTTTCCACAGTCAGTGATGATTTGGGCTGCCATGTCATCTGCTGGTGTTGGTCCACTGTGTTTTCTGAAGTCCACAGTCAACGCAGCCATCTACCAGGAAATTTTAGAGCACTTCATGCTTCCTTCTGCTGACAAGCTTTATGGAGATGCTGATTTCATTTTCCAGCAGGACTTGGCACCTGCCCACACTGCCAAAGGTACCAAAAGCTGGTTCAATGACCATGGTGTTACTGTGCTTGATTGGCCAGCAAACTCGCCTGACCTGAACCCCATAGAGAATCTATGGGGTATTGTCAAGAGGAAGATGAGAGACACCAGACCCAACAATGCAGATGAGCTGAAGGCCACTGTCAAAGAAACCTGGGCTTCCATACCACCTCAGCAGAGCCACAAACTGATCACCTCCATGCCACGCCGAATTGAGGCAGTAATTAAAGCAAAAGGAGCCCCTACCAAGTATTGAGTACATATACAGTAAATTAACATACTTTCCAGAAGGCCAACAATTCACTAAAAATGTTTTTTTTTATTGGTCTTATGAAGTATTCTAATTTGTTGAGATAGTGAATTGGTGGGTTTTTGTTAAATGTGAGCCTAAATCATCACAATTAAAAGAACCAAAGACTTAAACTACTTCAGTCTGTGTGCATTGAATTTATTTAATACACGAGTTTCAAAATTTGAGTTGAATTACTGAAATAAATGAACTTTTCCACGACATTCTAATTTATTGAGATGCACCTGTACTTGTATTCAGGAGGGATGTGTTAAATGAATAAAAGTCATAGTAAAGACTTATATTGTTAGAAAAGATTTCTATTTTGAACAAATGCTGTTCTTTTTAACAGGTTCCAAAAAACAATATTAAGCAGCACAACAGTTTCAACACTCATAATAAATCAGCATATTAGAATGATTTCTGAAGGATCATGTGACACTGAAGACTGGAAAATTCAGCGCTGCATCACAGAAATAAATTATATTTAAGTATATTAAAATAGGAAACCAATATTAGAAATTGCAATAAGATTTCACAATATAACTGTTTTTTCTGTATTTTTGATCAAAAAAAATACAGCCTTGAGCAGAAGAGACTCCCTTAAAAAACATAAAAAATCTTGCTGATCCCAAACTATTGAGCAGCAGTAATACACCATGAGTGCGAGCCCTCCACACTACTCTATTCTTAAGATTCCTTTGTGTGTGTGTGTGTGTGTGTGTGTGTGTGTGTGTGTGTGTGTGTGTGTGTGTGTGTGTGTGTGTGTGTGTGTGTGTGTGTGTGTGACCAGATGCAACAGGAATGTGCACTCAAGCTAACCTTCTGCCCAATGAGAAATGAAGTTCAAGATGTGCCATTGTTCAGCTCTTCACTACAAAGAGCCACATTCACAACTCAACTCTTCAATACAGTAGAGATAGGGGGATGGGAGACAAAACAGAACGAGAACTTTAATAGAAAAAGATCCGAGAAAGTAAGATATGATGACAAATAGGGCTGGGTGATATAGCTGAATCTTTTTTTGTTATATAATTTAATTATATTTCACTTCATCTAATGTCCATAAATTAACAAAATATTTTTAATATACTTTTCATTTTCATTTGTATGCCAATGTAAATGAATAATAAAATGAATAATAAAAGTTTATCAGAAAAACTATTAAAACTTTCTAAACAAAGAATAAAAAAGAACATGGATTGTAAAACTAGTCTAATATTTCAATAATATTTTTTAATTCACATAAAGATGCATTAAAATCATCATTTTCATGATGTTGCTTGATTCGACAACACCAGCATACATATATTGTATTGGTAACACTTCATTTTAAGGACCAATTCTCACTATTATCTAGCTGTTTATTAGCATGCATATTAATAGCATATTGTCTGCTTATTAGTACTTATAAAGCTCATATTGATGCCTTATTCTGCATGACCATATTTAAAATCCCTTAATCCTAGACTTAACAGCTACCTTACTAACTATTAATAACCAGCAAATTTGAAGTTTATTGAGGGGAGACTCTTAATTAATAGTGAATGTGTGTTCCCTATTCTAAAGTGTTACCATTACCTTTTATATATATATACGGCCCAAGCCTAATGGTAAAGCAAAACAAGTAGAAAAGAAAAGGACAAAAACATGATTTATTTATTAATACACTTGCATCTGTTTGTTAATGATATGAGCCTGTATCTATACGCTTGTAAATCCATACATGTGGTTATGTGAGTGTGTGGCACTCGTACCTGCACAGTGCTCTGTTTGACCTCGTTGCTGCTGGGGGAATTGAGTCCTGTGGCCTGCTGGAGGATGAAATGGCGTGCTGCCTGGAGGGCCTGTGGACATGAGAAACAGAGACAACACAGCGGTGAGAACCACACACACACACACCTTTACACTCTGCTTACATTTCCTCAAAATCACAGAAGGGATAAACTTAGCACTGCACGGTGGGCCCCACCTGTTTGCCAACCTGAGTGTGTGGGGCCCCCTCCTGTACAGAGACAGAAAGGGGCCTTTCTTTCTCCTCAGAGAGGGAAAATACAATTCTGTAACTATACCGCACCCTTTTTTCTTTTCTTTCACACTCTCTCAGATCATCTGTCCACTGCGCTGCCTGCTATGTGGTTTGCTACCTACAGTATGAACAGACGAATGCGGTATTTTTTTGATTGCACCCGCACAGGATTTTTGGTCCAATGGCAAAATGTGTCTCTCAAAACAAAAACACCAGGCCACAATAAATCAGTGGGCAAACAGCTTTTTGAAGAGCACCATCAGGATGCACATTTGCTTCCTGGTCCTGAAGAGAGAGAGGAAGGTTACATAGTAAATATTGATTTATGAAAAGATGGAGGGGGTGAAAAGCCCTCTTTAAAAAAAAAGAAAAAAGACCTGACACCAAACATAAATCCTTAGAGTCATACTCTACTGCATATGCTAACCAAAACAAGGTCCTAGACTGAAAACTATTCAAGTTTTAGACATTTTCAGCCAGCTTTAATAGTTCGCCCAGCTGTAAACCCTCTTTGAAGGCAAATCTATGGTTTAACATTCACTGTCATTAAAGGGATAGTTCACCCAGAAATGACCATTGTCATCATTGATTCATCCTCAGGTTGGGATATAGCACCAAAAATGTAGCATAAAAGTGGTCCATATAACTAATCTAAATTATATTCAAAGTCTTTTCAAGTCATGCAACAGCTTGACAGTGTGAATAGTTTTTAACTGAAAATTACATTTCAAAATATATTAAAATAGAAAACAATAATAATTCACACTATTACTGGTTTTGCAATGCCTGGTCACTTTCTGCTATTGTTGGAGGGAAAAAGCAGCGTGCATATTCATAAGCAAGTTTTACAGAAGACAGTAAGTCTTATGAGTTAAGTAAATGAAGACAGAATATTATTTTTTTGGGTGAACTATCCCTTTAAAACACGTTGGCTTAGCACTGATCTGATATCAGTAATAGACTGTTAGAGCTAACAGCATTATATCAATTGCAGAAGTACTTACTGGCTAAATGTGTGGGAGGGTGTATTACAAAGCCCAGTCCAGGACCCTCTAAATAAATGGTGCCAATCCATTTAAGAGAGATACACCTCTGTCTATTTTATAGTAGAGGGGGTGGTGGGGGTTTAGAGATAGAGGGGGCCAAAAAAGGCGAGAGGCCCCCAATACAATCGGCACATGAGAGAGAGAGAGAACATGCAGTGGTCGGTGTGATGAAAACCATCTGCATCAAGAGCACTTGCTACTTTGCTGAGGTCGCAATTGAGCGCCGTGCACACACACACACAAATACGTTTGTGAATGCATGCACATCTTGTGCAGGAACCCCCCAACCCCCCTCCATCTGCACACATGACCTCAGCGGAGGGCTGGATAAGCTAAAGTGACCGGCAACACCTCCCAGCTACGACTAGCTTTGAGAATATACACTCTACTGATGGCATGTGGTGTGAATTACTTCTTACAGACACACACATACTCAACCAGAGACAACTTGGACCAGATGGTTGTCTGGCAACAATGATCAACAATTGAACAAAACTGCCGCACTGATTACCACTTTATTAAACTCTTCTTTGATTTTCATAAACGCCACAATTATTTGGATTAAATGGTAGCCATTTAGTACACACATTTAATCCAAAGCAATTTACAGTGCACTAATTTAATGCACAGCCCCTTCTGGAACTACCAGAGGTTAAGTGTCTTGCTCAGGGGTGCAATAATGATAGATCGTGATATCAGTAATTTGGCAGTGACTGGGTCACCCCTAAATAGGACCACCCCTAAATTTGTGTTTCCAGTACAGCATTAACTATTAAGCTAAAACCACCTTTGATTTGCTTCATGCTTTCTTTCATGGACCTTTTCCTTATATTAAAAGAATAGCTCCTCCAAGAATTTCATCATCATCTACTCACCCTCATGTAATTTCAACCCTATATTTTTCTCTTGTGAAAGACAAAACAAGACTCCAAGCAGAATGTCCGAGCAGCTCTTTTCCATACAATGAAAAAACACAAAGTATATGACTTTTTTTCTTACTTTCATAAAAGTGTTTTATAATAACAAAAATAAAGAAAAACATACAAGTAACAAAGCAATGGTAATTCATCAAACGGCTTTAGAAGATTCGGAATATAATACATAAAGTGCATATTTTACTTTTTTTATTTTTGCCATTATAAATCACTTTCAGAAAATTGTATTATGTTTTTTTTATTATTATTTTTGCCATTATAAATCACTTTTTGGTGTTTGTTCTGCACTGAAAAGACTATTGAAAATAAATTTGGAAAGACATAATACAGTATGTGAGGAAAAGACTGGAATGTAGTACACGAATTGTATGGACCATTTTACAATACTTTCATATTAATTATTTTTTTATTCATTTATTTTTTGGCTTTTTGGAGCTTGTTTTCGTTGCTTGGAAAGAGCTGCTTCAAAATCTAATTTTGTGCTGCACTGAAAAAAAGCAATAATTTGAGTTTGGAATGAAATGGGGGAGACAAAAAAATTGGGGTGATCTATTCCTTTGGGAAGAAAGGCACAATATGTAGTGATGAACAGTGGTCAGTACGGCTGGTCTTAATCATGATGTACTGAGCTCAGCAGCGGGACCGGAGGCACTAATCGGGCCCAGAATGAGAGTGTCTGGGGCGGCGAGTCTCTCTGAGCAACAGGGGAGAGGCTCCGTTCTGTGGCTGGAGAATCTATTGAGTCTGACTTGCCAATTTTATTGCTTTCACGAACAGTGGAGGTTAAAAAAAGATTTGGAGTACAAACAGGGGGAAAAAATGCTTTATAACTTCCATCCATACATCTAAGCAGGGAGTGAAAAACACATCCAGATTTCAAACGGGAACATGAGTTGCTTCTTTCTTCTCGCTCACCTACTTTCATCTTATATCTCTCTCCCTCCCAAAGCCTTGTGGCATTCGCTGGTGAGTGCTGCACCTTTAAAGAAAATATGAGGGAGGCCGCGGAAGGCCGGGTCCAACAACAGTTCCATTGTGCTGTTGAGTTAGACAGGTTTTATTGCAGCACATGGCGGGCGGTCGGACGAGCCAGAGCGAGAGCGCCAGAGAGAGAGAGAGAGAGAGAGAGAGAGAGAGAGAGAGAGAGGGGAAGGGGAGGGTGAAGAGGTCAGAGCCCAGCTTGGCGGCCTTAGCAGCACAGTGTGTGAGTTCTTCTGACTTGTCATCGCCCCCCCCCGTAAATCAACACTCCTGACATCGCCTTTAATAACAGAGCATTTTTTAATTCAGCAGGGTCGTGAGGGGTGGGGGGGGGGTGTAGGGTGGTCGGAGGGGTGAGTGTAGGGAGATTCAGGAGGGAGGCTCACTCTTCTTCCCTCTTTTCCCCCCTCTTTTTTTTCCTCTCGCTCTCCCCTCGTTAACGGGCTTCAGAAAAAATGGCTGATAACTAGGTTTCTTTCCTTTTTGCAGGAGAGAAGGAAGGAGGGGGGCCCTCGGGTGAGGGTCCATTATGGGAAAATAACAGGGAAGAATTCGTTTTGGCATTCGCACGTAGTACGACTCGCTCTAGTTCTCGCAAACTGTGACAGTCGCGTCCGCGCGCGCAGACGTGCCCGTGTCCAATAATAATACGGCCGATGACATTTTTGAGCCGCTCTAGGATGGACGTTCCAAAACAACACGGTAAAACACACAAACAGGGGTGATTGCACGCCTCTTTCCTGGATGTCCCAGCTTCTATTCATTACGCTCAGGTTGCTTAAGTAAACACGACTGGGAGGTGATGAATCGGAGCCCTAATCCGCCTGTGTTTGTGGGAGTGAGAATGAGGGAGAGGGCAGAACGCGGGGCGCTCGCTCGCTTTTTCTCTCTCTCCTGTAAATCTAAACAGTGAAGTCGGCTCCTCCGCGGACAGGTGGGCACCATATGCTGGAATGATCCATCATCGCTGACAGAGAACCATTGTTGACGCCTGCAACGTCCCCCCGCAGCCGCCGCCGTAGAAAAACAGAGCCCACGGTGGGCCGTCCATGGGTGTGGGTGGGTGGATGGCGGCGGAGTGGTGGGGGGGGGGCAGGGTGGCACAAAGGGTCAGAGGGAATCATGTTACTGGGCTTGGCGGATCCAGAGCTGAAGACAGACTGAGACTGCCACTGTATGCTGAGAGAAGCTCAGGAGATACTGATGGAGATTAGGGTAGAAAAAGGCAGGAAGAGAGGAGCAAAGTGTAGTCCTTTATAAAAGACTAACATAGAGGCAAAAATAAATAAATTGAAATTAAACTAGGAAAAGAGAAGAGAAATACAAATTTTGTCAAAGTAAGAGCATATATAAATGAATGTGAACAGCAATTAGGTTTCAGAAGAATCTGATGAAAAATATTTGAGAAAAAGAAAATATCTGACTAAATCTGAACATAGTGTGAGATATGTCATCTCTTTCACAACATTTATGGGTATTTTTTCTTAATTATAATTTTAAATAAAATATTATACATGTAAATAAAAATAATTTAAAAATATAATTGGCAATTTGATCTCACTGCTGCTTTACATTTTACATCTCAAGAATTCCCTTGAATGATTATTGGGGTATTTTTCTTAAAACAATAAATAAAATATAAATAATAAAAATACTAAAAACTATTCCAAAAATATGAATAAAACTACACAAAAATGTATTTAAATAAATTTCAAAATGTATATAGTTTTCTCTTAAATCTTACTGCTGTCTAGGAGAAAAGATATGAGATATTTAACAGACCATACTGAAATCAGAACACAGTCTAAGACATTGTTATTTTCTAAAACTGAAGAGACACATGAGATTACTGAGACTTTAACCAGTCTTTTTCTGAGAAAAAGTTTCAATTGTTGTCTGTTTAATCTCTTTGCATTCTAGGCGAAACATTTGAGATCTTTAATAAATGTAATTTGTCTTTCCTATTGGCTTGTCCACATCAAGTTTATGAAACAGATCTCGCTGCTGGCCACACTCGACCAATCAAACCCCCACCTCGGAGCTGACCTCCAATCAGACTTATATATGATGTGCAGTTATTTATAGTTGGCTAGCGAGGACCCTTTTAGAAGAGGTCAACGAAGTAACAGTGGTGGCCTCCCTCAGGGCCGCGGCGCTGCATTTTTAATTCATTCTTAAATAAACCCCTGTCAACATGCTCCACTTACACTCTGGCTTCTACTGCGAAATGGCATATTTACCTGCACTCGAAGCTGCTTTGAGGTATTATGTCACACACTGTGACTTGACACAACAATGTTTTTGTCCTAACAGCTTCATAAAAAAAAAGAGACATGATGAGAAAACAAAAAGCAACCAGTGTTACAAAAGCTCAGGAGACTTAATGGAGGTGTCTTTTATTTAAGTATCAAACTTTATCTCAGATGTTTCTACTAAAATTCCTTAGGATAAATTGAACAAATCAGATCACTAAAAAATAGCAAATAAATGGAAAAGAATTGATGAGAAATTTTAATACTGAAAATCATAGATTTTGTAACAAATCTGAGCTTTCCATATCCCATTGTGGTGTAGGAGAAACAACTGAGATATTAAAGAGATTATTCTTTCCTATGCATTATTATAAACAAAAAATATTGTCTACACAATATTGTCTAACAAATTTTAGTGTCTCAGCGCCTCATGGTGAAATTTTAGACTAAACGTAAATAGGTGAGGTCAGTTTTCTATTAAAACGGAAAGAAAAGAAAAAAAACTTTTCAAATGTACTCTGTAATTTATTCACACTGTTTAGGAAAGCAACAGGGTGTGCTCTTCTGAGTAATGTTACCTACCTCATGCTACAACCACACGCACAGACAGATGTGGTCAGACGCTCTACAAACAAACCCAAACATGCCACAAAAAGTCTATTTTAAGGGTGTGAAGACAGAATATATTTCCAATTTACAAATTGGCAGTTCATAAATAACTAGCCAAAGCTTATTTTCCCCTCACTCAACATCAACGGTGTTTAAGGCGGGACTGGAATGTAAACATTGCTACAAAAAAAAAAAAAAAAATCCTGCGTCGCACCAAGGGGAAAAAAGAACCGAACTTAACCTTCTTTCAGCGGTACAAACCGGGAGGACTTGTTACACTCGGGTGCTTTTGTTCAGCATGCACCCTGCATGATAGCCACCTCCAAATCAGGAGCGGCGAGAGGAAGACAAAGGCGCCCTTTTTTCCCCCAACCGGTGCCATTCAACCTTAAAGGAAAAGTAAAGCCATTCCAAAAGCTGCTTCTTTTGAGGTTCGGGCTTGATCTTCCTGGAATTAGGAAGTTCAGCTTTCTCCTTGTAATGTGTCTAAAAATGAAAACTTGAGCTGTTTCTGTTTGCTTGCATTGGATGAGAGAAACAGAAGAAGAAGAGGGGGGCGAGATGAAAGAAAAGTTTCACAGATGTAATGCAAGCTGGCATCCAAAACGTCACTCATGTGAGGGATTTGGCAAAAATAATCATACCTGCTTGTACAACCTCTTCAAACTCTGAGTAACTACAGGCGCACAATGCGCCCGCTCCTTTCCTTTCGCCACTCCTGACGGCAGCCGCTTTATTACTCACGAGTGTGACAACTTGTGGGATTGCTTTGTATCTGAATGGCATATTTACGTGAAGCGTGGCTTTCGGTAGCGGTTGCTTGTAATGTATCAAATGCATCACTGTCAGCTGCCAGAGGAATCTACCACCGCAGATGTGTTTGTCCACACGATCGAAAGCGTTACGCACCGTCGCTTATGGAGTGTTGGCCTGGCCAGTATTAACTTAACTTTCCAGAGAGACTATCCGCACCAATAATTACTAAAGGATGAATTATTGTTTGCCGGAGAACCAGACTTGCTCTATTGTAATGTTGGAACGCTCCAACACAGCTGGTGACCAAATGAGCTTCGTCTACAGCGGCCTGTTAGCAGCTGTCCACCCCGGGCTACGGGATGAGGTGTGGGTTGTTCGACGGGATCGGGTTTACAGGCCCGGGCCAAGGTTTTGTAGATCTTAACTTGGTCCCCATGACTCATTACAGTCGTAGCCTGCAGAGCTGTCCAATTTCACGGTGGGTTACAAATAAACTGCACTTCTGACCATATTTCTCTCCTTTTTCCCCCCTCTCGCTGCTTTTTGGCCCAAGCTGGATTTAATTTGCCACTTCCTGTTCCATCGTGCAGTTCGCAGTCACTCGTCACATTTGTTTTTTTTCAAATCCATTAGAACACGCATCTGAAAATGGTGAAATCGAGTGAATAATTCAATGACGAAATCATCTAAAAACGCTGTCCCTTTTTGCCATTTAATGTAATGTTTCCGCAATATAAAGGCTACGGCGAAACCTTAAAATTTAAACGGCTACAGCAGACTCCCATCGGCCATTAAAATGAGGAAAGGGTGAATTGGAGCCAAGGCAATAAAAAAAATAAAACTAAGGGAGGAAAAAACTTCAAAATATGCTGTAATGTTTGAAAACCCTGACCGCTTTGGTTTTTTTCACATCCTATTTTTCACAAAGGGGACCTGTTTGAAACTTGCTGCCTCTGCTGCTTTCCAGATGTGCGTTGCTCACCTCTAAGTCCCCAAAAATGTTAAAACAAAAATCCTGCTGGAAAAAAAAGTAAATATGAGCTGCAACACGATAGCAGCAGCAGCAGCGTTTGGGATGTCAGAGAGATTTTGTTTTTGAAAACTGTGAAAAAGTTTGCGAGGATTGCATGGCTGTTGAACTCATTAGGGGAAGGCGAATGGTGAAAGAGGCTCAAATGAGCTCATATGTACCTGGTGTCTCTCTCAGCAGTAACTTATCCCCATGTCCCATTCTGAAAGAGCGAAAGAGGAAGTGTAATCCTCTATGGCTGGGCTCTCTGGGCATCATTACCTCGTTGTTGGCACCGTGAGCTTACTTTGTAGTGCTGAGGGCCACAACATTAGCGCGAGTTCAACACCGAGACAGCTCGGAGAAAGAAAGAGAGAGAGAGAGAGAGAAAGAGCTCAGAGAGTTCAAGATACGGGTCGTCTCGAAATCCTCCAGCCTCGGCAGCCACACAGCCGGCTAATTGATGGCAATTGCACGGCAGTTTTGCTGTGGTTTTCTTAACACCGCCCTTCTGGCAGCCAAACAAAGTTCTACTTGATAGGGTTTCAAGCTCTCTCTGCTGTGCGGACTGCAAAAACTAATAAGCAAAAATGGGCTTTCAAGGTCTTGTCGTATTTGAGAGCTTTTCAAGATCTTGGAGCTGGTCTGCAGGGACGGTTCAGGGCAATACGAAGGTGTTGGGGTTCAATGTGAGTCACCGCTTCAGTGACCTAGCCCAATGGGACACCGTCCAAAACCATCCTCCTACAAACACATGCTAAACAGACTGACCATGATGAGGATAGCACTAACTGGCAGCAGGGCTTCCCATCCAAACCAGACATATGGGATGCATTTCTTTGTTATTATTAATAAAGAAAAAATTAATAATACGCGCTCGGGATGTTGCCAAAAGCAAGTTAGCTAGAAGAAAAGACACATGCGGTGTATTGTTAAAAAAGAGGAGCACTCGAAACCGCTAGCTTGGAGAGTAACTAAGAAAAATAAAGTTCAAGTTTTTAGTTTGATTTTGATTTCACACCTGGTAGTGGCTAAAGCGATACCGATCTTCAGAAAATAACCAGAAAGAACATACAGCATATAGAAAGTTTCTGCTATCTGTTTAAATGGGAGTGAGGAGGTTTAAAGACGAGTTAGGAGGGAATAAATTGTACCGAGAGGAAACAGAGTGCTATGAGGCCTCATCTCGTGTCTTTAAGCAACTACTGTAGTGTCCTTTCCCAAAACTCAAAATCTTCTACAACGATGCACCACGTGAATACGATAAAGCAAACACGCTTTCTTTCGGCAAACCTTTTACAAAACCGAACCAGCTGCAGGTTTCACATGTTCTTCATCAGTATTCAATTACATCAGTAGCATCAATCTATATCATCAATCCACGTCGCTCGGCACAATGCGGCCTTCATCTCGCTTCTATCCCCACCCTTGGCTATTAAGGAGAAGAAGAATAGAAACCAACATTCTCTCTCTTCTCTTCCCCGACGCCTCTCCCTGTTGACTTTAGTCTCTTTTTAAGATGGCAAACACAAAGAGCAAGCGGAGGCAAGCTAATTAGCAATACTTAAAAAGGGATCTGGCTTCATTGTTTGCAGTCCCTCGCCCTCACCAGTTACCAGGGCAACAACTTTGAGAGTGGCGCTGTGCATATTTCTTTTGCTTTTTTTCTTCGTCTTCTTTTTGTTTCCCCTGGGGGTTCTCCATTTTTTGGAGCCTGGAGAGGGCCGTTGGGAGGACAGAGATGGAGAGCGGAGGGGTCTCTTATTCCGAGCTAAGTGGGCATTGAAGGCAAGGAAATTGGGCTTAGTAAGTACGTAAGTGTGTGTGTGTGTGTGTGTGTGTGTGTGTGTGTGTTTGTATTCACCATGGTTAAAGGAATAGTTCACCTGTATCAAAACCATATGACTTTCTCTTTCCGTAGAACCAAAAATAAGGTATTTTGAAGAACGTCCAAGCTACTTTTTTTCCATAAAATGACAGCAAATTTGACCAGGTGCTCCAAAAAGCCATTCTGCTCATTTGCATATTTAAATTTATCATGTCATATTTGGTTTGAAAATGTGCAAGATTTTCAGTCAATAATGACTTGAATTTTAGGCTACTCCTAACATAATACCCATTATGTAGATGCATATTCACCAAGGCTGCATTTATTTGATCAAAAATACAGTAAAAAATAGTAATATTTTGAAGTATTATTACAATTAAAAATAACAGTTTTCTATTTTAATAAATGTTAAAATGTAATTTATTTATGTGATGGTAAAGCTGAATTTGCAGCATCATTACTCCAGCCTTCAGTGTAAAATTATGCTTCAGAAATAATTTTTAATATGCTAATTTGGTGCTCATGAAACATTTATTATTATTATTATTATTATTATTATTAATAATGTTGAAAACTCTTGTTCTACTTAACACTTTCTGGAAAGAGTGATAATTTTTCCTTTTTTTCAGGATTTTTCCCCCAGGATTTTTTGATGAATAGAAAGCCTTGAAACAGTCTTTATTGACATTTAATCTAACTAATACTAACTAATCAAATCCTGTCATCGATTATTATTATGGTATTATTATTTTATTTATTGACCTCCAAAGTTTGACTAAATATTACTAAAATAGTCTTTTGGACTTTATTTTATACAATGAAGTAAAGTTATAGGGGTTTGACTATTTTAATTTTTAGAGGAAATTTTCAAAACGAAAAAAAAAAAGGAAAGGACGTGACATGTGGCCAAGTATGGCGACCCTCTGCATTTAACCCATCCAAGTGCACACACACAGTAGTGAGTAGTGAAGAAACAAACACACACACACTAGGGTTGTCACGGTACCAAAATTTCAGTATTCGGTACCAATACCAGTGAAAATCCACGGTTCTCGGTACCAATTTCGGTACCAAAGCAAAAATATGCTAATTAAAAAACAAATTTTTATTAATAAAGTTAAACAAAAATAAACTGCACAAAAACCAATGCCATTCTTTATGCTTATTTCAAATTATTTCAAATTTTTCCACAATTAATAAAAGTAAACAAGTTCCACTCAAATGTTTGTCATATTTCTGCTTCTGCTGAAAAAACATCTGTAAACTGTCTGTTTTAGGGTTTGCTGGTGCTTCATGATCTTCCTGCAGCTGTAAAAGGAAAATATAATATTAGTAAAGCAGTGGACTGAGTCTGACCAAATACACCATTAGATCATTGACTCCAGCTAAAATATAACATTTTAGTAAATAACAAACCTCAGCTTTTATAATAAATTTAGATATGATTACATATATTTTAAGACAAGTGTATATGAAATAGATGGAAACTGTAGTATTAAAAACACTTTACATGACCTATCAAATAAACAATAGTTGTATATTGCAATTATTCTTCTTAGGGTTCATTTCAAAATTTACAAATACATAAAATCAATCAAAGTTCAATCTTTTAAAATTATTTAATGCACAATGAACAAACATGAATGATCAAGTGTTTGTATTAAATAACATTCACAAACATTAATTAATGTTGTAAAAATATATTGTTCACTCACTGTAAGTTGATGTTAGATAATAACATGAAGTCATTGTAAAGTCTATACAGGAGATAACATTTGACTGTACTTTCATTTAATACAAACTGTGTACATATTTACAACTAGCAACTAACTAGCAAAAAAAAAAAAAACAGACCAGAACTGTTTTCTGACGGACTGATATGACAAACACTATTAACTGTTTGTACATTCTCCAACACGCATATTTTAGATTCACAATTCATTTAAAAGCCTCTGGTGTGTAACAATAGTAAATACCATCATGTCCTCCTGTTGTTTTTACCCTAATAAAAGTTATAGGCGCATTATGTAGTTAATAAAGAAACTTCATTCTAATGCTCATTATATTAGCGTTAGCCGCGCTTATGCTAAGGATTAACTCCGCTATAATGGCAGTTTATTTTAATCCGACATTCAAATTCAAATATGGAATAATATTCATAACAGAATATCTAAATATTAAATTGAAACTTACCTGCTTGAACTCTTTCATTTGATCCGGGTGTCAGTCTTTAAAGTGTTGTTAGTTTGATGCATTTGCTCCTTTTGATATCGCACGTCTCAGTGCTTTTATGAAGAGAGCGCATCTGCAGCTTTCAGATCGCGCAGCAAGACCCGGATCGACCGGGTCCTCGGTACCACCGGGTCTTAAAGAAACTTGGTACCGTGACGTTTTCTTCTTTTTAGTACCGACTTGGTACCGAAGTACCGGGTCTTCTGACAACACTAACACACACACACACTCCGTGAACACACACCCGGAGCAGTGGGCAGCCATTTATGCTGCGGCGCCCAGGGAGCAGTTGGGGGTTCGGTGCCTTGCTCAAGGGTCTCACCTCAGTCATGGTATTGAGGTGGAGAGAGCGCTGGACATCCACCTACAATCCCTGCCGGACCTGAGACCCGAACCCGCAACCTTTGGGTTACAAGTCCGACTCTCTATCCATTAGGCCACGACTGCCCCTAATATGAAAGCCTTTCGCCCGAACAGGGACTTGAACCCTGGACCCTCAGATTAAAAGTCTGATGTGATGCTCTACCAACTGAGCTATCCGGGCTCTTTTCCTTTAAGAAGTTAGAAGTAGCACCAGTCCTTGACAATTTACTCTCTTTCCACCTCATCTGTTGATTAAAGCTGAGACAGCGAAAACACATGACAATTAGCGTCAATTATGGCTGCTGTTTCCTGACGTGGAGTCCAGTAGGAAGTGTACTCAGGGTAAAAGAAGCCCTCCCCCTCTGCCTCACTAACTCTCCAAACTGAAATTCCCTCCTTGCCGCCCTCCTCCTCCTGACCCTCATTCTCTCCATCCTTCCTCAATTCCTCTCCACTTCAACTATTACCTAAATCTCCCCCTCCTCACAGCTCTCTCCGAATCACTAAATCCATTCTCCTGCCCTCTTTTTTTCCTGTCCTCTTCCTTTTCCTTCCTTTCTCTCCTTCCCAGTGGTTTGTCAATCAGCTCTGAGGGAGTTATACCTCCAAATGCCCACACATTAGTATCCAGCTGAGAATCCTTCATAATCGCCATGGTGACTAGAAGAAGGTCAATGCTTGATGTGCTTCAAGTATTGTCTATGAACTGCCCAGGCCGTGGAAATTACAGGCACGGAATAAAAGGTGGCTTTGTGGCACCACTTTAGACAGTGGGAAGTGAGTGTTTGTTGGTGCAAATCTATTATGTTTGAGCATGTTTGCCAAAAACAAAAGACTAAATAGCTTGTGAGTCAGAAGGTGTAATGATGGAGAAAAATGATAAATAAAACTTATTTATCATTATAAATAAAACTAAAAAATAGAGCGTGACAGTGAATTTCATGTATGGGGGCCCTATGCAAATATATAATCACAATTATTTTGTAAAGTATGTTTTCCGAATATTTACAATATATCTACATTATAACATATTTTTTAAAAAATACATAGAGGAAAGTTTGCTTTTAGACTTAAACCAAAAATAATTGTAGAAGGTGATATGTAATTTTTTTGCTAATATCACATGAAATCACACACTTGTCCAATGTTTACTTTGAAATAAACAAATTAAAATTTTAATTAATATTAATTTTAATTAAAATAAATAAATTAAAAATAAATAAACACAAAAACTATTAAATAAATACATTAATAAATAAATTAATAAATAAATGTACTACTTTGATTCTTTCAACCAACACATTACCAGAAATCAAATTTCACATCTTTTTGTTGTCGTGATTATTCCCATATGAGTTTGTGAATCATTATTGTAAATGTGATCTGTGTTGGTTGACAGTGCTACTGTGGTCTGGCTGTACGTTTGGAACTGATCTGAGCCCAGCTGTGCTGGCAGTCCTTCTGAGATGCTCTGGATAGACAGACGCACTGGATAGACGCAGGAAAAGGCGACTGTGCATTGCCACAACTGCTCCCAATGTAACTTCAGCTGGCTTAAAATGACTCCACACAGAGAGAGAAGCATACCAGCACACACACGTATGTAAATGTGCACTAACGGCGGCCCTCTTTAGCCTTCTCAAAGGTTTCACTGGAAAAGCCATAAATTAGTTTTATTATCGTCCCATAAATATGACATTCCCACATTCCTGAATTAGGACTCAATGTGTGAAAAAGTCATTAGATGAAGAATATGAAATATCTCTGAGCACATGTGAAATACATTACGCTTCGTATAAACCTTTACTTATAGAAATATGCATGTGTTACCAATGCTAGAGAGCGACTTTGGTGGCAAACGAAACAATAACTTTTACCAGAACAAAAACATTAGTTATCAAGGTGTGTTATCCAGCTAAAATCAACTTTACAAAGAGCATATATTCTTCATTCCGTGAGCTTTGAGAGAACACAACAAAACAAATAAAGAAACGTCCTCTCAAATACTTTCTTAACCGTGTAAGAAGCTCAAAGCCAGACCAGCTTTTCAATAGTACTACAGGAAACCAGCACGCCGGAGGTCTTTTTTGTATTGCTGTGGCATCTATTGAGGTTTTCCACAGATGCTAGGCAACTACCCTCCCTTAACACTCCTCCCAAAACCCCTCACCCTTGCACCTCGGTCATCACCAGCGTTTCGTGACCCAGCTTGACCTTTCTTTTTCACTGACCTCCGTACAATGAGACAGGCCACGATTAAAAGTGCGGAATGCTTTTAAGTGATGACACCTTTCAATGGGCTGACAATGTTCGATTTACTGGATGTTATTAAGCTGGCTTCTGGCCTGGCCCCCATCACCTAGCATCCTTGTCTAAAAGGGATATGATCCCTGTATTAAAGTCTCTCCCTCCCCTTTCCCTCCGTTTTTGTTCGTTAGACTTAAGACGCTTGAAGGAAAGATGAGAAAGATTGGCTCTGTTCGTGCTAGCGGGCCCGAGGCCTTGAGACCGCTGACACGATGGGCTGCAATTGGTCAAATGAGCTTCATTTCACACGGAGGACGTGATACGGCCATTACTGTCCACCGAGTGCTGAACAGAAGGCCGTTCCTGACGGTAATGAGACGGGAGAGAGGCCAAACACCCTGACTGTCAAACCGTCCAAACTTCCTATCTCATCGTGCTTAGCATTTCACACGCAGAAACCCAATTAGAGCATCTAGACTGCCTTACAGGTACCTATGATCTGCCATCAGGATAGCCAACTCAATATAGCCTATCTGTCCAGACATCTGAGATCTATATGCCTTTATCCGCTCTTTCCATCTGCGCTGTGGACAGTTTAATTAAAGCTACCATTACAACCAATTTGCAGAGTCCATTATGGCCTCTTAATGGTGGACAGTGCCAGAGAAAACAAAGAGTAGAGTAAAGCAAACGTCACACGTGCACGGACATGAGTAATTCTGAGTTGTTATAACATAAAAAGCGGAGGTGGGTTATGATACAATGACTACAGGAAGACAAACCATCAAGTGTTCCTCACGATATAGGCCAAGGACATGAGAAAACACAGAAATAGGAACACCAATTATAAAACTACAAAAAAGTTATTTATTTATTAAACATTAACTATTATTATTATTAATAGTATACTGAATACTTAAAACAACATCTATATTACTTTTAGACTATTTTAATTTAATCTATGTATTTGTATTTTTCATTTTAATCATAGATACATAAATTACAATAAATACAATTAAAACGTAAAAATATATTCCAATGTATTGATAAATCCCATTATGTAAAACATTTAACTAAATATACATCAAGTAAATATAAAAGAGTTGACCATTGTGACGCATTACTCGTCAACACAAATCCATTTTCCCAAAAAGTCAAAGACTTAAATGTAACGTGAATGGGGAAAGAGAAGAGGAAGTGAGAGAGACAGTGAAATCATCTGCTATATCCTGTCTGTAGACCATCTGATCAAAAGAGCATGAGCTTTACAACGATGTGGTCTCCATATGCATCAGCTCCAAACCATAACCAATGTTAAGCTGTCAGTGTTTTTCTGCATGTAAAGGAGGAGTCTGGCTGTCTTTTTTTTCTCTCTGGTGTTTCACATCTTCATTCTGCACTACTCTCTCAACTCTCCACTAATTAGGGAAGCAGTTGCTCATCTTCTCACTCCTCCTGAGAGTTTAACCCAAAACTCAGAAGTGGTCAAAACTGATATGAGAGAAGATCTGAAGCATCAGGTCTCCAAGCGACCTATCATTCTGACAGGCCGCATTTAGTGTAAAACTTGGCCAGAGACTCACAAAAAAGACTTTCCTACAACAACAAAAACTTCATGCAAACTTCATAGAGATTAAACATAATATTTAAAATTTCCAAAGAGAACATGTGAGTGGTGTTTGCCTGTGCAGTTCACAAGCATGTCATTTGAATTCAGTGGTTTGAAGAGCGTAACACGTAAAAACATTTTCACATCAGTTTTTCACTTCATAAACATGATTTTCCTGCATTGAATTTACGATCAAACTCGATCATACACGTGTTTTATAAATGAGGCCCGTGATCTTTAGAAATGTAACTAATTTATGAAAGTTTTGCCCATTTTATCGACCACCTGCTAAAACCCATATATCTGATAGCTTACATGTCAATGTCACTCTCATCACTCACAAAGCAGGACGAGATATACTCTGAAGAACTTGAAAAACTTCAAGGGAAATTGGTTCTCCTGATACTAAACAGCATACTAGCTGCAAGGATGGATGACATGGTGCTTCAAGAGAGCTGGTCTGGACCCAACAATGTTTGTAACCTGCTACGCACCATTTGGGGCACATCCTATCTAAATGGTTGCTTTGAAGCAAAACCACAGGTCTACTGTATCCCTAAAGAGAGCGAGAGAGAGATAAGACCTCCCTATTAAAGAAACGAAGAGCAGCAGAGGGGCCTGTCAGGGCCATTTCCCCCTGCCCAAGCTGCAGTAGCTGTAGACGGGCTGCGGAGTGGGACCATTTGAAGTGAAGAACACTCGAGGGATTGAAAAACAGAAAACCCTTGGTTGGATTCCTGGCTTTGTGCAACAAGAGGATGAAATTCTATAAGGACTCCACTAGTGTGCACTCTTGTTTTTTTTTTCCTCTACCTCTCCTGTCTTGATTTTTTTTTCTACAAAGCAAAGGGTTTTGCTGGTCTCGGGGTTGTGAAGCAGACAAGGAACATTCCTCAGGGGGGCCCATAGCACCCTTTCTTGACACATCTCAGTGTTGCACTTTCTTTCCCCCCTCCCTCCCTTGGTTCCCTCTCTCCAACCACTTCAGCCCCACTTTCCCCCATTGCTCGACTCTTTCTCTTACATTCTCTGACTCGGCTACCTCGTATTTGTCCGTACCCACCATCCCCTCCTCTCCCGAGATTCCTGTCTCCGTTCCTCTGACTCAACCCCATCCCAGAGCTCTCATTCGCCCCTTTGCCATCTCACCCTCCCTCTGCTCGCATTCTCCATCACTCTGCTGGGCTTCTGTTTGTTTGGTAAAGACTGTTGAGTCTTTGACGTCTGTAGATGCCTGTGATTTCTCCCAGGCTCCCGAGGGGCCCAGGGAGTGAGTGTTTTGTGCTCTGACAACGTGGGCCTGCAAGGAGGGAGCTGGGACTGTTTTTCTGCTCCAACGCTTCTTGGCAGAGTGTTTAACCAGTATCAGTGCACTGTGCTGCTTCCAGGTGAAAGATTTGGACTTGGAGGAAGGGACTACACTAGACTAGACAATAAACGGTATCAACAGTGAAACAGAAGTGTGTTTACTTTTTTTGTGATTTTTTAAAGTGTGATTTTCTTTTTTTTTAAAATGCATTTCTAAATAAAATAAGTATGACACAGCACAGTTCCTGAAGCTGGGATCCTTCACAACTCCCACAATATCCAAATGATCTGTTGTTGGAGCGGGATGTTTAAATAGTCACAACCCCTTCAATATTATAAAATAAATGTATAACTTTAATTTAATCTCCTGTCTGCTTCTCTATGGCTACGCATTTAATTCAATATATTAAAATGAATGCAACAACCTTGTGACTTACATCACAATATATAATGACACTAAAGAGTACGACTTCACTTAAAGCTTGACATATGTCAATACATCGAAGAATCTACACAACATTTCCATGAAAGGCGCTTCTGAAAGGCTTGCTGAAACAACCCATAATCTCTTTCAATCCCTTCCTCCATCTCTGCAGGGCTTTATAATGACCTGCTCCATAAAAAAGCTGTAAGAGATGAGGATAGCGGAGCAAGACATTAAAACTTGATAAATGACTTTTTAGGAGGCTCTGCCATGATAACACTTTACTGCTTGCTTTGCCATTTTCAGAGCCTTCCTCATTAAAGTAATTTGGCTTCAAGGCCAAACTCTCCATTCATTTATAATCAAATGAGGGAACTTGATGATGAACTAATTCATTCATCAGATTCTTATGAACAATGGCCATCTGAGATGGAATAAAGGAGGCAGATTTCTATGGCGTTGCCACCCATATCAAAGGGCGCATTGCATCGCTTGCTGGCACCACTCTTATATCTCGTTTGAAGAAGAAAAAAAGAGGAGGAGTGAAGAAATGAGAAGAACATTTGGGATATCTCAGTGGACAAAGGAGTAAGGGAATGTCATTCATTCAAACTGCATAAAAAGTTGTGATTTTCATTCAGCTTAAAAACCAAATGTTGCGAAAAATCAAGTCAAAGTCTATTCATTGTATTTGGATGCTGATTTTGAATAAGTGACTATAGAGGCTGAAAAATGAATAAAACATTTGAGCAATAGTAAATTTGCCACATTAAATCGTGACAGCAGATCAAACAGATGGCCTGGGGACTTTTTCAGGTTTCAGAGCAACGCAAATAACATTGACGTAAATGTATAAAACTGCTACTGGAAGATGAGCAGGTGTGTGGAGCCTCACTCCATAAGGCTTAAAATACACCTACATATAAATGCTGGCACCGGCATGTACACATGCATTTATAGGTAAGTAACCACATTAAATATTCTTAAAGAGAGCGACTACAGCATTTGTACCACTGAAGGTCTCTGTGTGGCATATTTTGCATCTGAAGTGAAAGTTGCAGTTGTTATTGTGAATTGCAAATTACAATAAATAAAGTTGCAATTATAAGAAAAGTCACTGACTATGAGAGACTCTAAAAACAAATACAGCTAAATTGCAGTTTACAACTAGACAAAAGCTTTTCTTCTGACCTCAAAAAAGCCAACATACTATGGCATAATTATCATATAGAGTTATAGTTAAGCTGTCAGCTTCTTGTAGACATATGAATTATGAAAACGGTGATGTAAAATGTTTTGGACATTACTTTTACAAGGAGCTACTGCTGCCACCAAAGACCAAAAGTATGGGCACGCAAGAGCGAAAGTGGAAAAGGAAAATAAAGAGGGACAGAGAGGAAGGAAGAGAAATAGAGAGACAGAGTGTGGCATTGAGGCCACGGCGGCTGTATGTTTGACATTGGAAATGGTTTAGAGCAGAAGGAACTGGCAATTTCTATCTCTAATTAAAGGCTTTGGCTCACATGACCATGTACAGGTGCACCAACACCAGACTGCAGAGCTGGGAAGAAAGGCCTCCTTGTGTGTGGTGAAGCCATGCTCGCTCAGCGGGAGTTTCCACACACACACACATACTCACAGAGGATGCAGCCAAGGAGTGCAAACATTCACATTCATTACCTTCACTACAATTTCAAGCGCTTATTTCAACTGACAGAAAAAAAAAATGCAAAGTAGTTGTTATTTTACAAGTTCTTTCCGTCTCTTTTCCTGTTCTGCTCATGAGCTCTCTACTCTCCAAACAACTTCTTTGGTTACTCGTGTCAATTTTTGCGCAACTCCAGTGGTCAGATTGCTAAGACCCCATTTTTATATTCTTATGAAACTCCAGGAATCACAAGAGCTCAGACTGAAGGAGGCACAAAAAAAATTTCACATTGGCAACAAATTGACTGAACATTACTGTTTTGAAAGACAAAATTTCACTTTTTCATTTACAAAGACTAGATAACATATGGTTAAACTATTGAATCAAGACTAGGGCTGTGCAATTAATCTCATGCGATTCTCACGCGCATCTCGTAAGTAAAGCCGGTTCCGTAATTGGCAATAAATCGCCAGCATCAGAGGGCTAATGAGGACAAACATTAGAGAACATCAGTGTCAGCGGGCTTTAGATTTACACACCAAATCAATCGGGAGAGGTAAATATTTTGGCTTAACAGATCCCACTTTTAGTAATAGTTAATCAATGTTGCATTAACACATACTAGGATCTGGTAACAGGCGTTACATCGCAGCCTGTGTCATTGATAACAAGGTTGAGGGGTCCTTTTACCCTCTGCATCTGTAATGCATTTAGGGAAGAGTGTGGACAGAAAAAAAAAAAGAATTTCAGCCAAGAAAGTCCAGGAAGTGAGGAAATTCCAACTGACAAACTGGATATGGAAGACACTGACGCATAGGCCAAAGAGCAAAAACAGCACAAGCCTCTGCACGCTGACGTGTCACTGCATAAAACAGTCGCTTATAGGATTATTGTGACTCAGAATAGGCTGAGACTGCTGTTAGACCTGGACCTGAAGTGTGAGGATTTCAGTAAAGTCTGCATTATCTACAGGAACTAGAGTTAGGAGCAAATACAATTGCCAAGTGCAGTTCTGGAAGATCTCATGGAAATATGAAGCCTGACTAGATTTGGTTAAAAGATCACTGACTCAATCTCATGTCATTCCAAACCTGTACAACTTACTTCCGCTGAACACAAATAGAGAAATTTTGAACTGTGTATCATAAGTGAGGCCTAATATTTAAAGTCTTCTGAAACTATATAATAACTTTGAATGGGACACAGGCTGCTACAAATGGATAATTTATTTAGTGGAGATTCTGATCTGTGTGACTCGCTAACAAATCAATTTGTGAATTAATTAACAAAGTACAACCCTCTAAATATAATTTGATGTGTGCAATAAATAAATAATTAAATACATAGATAAAAAAAATCCACAGAACAACTTAAATCATACAGGCTGTGAATTAGTCATTTTCAAAATTTCCATGTCGGGGTGAAGTATGACTTTCATTTTTTATACTGTTCAGATTAAATGACTGAAAAATGACAAGCTGTTATGCTAAACACCACACAAATAAACTTTTTGAGATGTTGAAACCAATACAAAACAGTTTGCTTCGTATAGTTGGTTGTTTATAGTTTGCGCAAGATGTGGAAATTGCACAAGAAACAACTAACAGCTAAACACACTTCCTGAAAGTCTGGGTAGAGGACTTTGGGTCTTTTGCGCGCGCACACACACACACACACACACACACACACACACACACACCTGCTGCTGTTGAAGGTGCAGTAAATCCACCGGACTGATCTCCCCATTGGTGTCACCGTTGGACCCTCCCTCTCTTCCTCCGCCATCTGATTGGCTGCTTAGACTGCTGACTCCATTTTGATTGGAGGGTGTGGTTCGAATGGTCTCAGTTGCTGATTCTACCATCATCACGTGGCACCTTGGGGAAAAATAGAAGATATTGATTGACCATCAAGCATTGTTGGAAGTCCTAGGAAGAATGTTAGAATCTACATAGGCAATGTGTTTTATCACAAAAGCAAAAAAAGCACAGATTCACAATAAACCCCATCAGAAAGTGTTTATCTGCAGTAAAAATACAGTGACACAGCTGTTAACCTTGATAAGAACATAGTAAACAAGCTGTGCGCCATACATCCATTTGGATATACCTAAAGAACCACCTGAGCCTCTGAACAGCCAATGGCAGCCAAGGACACAAACACGGAGGAAGGCGCAATGAAGGTCTGCCTGAAGAGATACTTGTGTCAAACCAAAATGGCATTGTGCCGTGAAAGAGTGCAGAGCTTTTCCCTTTTGCCAAAGCTTACAATACAGTGCATCAACTCTGATCGAAGGACATTTGTCTTTGACAGAAAGTGTTGATGTATCCACCAGCTTGAAAAAGAAGCCCTTTCAATTAGAAAACCTGTACTCAAAAGAAACACCAACCTCTCGTACACCTAATTATCAACTGTACAAAAGCACAAGCAACTTCCAACACAACAGGAATGCAATTTCTTTAAGAGGTGACGATAGTCCAAGAAGAAAGAAATAAGCCTTCAAATGAATGAACGATTCAGTGAACCGGTGACTTATTGACGTGTATAGTATTATTAGAAAAAGAGTGAGTGCTCCTCAACTAAAAAAAAAAAAAGGAATTATGTCAATTGTGTTGTCATTTTTATTTAAAAATACATTAAGCATGCAATTCACACATAAAATGACTTGAATGCACCTCTTCTGTGTTTTTTTAATGTCTGAGTTAATATAATTTATATATTAGTGTGTTTATTCATAAAGAAGGAAAAAAGTCAATAAAAGATCAAGATTCCTGAGAAGAAAATTAAGTAGTGATATTTTAAATAGTTTGTCAAGGTTAGATCAGACTGTATAATATCATATTGTACAATCCCTAAAAAGATATTTATTAAATTAATGATAAATAAATCATATGTTTTGTGTGTGTTTAAACCTTGGAAATCATATTTAAAATTATTAACACGTTTTTGGTAACACCACATGAAATTAATTTAAACATTTGTTGAAAACAGTATAAACATTTTTTGTAACTACATAATACAAACAGGAACGCACAGAGTACATTTCAAAGAACTTGGCATTTTTACTACATTTTGCTTGCTTTATTTAACCTTGCCTTCTTATTTGTCTTTGACGTGCTTATGAAAACCATAAGATATTCACTTAAAAACAAATATCAATGACATGAAGCCCAGCATTGCTATTGCATTGTGGGAATGGTATTATCTACACAAGCAGGACGTGCCGTGCAGTAAAGCTCGCCACAACAACAGCTGAAGACACAGATAGAGAAGACTCTTTACCTGCTTTTACACCCAGATCTACACCAGGACGTTTTGGAAACTCAAGGTTGCTTTTATGGGTCCAGTACGTTCACAGTAGGAATCACTTAAATGCACCTGGTTGAGGAGTTATATACTTCACCCAAAGCTGTCAACTGAGGCAGTCAAGTGAAACTTGCATGACTGAAGAGGATGCAGGCATGGCTTGTATCATGGGGGACGCAAACCAAAAATGTGGGTAGTTTTATTGTCTGTGGACTTGTGAGAAACTCTAAACCATGTGCGGTTAATTTACATCCACCCAGACCATGCAGGGGACAATACTAAAACCCCAAAAACTCTTCAGCTTCTTTTTCATCATATGCAAGAATCTCAAGCTCTTTGAGATACGCAGGACTTGAAGGAACGAGCAGCTGCTGAGCGCGTGCAACACTGCCATATTAACCAGCCCGGGGTGTAAGCAAGCATGAAGCCTTGTCATATCCCGTAATGGGTGTATATTGCCGCTATAATGGAAGGTCGTAAATAAAGCAGCCCAATAAATCTGCACAGGGAACCTTTGATTACAGCTGTAAGACAGAAGTTTGCAGCGTCTTGTAATTGTTTTTGGCAAGCTCATCTAAGCTTGAGCTTAGATGATGTCAAGGCTTGCCGCATCTTGTTTAGCCCCTGAAGCCCCTCTAGCTGAACTTTGACCTGTGAGAACAGAGGAAGATGCATTTTTCTTCTAAGGGGGAGTGAGGGATACAGAAAGGGTGGGCGTTCTTTTTCAGATCGAATAGATAAAATGTGCATATTGGGGGAGGACGGGGTAAAAAGAAAAGGCACGTTTGCCTTTTAATTGGGACGGAAGAGAAATGGGACCAAACTTGCCTTTGCTTCAGGGACAAAAACCAAAAAAAGCTTGCAACAGATAAAACAAAAATCCCAGGACCAGCGTCTTCGCAACATGGTAACGCAATGCATTTATGTTCTAATATCAGCAGATTTTCTTTGGCACTTACAAGAAAGGGTGGAGGGGGTGGTGATTCATTCTCTATCCTGTTTCTGCAAGTACTGAGGCTGCAACAAGGGATCATGGGAACTTCGGTGACTGCCTGTTAAAAGCGGTTTATATTGCTGAGGTTGCTAAGGTAAGACAGCAATGAATTCTGATTCGGCTCCAGAAGCGCATATTAGCAGTACAAAGTGAAAGCTTTGTAGTTCTGGTGATTTTTTTCCATATGCGTATTAAAAAGGAAGTAACACAAAAACAAACACCATCAGGAAATGGAGAGATGGTGAAACAAGCCACAGTTTATCTCATTCATGACTAAATCCCATCCTCCCCGAAGCAAAAATCCTCCTTTCCCTCCTTTTCTCGTTCTCTCTCTCCATCTACCCCCGAGGCAGCTGCAGTTACGTTCCTGTGCTCAGGGTCGGAGTCCGTGGCTGGCACGGGAACAGAGGATTCAGAGAGAGCAGGGTTGAAAAGACACCGTCTGAGCCAGGTAGGCCAAGGGGCGGAGGTCTCCTGGGTAAATCTTGTACAGGTGGGCCGTCACTTCACACCCTCTCAAAAAATAGCAAGCCCAGCGGGGACTAAAAGCTTCCAGTACTCTGACAGGTTCAGAGGTGAAAGTTAGATTGTCTTTTCCCAGCTCCCTTTTTTATTGTTTAGGGAACACAATTTACTGAAGACGTCAACACTGTAAACCGTAGACAAAGCATCAGGTGTTCCTGCCTAAATGAACTTGACAGCTGTTTTTGCTTTTTCATGCAACAAAAGCAGATGAGTCAATGTCATATGATGAAGAAAAAAAATCAAATTGAAAACAAGTACAGTTCTTGGAAATGTACTCTTTTTAAGCTTCAATTTAATGAACCGTGTTGTGTAAGTAAAATGAAAAAAAATATTTCCTTATACTTACATGCATAAAGATTTTAATCACCCCCCCCCACCACCCAAAAAAAAATATATATATATATATATATATATATATAGATAGAATTATTTGCTTTTTGGACTTCAACAAATTATTATTTTTTTGGACTTCGACGATTTTTTTCAGATTCGTTGAAGTGGAAGTGAATGTACCTCTGAACCCGAGTACCAGCTTTTACAGTCTTTCATGGCCCGCTTGGCATACCGAGAGCTTTGAAGAGGATTGAGGCTGTCGGATCCAGCTGGCTGATCCCAGATCAGCACATCTGCAACCCCAGACTGCGGATTGGACTCTGTGTTCCGGTCCGACTCCAAAACACAAGCCCCACTAATTCCCCCTGAATTCAGAACTTCCAGCCCAGATCATTTCACCAGAGAGAAGATGGTAGACGGCCAGCGCCAGCTAACAGAATTAATAAGTCTTTATTATTTCAAATGAAAATGAGTACATTTCAAATCCTTCACATAAAAGCTTATTACTGGCCTCTAAAACATTGAAAGCTCTATAACGGATAATTGATTGTGATACCTGAAATTTAATTTTACACGTTTTGCTTTTTTCCCTCTTGTTTGGGTCTCAGTGAAAGAAAATATGGCAAACATTAAACCGGCTAAAGAGTTTTTCACATTAAAAAGTTCTGTTCAAGGAGCAATGTTTAAAATAATGCAAGGATTCAAACTCACTTGGCAATATAGACAGACTGGTTTAAATTTGCAACTTCAGCTCTCCGGCACACACCAGAGCTCCATTTAACTACAAAGAGAATTACCCAGATCTAAAAATAAAATGGGCATAATAGATGACAACTTTGAACAATATTTATAAAAATGGAATACCGCTTTATTCTGCCAGTCCTTTCCCACTTTTTTTTTTTTTTATCACTGACTCATTCATTTACTCCATCTTTCCTGACCTCTTCTTTATATAGGAACTTTTCAAGGCATATGCGGAACCGTTTCACATTTTTTCAGTGAGGCTGTTGGCTTTTTTTTGTCTTCCTTTGCACCTGTGGAACAGCTCTTTCTGCACGTTACGCACACGCTAGCACACACAGACATCCTTCTCAGTAGTTTTTTTTTCTTTTCAGCAGTTTACCAGATTAATAACTCTTTATCATGTTAAGCCTTATACAGGTCTATTTATATAAGTCCTACAAAGGCTGTTTCTAGAGCCTTGCATCAGCTCGCAGGAATGCTCTTATTAATAAAACAAAGAAGGAGCCAACATGATTAGTGGAGACAGCCACAGTTGTGCCAGCACATCTCACGTCTTCTCCCTCAGGCTACCGAAACAACAGTCCCGCAGAGAAGTGAACGTTTCGTCAGGAGTGCGCCGCCCCTGTTTGTCACTAAATCTGATTGAGAAACATAAAAGTCCACCTGAGCACACGTAACATACTCGCTCTGTTTCAAAACCTAGTGAGCTGCCTATAAAGGGAGAACATTAAGATACTATTGTTGAACGCGTTGTTGAATGTTGCGCATCGTGTGTGTGTGTGTGTGTGCGCGCGCGCTTGTGTGTGAGAGAGGGAGACACAGTCACATCACAACCGTGGCTTGTGTGCAAACACATACCTCTCGTGCTTGAACTGATGGTAAACCTAAGGACATTATTAACTGCCTTTACATTTATTTTGAAAGCTAAAGCTCGTGATTATGGAAAGGGGCGTTACATTTCCGACTCGTGCTTATGGTGTTCGGCCAATCACAATGCTCTGGGTCAGTTGGCCAATCAGAGCAGACTGTGCTTGTCGGAAGGAGGGACTTTGTAGAAAACGAAGCGTTTGAGAGAGCCGGGGCATAGAGGCCCTACAATAATGTACAGTATTTGAAAAATAATGTGTTTTTTGAACATTAAAGCATGTCAACATATTCTGTTACACCAAATACACAAAATAATGATCTTTAAAAAAAAGCATCATATGACCCCTTTAATGTATATAGTAAGGAGTAAAGTAAAGTAGCTCACTAGGTTTAGAAACAAAGATACTTTTACAAGAAGCAGGTACATTTTGACAGTATAAAATAAGAAGTTTCTGAAGCAAACGCACATTCGTTGTGTTTGTTTATTTGCCTGATCAGGAAGAACTGCTCTCGGAACACAAACATTCAGGAACGCGGTCTACGGAAGGATAGGGTGTATTTGTGTTAGCAACTCCAACTGCTAGCCCACGGGGCAGAGGGCAGGTATGTGTGTGTCCCAGCGGTTAGAACACACAGCTTGCGGCTCTTCCTCCAGATTTGTCTTCCCTTGACGTATGGTTGGTGGTGGTGAGAGGGAGGGGGGCAGGTATGACTACATCAACTAAAAGGCTGGGCCCAGGGGAAGTCTGTCACTGTCTGCCATGAAGACAGATAGCAGGAAGACCCAGAGCTGGGAGAGAGCGTGAGAGAGAGAGATGTAATGAGCAGGGTACCTAAAGTAAGTTGCCACAAGAAAGGGTCCGAAACAAATAAGTGTTCCTGATAGAATAATAAAGGAAAGCCTGAATTGCTGGGCGTCTCTTAGCAGTTTTAACCTTGGCCCAGCATCGGCCACTTCAAAGGGATCAACTACCCGCTCCTCCCGGGGGGCACGGTGCACTGGAATATCCTGACAGTAAAGAAGAGACCCTCGTTTGAAGACTGCTTAGCCGAGCACTTATGCACTCCCTTTTTATGAGCGAAGCCGTTCTCCACTCCACTCCAGAGCGGTTTCCCTCCGTGGAAGTGGCACACTGCTCCACTTGGCATTATGACAGAATCCCTTCACGTTGCCACCCACTTATACACTCACTCACCCCAGGCCTTTAAATTCATCATGAAATGGCATCCGCAACCCATTTTACTGACGTAATGTGACATTTTGAAGTGAAAAGATATTCCATGAGAAAAAATGGTTGACATTTATTTATTTGTTCTTTTTTTTTTTACTTGGCTTCTTTTTTAGTATTATTATTATTTTATTCATCAGGAATTGACTGGGTCATAAAAAATAGCCAGTATGTACCAAAACAACCCAATCTCGTGACAAAATGTTACAATTTCATAAAAACTCATACAATGTGATCCGAAAGAATATGTACACTTTATAATAAAAACTGCAATCCTAGTGTTATCATCAACTAAAACTAAAATTATTAAAATATTTGTTAATTGATATAAAGTTAAAAAAACTAAATAAAATATGGATATTAGATTAGACAAAAAAATGGAAATAATGTCATGGCAACTAAATTAACTAAGTTAACTAAATTAAGTTCACTAACTTAAATAATAAGAAAAAAAACTAATAAAGAACAAAATAGTGCTATAAAAGTATTAAAAATGCACCAATTCCAAATTATTATATGAATTCACACAAATTTGTCAATAATTTGCTAAAATGAGAAATAGTTAAGAATTGTCATGGGACTGTGTTGAATAAAAATTAATTTGTAAATTTACCTAAAAAGAAAGACGTAAAGCCAAAAGTTTTTCTTAATTCCATAATAACATGCATGAAACTAAATTATGTACGATAGGAACGTGGACGTTTTTTCATGTTGGCTTTTAAATTAACCAATGTTACATCCAGCTGAAGCACTATGGCTGCCTGTTCACCTACCCAAAGAGAGAAACACAAATGTGAGTGATTTTAATAATATTGATTGTTTTATTCTAATGCTAAAGCTCTAGACTGATTCAACTTGGTTAACTGGAATCAATCCCAGGTAAAGGACACCAATTGTCCCTTGGCCAAAATAATTCACCCCAGCTGCCTCAATTGCTCCAATTAGATCCCTGCAATTAGTGTACTGCATGTCTCCTTGGATAAAACACATTTCTTCTAAATACCAGGTAATCAGATACATACAAAGTCCTTATGAACTCATAATTGCTCTGTAAAGATTATACGTTTTTTGTATTTTCTTTTCAAATCCGAGATCTTGAGGAAAGACTGTGCTTTTGTATAGCAGATAAGCTACAGATACATTCGAACTCAACAGCCTCCTCTTGTGATCACATGGAACAGTTCCAGCCAGTGCAGGTGGGATAGATGGACTTTACCTGCTCACTTCTCGGCCTCAAAGTCGAATTAACATCTAAGAAATATATTCGTGTGCATGTGCCTTTCTGCCATGCTGATTTAAAGAGCACCAAAGGTAAACATTCAGAATGGGTTCCGGTTTATTGCAGACTCGACTGCTTTTACTGTCAAAACCGAATCCCCTCGCTCCTATTACTAAAGCTTAGGACCACCAATGTCCAAAAATAACCAATTTATTTCCCCACGGCTCAGGCTGAGACAAGGGGCACAGAGAAAATGGGAGCGTGGAAAAAGAAAATGGAATGAACTGAATGATCTGCGTCCACAGGGGTAATGACACAACTTTGATCTTCTGATAATTTTCAAGGTGTTTCAGAGCTGGTGTCCTAATTTCAAACTCATTTTTTTTCAGCTGAGGTTTTCCTTTTTCCCTTCAAACTAAACTATGGCAGACAACAATTAAGGAACTGCTTACCAGCCGACTGTCACAAAAATCAGAGGCACTTAAAGGACAATTCAATTATCAAGGACATGCCGATATGAAAGTAAAAAAGTAAGAAAGATTCTCACGGGGGAAAGAAAATGAGGCCAAATAAAACAGAGGAGACAATCAGCGAAAATGTGCATGGGGAGGCAAGAAATAATATTCATATGATATCTAATGTACCATATGGTGATCAGATGTGTTGCTGTGACGCGAACCTGATGCAAAAGGAGGCAAAGTCCTGTTTGCAAAGCCCATAAAGATTAGCTTCAATCAGGTGGGTTTCGTTGCAATAGGTAAACACCGCAGCATTCTCAACTGATGAGATGGCTCCCGTGTGTGTGAGACCAGGGCAAACATTTACTCCCCCTGACACCACCACCACCCTCTGCCTTTTTCCCCTTTGGCCCAAAGTAAGTGATTTTCCAGTCTGCCCTTGATGGCTAAGAGACTGGAGATTTCTATACGAGGCCTCCTCTCCATCAGATGCACAGATCATGGCAAATATTTGGAATAGGTGCTGGGATTTCACAAACGGCCCATTTGTCAGCCATCGAACGCACACAGATTCATCCACTAAGAGATCAACTTACAGATAGACAGATGATTTTTTCAGATGATTTTAACAACTTCATTTTTAACTAACAATTAAAATTATAGATAGATAGATAATAAATAAACATATAGAAATATAGAAATAAACATTCCTGTAATGGTTTAAGAGGCTAATGATGGGGCAAGGGCAGTTTCAAGACTGCATGAGGCACTAATGCCCAAATTGTATTTAACATGGTGGAACAGAGGTGGAACTTTATAGCTTTGAGGAGCAAGCAATCCAACAACTGCCTAAATGCACCCGGATGCAAAACTTGCTTTATGAACATGATCTTCATATCATAGTCGGCTGACCTGGATTAAAAAAAGACAGTGGGAACAGAAAAATCTGGAGTGAAGCCAGTTCATGTTTTTGCAACAAAAAAAAGTTACGGACTGCAGCTTTAATATATCATAATGTTCTTTTTTTCTGTTGGTCTGTTTGTCATTCAACTATTCTCATAATATTACAATCCAAATAAAGGTTACAATTAAACATTGATTTTTATCAGACAAAAAATATGAAATTGAACAAGGAAATGTAACTAACTCAAGGCTTTAAATGAGGTGATGGGGCAAAGTGATGTCTTCAGTTCAAAGTGGATATGATATAATTTTACATATCTGCTCTCATGACTGGCACTCTGGATTTCTGAGTTAATTAATTGATTGTATCAGAGTGGGTATAATCAAATAAAATTTTATAACTCTATAATAAAAAACAACACTTTAGAAGCAGGCATGTGGAAAAAATGATAGCATGTCCATTTTTCAAATTAATTGAATTTTAGTACTTCTGAACTTGGTCCAAGGCATCTCATAAGCAATAACTCAACACCATCTTCAAAATGGCTCCATGACTAAATATATTCAAACACACACACACACACACGCACACACACACTTTCAGTTCCTTGATTTCTGGGAGAAAACCACCACTGTTTATAACTACCGAGAGGAATCAATTGCCAGTAATTTCCACATTATATTCTCTAGTAGTTGCAATGTCTAATAAAGTTCTCACCAAGAGTAAAAGCTAAAATATTAATTCCATCTTCAGCAGTGCTGATTGCATTAAAAAACGTCTGTTTTATTATTTAGCATAGAAAGGAAAATCTTTGTTAAAGTGACTTGAATGCAAATTGATATCACTAGAACGAACAGTGGAAAAGCATTACTAATTTGAATCATAATAATATCAATAGAATAATTCATAATGTAATATTAATAAATTAGAGAGGTAATTCATTTGAAAATGGATGCCTTCAATTAATGTCTCAGCCCCCCAACCAAAAAAGAGGGCACATACACCAGTTTCATAGACAAGAACATTAATTGCTTAACTGTAGTCATTGTTATGAGGTGTCAGAATGCGTGTAGAATCAGGGAAGAAACTAAACATGCAGAGCTCGCTTTAATATTACATTAATTTTTCACTGCATTTATTCAATATTCATGAATTATGCTTGCTCTCACTAACTTGTCTTTATATCCTGCGTGAAGTGTTTTTTCCACTATGAAAACAGCAGCTCGTGTCTCAATTCAATTTGAGCTAGGATGAGTTTAAAACCAGTATGTGACACGTTGCCTTTTCACCTTGTTCATTTTGTGTTCCTCTCTACGGAACAAGAGTAGCTGCCTTTGTGTCATTATCAGCCTTATTACACGTCATTAAAATACTGGAAGAACATTCCAGAAGAAATATACACACTATACACCAGTGCACTCACTCGCTCTCTCTCTTTCTCTCTCCCTCGCGTGTCACACTTTTGGGGGTGAGCGTGCGTGTGCGAGAGCGCAGAAGTGACAAAAAAAGAACAATATAATTGGAGAAATGTACGCAGTAATAATAGGTATTCAGAAAATGATAATTCATATTAAACAGGGTGCATAAAGTCAGCCTCATTTGCATGTTTTAGATTATATGCATTTCAAAAGTAATTTCCGCAGGGCATATGAATGACATTAATTCCCGAGTGGTTTCTGCTATAGACCTCAAACTATCAAACACTCAAACATTTAAAAGATGAAAAAAAGAGTACTGCCACATTTGCGAGGGGAGATTTCAAGGTTAAAGTATTTGAACGCATGTTTTAAAGTTCCGTCTAGGTTGTTTAAAGTTGTTCCTAGCCTAGTTTAAAGTTCACTAAGCTGTGTTTGAAACAAAACCACAATGAGACTTTCTACTCTAAAAATTCAGAACATATATGTAAAAATGATGGATGGATGATTCCTATAAATGCATTGCTAACTGCAATATTAAAATTGTGCCACACTATATTGTCAGGTAACCTAAAAAAGGTTAAAACCTACATTAGGTTAAAGTCAAATTTAAGTGTCAGATCAAGTATAAATAGCTCCAGAGGGTTTTGAAAAAAACATGCTCTTTTTCACTTTTTACAGTGTAAGGAGTTGAATATGTAATTTCAATAATCCAAAACTTTAAAAGCCATTACAAATAAATAAATCATCTGGAAACAATGTGACAGTGCATACTGCTTAAGTCCTCACAAAACCCTAAACATGAGGTAAGTCCATTGTGCCAATCACTCTAAAACAGCACAAAAAGGACTGTGGGTATTCAAAGTGCCAAATTAATACAGCCCTCCAGCCAGAGGATGCATGGGAGAGAGAGAGAGAGAGAGAGAGAGAGAGAGAGAGAGGGAGAGAGAGAGAAAGAGAGAGAGAGAGAGAGGGAGAGAGAGAGAAAGAGAGAGAGAGAGAGAGAGAGATCCCTTTTAGCCTCGATTCATTTGAAGAGGAAAAAAGGAGAAAGACTCAGGAGTAGGAAACCCTCAAATCTGGCAACTTAAGTGGAAAACAGGTTCTGGATGCAATTTTTATTTGATAAGACAAATTTAGCCTTGTACTATAATGTTTCTGATGCATACACGACTGGGGTTTGAAGTGTGATGTCTAAAGTAATGGCTCTCAACTGGTTAGTCTGGATAAAAAATAAATAAAAAAAACACTCCTTTTTTTGACAACTGCTGTTGACATCAGAGACTGTGTGTCCAATCAAACATAAAACAAAATACAATATTTAGGTGCAGATTTCATCTGTCATTTGATAGAAGTTAGACAAATTATATTGACAGGTTGCACAACATCCTTAAAATTTATAATTTATAAAATTTATAATAATAGCAAAATAAAATGGAAAGATGAAAAGCTAGTTTGTGATGACCACAATGTGTGAATTAATGCCCTTTTCTATACTTTTTAAATATTTTTTTTATGGATTTTGCACAATAAACCATATGGGTATTGAATTGGGTCACCACTTAATTTCCTAAAGTAATACCAGTTGAGAACCACCAGGACAATTAGTGGACAAACCAAATAAACAAGCAAGTCTAAATAATCAAAAGGACCTCAACTTCCCTCAAAAAAAATATGTATATTAAAAAAATAACTATAAAAGGAAACCACATGGAAGAATGGAAGATACGGCCTGGGCTGCTTCTTTTTGTAAAGTTTGTGTTTTGTCTGTCTAAATATTATGCTACTGAATGTTTCGCTCCACATGATTATCTCATTATGAATTAATGGCTTGCATGCTGCGATGTGTTTGCGCAATGCCTAGTTCACGCTAAGTGTTTATCTGCCTCGCTATAAGAAAAATAAAACAAGGGCTAGAGCAAGTCTGGCCATTATAATCGTGAGTCAGCTTGTTGTGGCATTTAAAAGTCAAGCAGATATTAACAGCTTGGGCGGCGGGCGGAGAGTGAGAACGACTCTAATGAACAGCACACAGACGGTACGCTACTGTAATCGCCCTGACGATCAAGTTTTGTCCTCTTCGTTTTACAAGTCTCCGCTTACAGGTGCTGACAGGCCATGCTGGGGAGATTTAAGGGAAAGAAAAATGGATTTTATGGCATTATCTCGTTATCTCTCTCCCCGTTCTGTACTCGTACTGTAAGACTAGCCTCTTTGTCCTTCTCCAGAGAAGGATACTTGGACAAGTTCAATTATGTGGGGAGAGTAAATGCTGAGGGAATGGGAAAGAGAGAAAGGCAGAGTGAAGGAGAAGAAATAGAGAATATCTAGAGGGAGAAAAAACAGGCTAATTAGGACCTGGAAAATGTATTTGTTATTTTTTTTTTTCCAATCTTTTTTTCCCTTCCGTTTTTTTTTTTTTTTGTTTCCCGAGGGAGTTTTTAAGAGTTCTATTTCTTTTCAACAAGGGAGGTGGAGGGGAAAAATGAAAAGAGGATTATGTTTCTTAAGACAAAAATCATGACATGCACAGAAAAAAAAAGAAAGAATCGTCTCACAACAAAGGAATTCTCAATGCCCATTATCAGCCAGCGCCAACCGGACTATGCAAACATCTGAATTTACAACTCATTTCATCTGAATCTCAAAACACCAGCACCAGCCCAAAATGATGGGCAGTGGGAGTTTGAGTCTTTTTTCTTTTCTTTTTTTAATGGAAAAAGGCTTCCATCTCCAATCAAACCTCGGGCAATAACACTCTAATGAAGTGCATACTAAAAGGGCTCATTCCAATCTCCTTACTTCTGACACCAAGCGCACTTGAAAGGCCATCTTTAGAGAAGCGGTTCTGTAATGATAGCGGCGGATAGACTGGATGTGTAAGAGGCATATTCATTCCTTTGGCTTTAATTGGAGAGTTCGCATGACTGACTCAGAAAGGCTGCTAGTCCGGTTCAGAGCCCCCGAGCCCGAGCCCAGGGGCAGCCAGGCAGAGCTAACGCCCTTAGTCAGGAGGAGGTGAGCGCCAGCACAAAGCCAACATCAAACTAGACATTCGGGCTAAAAGGTATGAGTGGGGCTCTGAAAGAGAAAAAAAGAAAGTCGATGCTTTTAAAAGACAATTAAAGCACATTGATTTCTCTTCATTGTTTCAACAATACACATTCCAGAGCATCTGGGACCTTGCCTGTTTTATTTGAACGCAATATGTGGCGTTTCTTTGAGATATTGTAATTGTTTCCTCCTCAATGGTGCCCACCTGTTGCCGACATTCCCGCGTATCGCCGCAGTTATTCGCCATGTATCAAGTCTCAACTGTAGAATAAACAGTACTACCCTCTCTGCTGGTAGAAATCATCAACTTTCAAGACCTGTCTGTGTGGCTTTAAATGATTAAATGGTACAAAAAAATAAAATAAAAAAAACACAGCTTGGAATTATCAAGACACAAAAGGGTGGGGGGTTCGGGGGGAGTGGGTAAACGCCATCTGCTATCTTTCACCAGAGACTTCTGTCTCCGACTTCTCATTCTTTGCTTTTTTTAATACCTTTTAAAATACAGGAATGGAAAAAACCTGCATATTTGTCATTTCCGATTGTTTACCTTTTTCACGGCAAATTGATTTTTACATCTCCTTTTCCTGGAAGCGTCTAGGTGCGGGCCTGCCAACCCCTGTTTCTCTGTTTTATAGACCTAGCCCTCTGGAGAAGTTTTAAAGCTTTCAGTTCAGAAGTCATTTAAATGATACAATACCGCTTTTGTCCCAGGCACCTCTTGTTTCTCTCTCTCTCACTTGCTCTTCAATCACCCAAATTCCAGCATGCATTCTTTTTTCTCTCCCCGAGTTCAAGACTGCATGTTTAAAAGAATCTTTTTTTTTTTTGTCATTTCCTCGCATTTCTTGAATTTGACTGTTCACCTCAAAGTCGAAAGGACGACTCATTGCATCAGGGCCGTGTGATGATGAAGTGGGGTGACGTACGGCTCTTAGTTTTTGTAGACATCTGATTTTACACACACTGTCACGGATGCATTATTGGGTCGTTTCGGAATCAGCCGTTTCGCTGTGAATTGTGTCTGGCGTGTGGGACACAATTGGAGTACTGAGACCATTCCTATTGCTCAGACTTGTGCTTTAATACACCATCTGCATGTAAGCAGAGAAAGCATAACTTTAATAAATGATTATTGTACAATATCATGATATCAATAACATGTTGAAAAATCAGTTGTTGTTTTTTTTTTTTTTGCATATTTATGTTCTTGATCAAGAAAATATGCTTAGTTTTTTTACTAAAATGGACAAATCAGACATTTACCTTTTAGTTTTCTTTGGTTGGTATGCTAACAGCTTAGCCTGTTATCTTAGCATTAGTCTCGCGTAGCCAGACCTTCAGACTGAAGGTCTGGAATAGATGGCAGCATTTATTGGCCAAGGCCTGCCCATGAGGCCGTTTGACCGACATGTCAAACAACCAATCACAGTTTGTTTCGTTCAGCTAGGGTTGGGTATCGTTTGGGGTTTTTTTCGATACCGGTGCCAAATCGATACTTTTAAAACGGTGCCTAAACCGATACATACATACATACATACATACATACACACATACATACATGTACATATATGTATGCACACACACACACATACTGTATATGGAACTAATGAAGCTCCAGGAAATCCCCAATATGGACAAATGCATTGCTATTCCTGTAACTGCGTAAACAGAAGATATAAACGTTTTGAATGATAAAACAAATACATTAAACACTCGACTACGACAATATATAGTTTGTCTGTGTTATTCAAGCCATCTCTGGTATTTTCATAATTAAGTATATTTAAAATCCATTGCTAATCAATGCATTAGTAGCCTATGGAACATATTTTCTGCCTCATTCTGTGACAAGAAGCTACATCAGATCACAAAAGGAAGCATTTAACTGGTGTTGTGGACTAAAAAGGTTATAATGTTCTATTTTGTTGGTTTAAACAGGTTTAGAAACGTGAATACAAGAGTATTTTAGCTTTAGGCATTTTAATTAAAGCTAGGGCTGGGCGGTATATAGTTTGTACGATATATCGATATATTCTTTATAATCGATACGTTATTATGAAGCAATACAGTTAATATTGATATACAGTAGTTTGATACGAGCGCATCTGATAAAATATCTAGGGACGACACAGACTGAACTGCTGTGGAGAAAATGCATAATACAATTTGTTCTAAACATGTGACAAGCTTTATATGAAGGGCTATAAAAAGAAACTCGTAAGATACAGTAGCCTATAGTTTATAGTTTCAGTTTAAAGCGGCTCGCACTCTACCTGTCATCAGATGCTCTGACAGAAAGGCTGCGTGTGCCGCTGACAGAGATGCTTCTCGCGCTGTTTAATGTGTTTGCTGTTTTCCGTAATGCATAACTTACAATTCACAGGTATATTCTCCATCTGTAAATGTTAGAAAGCCATGGAAATATTTCCATTTTGCTGTTAGAAGTGCGTGAGCTTTTGCTTTGCGATTCTCTGCTAAACTTCACAGACTTCATTTAGAATGAGCGCCGCCGTGCACATGCACGCCAAACAGACGGTGCGCAATGAAATAGGAGCGCAATAACTCTGACTAAAATATACATTTTGCTGAAATATTTGTAGTTGTAGCCTGTGATGCTTCTTACGTGCGTTTCGGAGAAACAAAGGACAAATATTTTAATAGATCGCTCAGGCATGGCACCGAAATGAGGCACCGAAATCTGCGTTCTGATTCGGTTCTAGTACATACCGGTTACATAGGTACCGGTGCCATATTGGTACCGGTTCTCGGTACCCAACCCTACGTTCAGCGTCACGTTTCGGTGTGTGGAAATGTCACCACAATAACAGACCGGTGTGTGAAACTCTCTTTAGTATTTTTAAGATTCTATGCCGCAAACTTTAAATAGTTCACCTACTTTTGAAAATCCAGCGTTTAGTTGATCCTGATAAGCACTCGTCGTCACATTTGTAAACACGACGGCTTTCTTCTTTCGCGAGGGGGTTTGGCGTCACGGCATCTTTGTTTCCAGGCAGAACGTTAAAGAACGCGACACACACGTCTCCCGGAAATCCTGTATAATTCAACCAATCCGACGACGACTTCAGGAGTGTTTCCAGATAAGTGTACCATATGCATCAGACGTTTAGCCAATGGTCCGTGGGTGTGACGTCTGAGGCTGAGACTATCTTAGCATAGTCCCAACTGTTTAAGGAAAGTTCTAGAACAAGATATCACAATAAAATGCTATGTTTTGTTTGCGCATTGAGAAAGGGGGCAGGATTTTGCATGATATATATTATTTGTCTTTAGTCTGAGGACTTCGATTTAGCCAAAAGTTATCCACTAATGTGGTTTTTACACATTTTATGTAGCCAAAAAACAAATCCGACAAAAAAGGCATGCCAGATGCTGCACGCAAAACGCAAACATCTAGAATCCATATGGATTCTCTGAAGGCCTTGATGGTTAAAAAATGGCACAAGCTCAAAAGCTGTCACCCTTCAAGCTGTGAAGCCTTTTTATTGTGTATGCGTGTACAACTCCTACAAAAAAGGGGGAAAAAACAAGGGGAATTCTTTTCCCTGAGACCTCTAAAAGTAGATCTCAAAAACCTGTTGAGCTGGAAACATCACTCAACCCCCAGAACTTCAGCAGAGATTAAAAGGCTAAATGGACCGGCATGACTAAACATTTCTTAGTGCAGGGACATGTTCAAAGGCTCTTGGGAATTAAAATCCTCATCAATGCTCCAGCAGAGACAAATCCTTATTTATTTGCTATAATAGGACCACGTCTTTCCAAAGCAACGGGAGGTGATAAACTCCTCACTTTGTTCTTTTCATCATGATCAAACGCATTCTGGCTACTGAGAGCAGTCTGCTTAGAATGCATGTGGATCTCCTACATACTCCATTTAGAAATGGACGAATGTAAGAATGTGCTTTTAGTGCTTTAATTACTTCCAGAGGACAGTGCAAGGTGGTCCAAACACCTCTGGTGCACAAATGCACAATTCCATGTGCAAAACTGACTTTGCTTCAACCTGGTTCCAAATACTGACACAGTTTTGGGCAAAGCTGCCTGGCTAATTAAAATAATCCTTTCATGCTTGTCGGATGAATTACAGTTGTATTTATTAGGAAACTGTTACATACAAATAAGCACCGAGAGCACACAATTAAAACCTAGTTAAGGGATTATGTGGGTCTGTTTAACGGAAATGGAGGTTGAATCTGTTCGCTGCCATAATTAGGCTAAATAAAATTAAAATGATATTTGCGGCACTCACAGGTACAGCTGGGACCGATGTCACGGAG
Organism: Aspiorhynchus laticeps; assembly: GCA_023376895.1. NCBI lineage: Eukaryota > Metazoa > Chordata > Actinopteri > Cypriniformes > Cyprinidae > Aspiorhynchus > Aspiorhynchus laticeps. Next base: position 19,054,456 of record CM041810.1, on the reverse strand, counting down.
TTCCACTCATCGCCGGTGATTGGATCAAATTGTTGGGCGATTTACAGCACCATTCCCCCCGTGTCAACCAATTAACATTTGCTTAACACCCCGCACCTCTTTGAAGTTAGGTGTCTCCATTGTAATGGGAGGTTTGCAAGGTTAGTGTCTTTTATGGAAGCTTTCCGTCATATTTCTCTTTTATATGTATTGTAAAGGCGCATTCTAATTCGCTGTACTGGATTAAGCCAAAACGGGTCGGGTTGAATTGTGAAGACACAATGTGGCTATTCACAGGCCTGAAATACACAGTGATGACGCATCGCTCTGTCTTGAACGCAAAGGCGAAGAATTACAAACAAAACATGTACAATGAGTTTACAGAAGCACAAACCATATGATAAGACAGATATTGGAAACCCACAATGCTTTCAGCCTTCAGTACTTCCACACACATATGAACAAATGCACACACACAAATCTCAATCTCCATTTCCCAGTATACTGCGGTAGTGGTGAGCACAGCTGGCAACATCTGGAGGCATTTTGAGTCTGTTTACATTTCCAAAACACTGAAAAATACTGCAGGTGCCAGAAGAGTAATAAGGAACCAGGTCACAAAAAAGGATTGTTTAAACTCTAACAACTCTCGGCTCTGTGTCTCTCTCGCTCTCTTCTCTCCTGGAACTTGCTCTCTCTCCACTCATTTTTCATCAGTTGCACACCACTTGCCTTTCAACGAAAAATAAGGCGCCGTAACAGTGCTCCAGCAATAACAGGAAAAATGGACTGAGAAGGAGAGAGACTGATGTAAAGCATCAGTCCTGTACAATGAGTCCTGAAATATTCAAGCAAGTAAAATTAATGCAAGATGCAAAAATATTAAATGCAAGACTTGTGTGCTATATATAAATTTATATATAAAATGTATGTTCATATATTTGTATTCATATTTTATCATTTTAATTTATAAAATGTATACATATAAACATATCTTTATATAAAGTGTATATATGGTAGTTATACATGTGCATTATATATAAATTCTAAATGTTTGAATAAATGTTTGTATGTATATGCTTAATATGTATATGTAGCCTATATGTTTATGTATATGTATACACACACACTTACATTTATTCAAACATTTAGAATTTATATATGTACATATACTGTATATGTACATGTATAACAACCGTATATACACTTTACACACGTTGTGTGTGTATATTTCACATATTTCTTTGTTTGTTTATGCAATAAATAAACATTTAAATCAGACTGACTTTACACATTTCCTATAAGCAGATCATGAGAGGCTTATCACATCGATTTTTAAAATGTCCACACCACTTAATAGTAAAGTAAACCATATAAATATTCACCGGCTTCTTCACGTGGTCTTTCTTAAACCCCCCATTACACACAAATGCACACCCACCAGCTGCACTTAAGTTTTTCCTTCCCTTAAATGTAGAAAACAACCAGGAAAAACATTTGGATTTTGTTCAGCTTAATCAAAACAGACATAAAATATCCCAGAACGTTGACATCATTGCAACTGCTTCACTAAGGCAGGCAGAGAAGGGTCTGCTTGAAAATTTGACACAAAGGCACATGCTGTGTAGGATGCAATTACAGTGATTGAGTGTAATTTACCCATGTAAGATGAAACCGGCCGGGCAGATGGAGGAGAAGCCGGAGACCGTGTTCCAGCCAGTCTGCACATGGTTGGGATATGAAGCACAGCTTCTCACCTTTGAACTGACTAACATTTAGCGTGATGACTTGCCATGCGAACACGCATTCCACATTATCATGGGTCGATGTGATCCTAGACATATGCATGTGTGTGTGTGTGTGTGTGTAAAACACATATCTAGACCTGGTGATATATTTGTGCACAAAACCTGTGCGCAAACGTTTTCATGATTTGTCAAAACTGATTTCTTCCATGAAACTACACACTAAAAGCTCAATTTAAAAAAAATAGTTTCTGAATGTTACACCACAAAAAAGGCTTGTAATCCTTAGGGCTTGTTCACTTCTTTCCCGTGAGAGGAGGAAGGGAGGAACAAAAGTTTAGGTAGCCTTCAAGACACTCTCTGTCTCAAGGCGTCTCGTGGCCCTTACGGAGACTGACTTTTCACGGATTAACATCTACACCGATTGTTACCTTTTGAACAAAGCAGTTGAAAGGGAAATAAAGGGAATTACAGTCTGCAACGGGCAGTCACATGGTGGTGCGGCCAGGAGACAGAACCCTGGGAAAAGTCCAGAAATGGGGCAAATCAGAATGTAGAAAATGTGTGGAATTTAATTAGGATTATGGACCATCATTAAGGTAGACACAAATCCCGGACAGAACGTGAGAATCTCTCAGAGTTGAACTAATCGAACAAATCAGGCAAGGATCAAAAGAATAGGTGAAAAAGTATACTATAAAAGGTAAAAAAAGGAGTAAACTATAAAAAAATAGATTTCTTTCACGGTCCATAGTAAATTCTATAAATTAAACTTCTGATTGTTTTATGTTACGAAAGTGTATGTAGTCTATAGATTTTTTTAAAGAATTTAGAAATATATTTTTTATTATTATTATTATTTTATTAATAACAATATTACACCTAAACATTCAGTATATTATTATTATCACTATTATTATTATTAATATTATTAATATTAATTGTCTTAACTCTAATGTTAAATCCATGTCCATGCATCAGAAAACTGGAGTTGTAAAAAGTATTTAAGTGCTTTAAGTATTTAAAAAAAAAGAAAATATACATCTAAAAAAAATTAGCTCTGTATGTTTATTTATTCATCAATTAATCCTAATTAAGCACAAGCTTTGTTTGTCTTGTACGCACTTTCAAAGAACATCCCAGTTATTATATCTTTGCATTTTACATTAAAGAGTATTGACATGAACATCACAGGCAAGAAAAGCCTGAAAATAAGACCTGCCTTTAGTAAAGCAAGAGTTTTTACACAAGAAAAACTCCCTAAAGATCTGCAAGTCCATCAATAATAGACATTTAGGCACGCATATGTAATGAGCAGAAGTGTGTGTGTGTGTGTGTGTGTGTGTGTAGTACCAGCATTTGCCAGTTTGAATCCATGCAACTATATATGCACAACCCAAATAGGAAGTTCTTGAGGCAGCACAATGCTCGTATGTACCTGATCTAACCACATAACTTAGAAGAAGAGTTCAGAAAGTGCTAAAATAGGACAGCCCACTCGGTTTGAGGGTCAACTTACTGTTCACACAAGCTCATGCTCACAAATCAAAGCAGTTTTTCCAATACTTAATCTTAAGGGTCGTGACTCGCCATGCAAGAGGAACTCCACGGCCGGCTGGCAACTCTATAAACATTTAACAGCCATTTGCAGCCATTCACAGCCACACTTCAGCCATGTGCTGAAGTCTGCCTCCCGGCTGCCCCGGTACCTGCCTGCCAGGACCCTTCCTTTTACGCTCAATTGTTACTGGAAGTGCCTGCCAGGAGGGATAGTGTGTGTGTGTTTGTGCGTCAGTTCCACTTCTACCTTACGGGCTTCACCTCTCTGAGCTCATTCACCAGTGTGTGTGTTCTTTTAAAAGGAAAAAAATCTGAATGGAATACAAAACTGAAAAGTGCTGTGCCCTATGGTTACCATCAGCTGTGTGAAGTTGTTCCTACACACATTGACATCCATCAGCATTGTGGGAATTTTGATGAAAGCTTATGCTCAGCAGACTCGGAGCATATAAGAACCAAACCTGCTCACACACTCTCAACAATATCTCATCTGCCAAGAGTGTGAAACCAAATAAGAAGTCTGTGTAGAACAGGAATCTGGATTCAAAAGGATGATCTGCAGCCCCTGTTTAAAGTTTATCGCCACTGGCTGTAGAACAGCGATGGGCACACGGCTACAAGGAGCCGTTCTGCACCTTTTCTTTTCTATTCCTCCTGTTCCTTTGAAAGGTAACAAGCAGCATTTAGGCAGGGAGTGAAAAGAAGTCAATATCCTCTGGGGATCCAAGTGGATTACAAAATGTCACTTTCTCACAGTAGACCGTCACAGAAGAGTGCGCACACACACATTCTCACACGGGAGGACAAACAATAATACACACTCACTGAGATACACAGTAGTGATTCTGTTTACACTCACACAAACACACATACAACAACATGGTACCAGCTGGCAGACCACTGTTATCATCTCAGTGTCCTGGTAACCATCAGTCTAGCAAACACACTGCGTTTCCTAATCTTTTTTGTCTTATGTGCCCCCACAGCTCCATCAATAAGGTTTGAGTATCAACACTAAGCCAGACATTTCCTTTTTAAAATCATATTACACACTGAGTATCATTTATAATTCTAATTAATATAATTAAAGTCAATAAAAAATTAATCAACACATAAATATATCAAAATAACTAAATCTCATGATTTTTAGTTCATTAAGTCAACATTATATTTGATCATTTAGCATTATTTTAAGACATTATTAAATTAAATATTTAACATTACATAAATTTTAATAGGCACATAAAAAATTAATACATTATGACAAATTTAATGTTTTTTAGTTTCTTTTGAAGTCAAATAAAACATATAATCCAGCATTAATATTAATGATAATGCTAAATTATATACAGTATTATATCACCTAAAAATTAATTGACATTAACTTGGTCATTACTTATTTTAATCCTATACATTTTTTTTTCTTTGCTTTGAACTTTAATATTAGTTATAAATACATATGAACAAATAAAAAAGTAAATAATTATTAAAAAGAACAAATTGTGATAATTCATTTTAAATTCTGTAATGTGTTTTATACATGTGTGTAGATTACACCTTGAACTTGAAACGTGCTGAAGTACTCTTTGGGGAAATCACACAACCTCCCTTACAGTGCGAGCTTGAGAGTACACATTACGTATCATCCATCACAGAGTATCAAATTCTCACGTCTCATTTTTCTCATTTACTGCGTCTTCAGACAGTCTTCCAGGAACAGTGTCATTTTTAAGCTTTGCCAACAAGTTGGAACACTTCTAAAGATCCTGCGACCGCTGCACTGGAATGCCTGCAGCTGGCCGCTGCACATGTCTGCACAACAGAGGAGGAGAAGACACGTAGCGGAACACTACATTTCACATCAGAAATGTCTTGAGGGACTTCTGTGTGATGGATACGCCAGCTTCATGCTTGGTGAGGTCTCCGATGACCTTGTTCCTTACGGTCATTCAGCGCATAGCTGAACGTATTCCTGCAGGATATAATATCATGTCAGCGGTGATACAGACCTACTATAAGAGACATTAAGCTTTAATCATTATTTTCTATTACAAATTATTTACATGCCGTTCTGTGCGTTCACAAGCTGATCCTAAATGTTGTTGGTGCGCAAAATAATTCAGAATCTGCAAACTTCTTTCACTCTCTCAATAGGCAGAAGTCAATTAAATATTACGGTCTGCTTTAAAAGGAAGAAAGGGGAAGCAAAGTTCACGTCATCTAAAGGAATTACAATTAACACCCTCCCACACAGCAATTAACTGTTAAAATAACTGATGAACAAACTGAAAATCCCTGGGAGTTCAAGATGCTGCTTTTCTAATTAATTCCTGAATCTCCTGCATCTTTTTTTATAATGAAACACCATTTGTTGTTTGACAGCACATCAATGCCTGGATGGGGCCAAATAAGTGTAAATAAAAACACAGGCCTTGTTTTGTCCTGCGCCGAATGTACTTGTGACTTCTTCCAACAAAAATGTATATTTCTGCTATCGTGGAGGAGCAACAGAAAGAGACGTTGGACATTAGAGAATGAAGCTGACATCTGTGTGTGTGTGTAGAGAGACTCCTCAAAGGGGAGCTAATTAATAGATAGTGCGCTCAGGCCTCTGTCACAGTTTTCCTGTCAGGTCTTGCATAAAGACAAAGAGGCAGAAAAAAGAAAAAAAAAGAAAAAGGGAAAACTGAAAAAAGGGAGCATGTGTACTGGATTTATTGTTCCGCAAACATCAGAGACGGCTTTGAATTTAACCTTAAGACTGAGGTTAGCGGCGCTGACGCAATACCCCCTGCCATTTGATAAGACGTTTATTACGAATTGTAAATGAAACTTAGCCTAGCTAAATAAGAGAATGGAAAAAAAGGATTTTGTTTGTTACATAGGAAGACGGACAATGGAGGAACTGAATTATGTGTAGAAAGAGATTGTGCACTATTAATTTAGTCATAGGTATGTCTTTTCTTCACAGTGTTTTTCCTTCTCTTTCTCGGACAGTTGGCGTAGAGTAACGTCAGCAGTGGCTTTATTAAAATGTGTAATGGACTGCACTGTTCATCTGCTTTATGTCATGCACTTGCTCAAACTGCCTTGGGGTGAACCTTTAACCACTTTGGGTTTAAGACCGAGTGCCTAATTACATTTTTATGAGTGCTGTTTGTCCATGCCAAACTTGCCACCTCAATACAAACCCCATGTATTGATGTGGCAGGTTTTTCATGGGCAAACAGTTTTGGGTGGTTGCTATAGCATTGCTAAGGTATTCGAAGTGCTATGGGGTTGCTGTAGGGTGTTCTGTATGGTGCCAACGCCAAGGTCTCATGGCCTTGTGACACAAATGGCATTCACTTTTTTGGGTGCTAATTTTGGGGTGAAAATTAGAAAAATCTATTTCAGCTGTGAAACTTATAATGTTAAATAATAATGTTAAATAATCTGAAATTGTTAATTAAATCATACGGCCAAATCACAAGAGTACAGTGTATTGCAAAATAAAAAGTCCAAAAAAGTGACTTTTTTATACTATTAAATGTGTTCAGAATCCTTTCCAACTAAGCATGCGCAATAGTAATATTAATTAAAAACAGCGAATACCATTTTGTTCCTAAATACTAATTTGAAGTTTCCTGAGGTTGTCGAGCTGTCGATCATAAATGATTAACAGTGTCACTGAAAGATTTAACATGCCAAGCATAACACCTAAATTATAATGTCACAGGTTCACAGCCCTGTCAATCCTTCCCCCAAAAATATTCAACAGAGCAGCCAGACGCTTATTTGCATATCTCAGACTGTGTGTAGTTGGGCACCTTAGATAGCGGAGGCCATCGCTTTTGCATTTTCCTCCATTTTAATATAGTGCGATAGCCATCGAGAAACAGAGTGCTGATTTTACAAGCCTTAATACTGAAGCATTTTATCAGGCCAGGATCCGACTCTTGTCAAGTGAAACTGTGATAAAGTCAGTTTCTAACTACACCAATCGATGAAAGTAATTTATTTACCTCGGCTAGGCAATTTCAGTTCCGTCTTAAGATGGCTGGAGCGAGAGAAAAAGAGAGAAGGTTTGGCTTGGCAGGGCTTTGTACGACGGCGCCCAAGATTAATATTCCTCTCATGAAATGTTCTCGGACATGTGAGGCAACTCCATAAACCGTACCAGGGTTAATGCATGGTACTAAATCTACACCAAATCTCAGACAAAGCGAGACAGGGGAAATGCAGTGCCACTATCATTCCCACCTTTTCCCCTCACCTGACACTCCTGCAGAACCTGGCAGAGGCAGACGCTATATCAAAACCACCACCGCACGCGATACGGCTCAATCAGAGGGCCTTGTTCGCTTAACCGGTGTGGTCCTTAACTCGGCTGGGTAAAATAAAAGGCACATGAATTACACATAATAATCAATACAAATGTGGCCACTTAAGGCTCATGCTCAGGTGCTAATGAATATTCATTTTCTTTGGGCTCCAGGCATTGGTTGTGGTTGTAAACCCATCACCGGGAAAGGGCAACGCAAAGGTGAGTAAATCAGAGCATTACATAAAAACGAGTGTGTGTGATGTGTGTGTGTGGCTCGTACAGAGAGCGTGTGAATTACAGAGTGCGGTAAGTTTCGGAAAAACCATATAATCCCAGCAAGAGCATTAATTCATCACGTCTTGCATGCTTTCCTTTACGTCTCTCATGCGTGAAGAAATCTTTAACCAAGCTGTACGTTTTTGCATTTCTATTAAACACAGCTAGCCATTCAAAGAAACTACAGTACATGAAATCCCTCCCTCTCTCTTTTTCTTCACGGCCCTGGATGTCATTTACATGAATCGGATTGCTCTTGCCAACCTCGAGTCAAACCCCATTTACGACGCCCTTTATTTCTGCAAAAGACTAGCCGACTTCCTGACCCTCCATCTCATTTCTCTCTACGGAGGTTAGCGCGATGGCTAAGGCATTCTGGATGGGAGAGGACGAGTCTTACAAGGTGGACACTAAATTCAACCACAAGTTGGTGCTAGGACCTGTTATTAAAGCGTGTTTAAGTTTGCGTTCGACTGACAGGATGGCTTTGAGTGAAAGGGTTTCTGCCGCTACAGCTGCTGTGGTTTTGTGGACTTGACAAACATAACCCTTTCTTTTCACTATTGTTTTTTCCCCTCTTTTCTGCCGCTCTAACTGCAATAACAATGCTATTTGGGGTGGCTGAAGCAGCTGCGTATTTGTCGTCCCCCCTTTCTCTTCCCCTCCCGTTCCTCCATTGTTTGTGATCTCAGTGTCTGGGACAACCGGTTTGATCCCCTCTGCGAGGGTAATTTGCCAGTAGCCTTCTGTTTCGGAGTCCTGATAGAGATGAGCCCCACCTGGAGAAACAAAGGTCTAACATCCATTACAAGCGAGCTATTATTAGGAAACATAAAAAAGTAGCTTCCAATCATATAAATATTAAAAGAAAGTGTGTAATCCTGGCAATATTGAGTAATTTGAGCTCATGGGAGCTGTAGTTACAGTGCCCGGTCATTGTTTTCAGTGTGTAGTCAACACAGCGGATGGGATCTGAGAAATAGTCCCGTCCCGTCCCGGCCGAGGAGATCTCGCACCGCCGGCGGCATTAATTAACTCCTCATGCCTGTCAGAAGTAATAGAGCAATGCGTTTAGACACATCAATGGGGCGGATGGTCGTAAAGTGAGAAAGTTGGGCGAAAAACAGAGTAACTAAGCTCTACGTGGTCCATTGCTGAACCAGCAGCCAATGAGCCAGTTGCCTTGTTAAAACAAGGAAGGGTTCGGATTTCACCTCCACTTCAAAAGCATAATGCAAAAATCAAAACCTGGTCCCCTTCCAGGAGCCATATAAAGGTTGAGTGAATCTGGAATATAGTTTTGCAATTAAAAGCAACATTTGGGGTGGATGGGGTGATTTAGTCGCAATATTAAAATAATTTGCACATATGCACACAGTAAACCCTCACAACTAACACTTTAATCCCACCCACTTTAAAGCTGTCAATCAAAGTTGCCCTCTTTTTCACCTACAGCTCCACCCTTCCTGATGGGCGGGCCAACTTCACAGCTCTACTGTATCCAAAAACAAATCCACCCGAAACCTGATGCCGTCCACCACTAAGGACACAGACGGCTTGCAGACTCTGACATTTTCAGGCTGCTTTGCTCGCAGTTAGTTTCGTACGTAAATCAAGCTTGGCCCTGGCATCCTGAGGGGGCCCCCATTTTAACAGTACACAGACTCGAGCGCTCAATTAGACTTCTGTGAATACACTCACAGCCACACTGTTTACCATCATTTCTCAACATTTTAATGGGATCCAGCACACATTCAAATAAATGAGCACTTCAGATGACGACTCCAGGCCTTCCTACTCTTTATCTACTACGGCCTCCCTTTTGACCTCGGTGCCACTTGCATCAGTCAGCATGGCTCAACAATAAGGATGACCTGCTGGCCTGGGGCCAGTGTGAGGGAGTTTCAGGCCAGTTGACCAGGCTATGCATTAAATATCACTATTAATCTTCTACATCCACTTATGCTTTGAAATCTTAAACACTTGGTTTTGATTCTACATTCTACACTGTAGTTGCAAATTCATGATCTATCTGACAAAAATTGCAAATGATTTTTGTAAAGACCAAAAAACATTACTTTTGGAAACAAAAGCATTTAGTAAAGAAAAAAACTTTTTAAAGAGAAAATATTTTTTTATCAAGAAAAAAAGAATATATACATGCCACGCACTACTCACTCTTGCATAGTCACAAAAGTTACTAATTAATTAACAATATCTCTGTCAATAGACCTTCTTTAGAAAAAAACTAATGTAAAAATATTTTTGTAAAGTCAAAAAAATGGTCAATTTTTTTTATTATTCTTAAAAAATAAAAATTATTATTATTATTAACAAATCTGAAAATAATTAAAAAAAAGATTATTCTTTTTGGTGGGGCCAGTGAAAACGTAAATAAAACGTTACTGTTCAGCCCTGGTCAGACATTAAAAAAGAAAAAAATAATTCTGGTGCCAAGGATGAAGTCCTCAGTGTGTGCTCACTTTAAGAAAACTAATGCTCAACAAAAGCAAAGCTATAATTTATACTCGCCTGCTGGACAAAGCCTGGAAAAGCTGGTGGAATGTTTGCGAGCTGCCTGGATACTCCTGGAGAAGCAGGGTTTCTTATTGACGCAACGGCTGAGAAAATAACACTGGCTTGTGTACCAAGCCCATGGCCAAATATCCTTTTATCAGAGTCTGCTTATACCCCAAAAGAGATGTAGGGAAAACAGATGGCCAGACAGCAAGCTAAACAGAGAGAGAGGAAGTGAGTGAAAGACAGATAAATGGAGAGCGAGGGGAGACTGAGAGACCTCCTCTGCCGTGTTCTCTCCTTTTCATTTCATTTCCATCCTGTCACTCATGTGATAAAGTGGCTACATGAGACTATTGAGAGCAAGACAAACTACAGCCCAGGTCACAGCGTGCATCAACAGTCTGTGCCTCCGATACCTCTCCATCTGCTACTGTCCCGAAGCCTGGATCTCTTTCAAGACGAGAAAAAAAAAACTTTCCGTCTTCTATGAACGAAGGGCCATCTGGTATTTTCTGCAGAAGGTTCTTCCCTGGTACAAATTTTTAAACCAATCCGGCCAGGCGCGCGGAGGCCTGTAATGGCTCTGACATATCCCTGTGCTATGACCTCATCAGACAGTATGCAGAGCCAGGGCACAGAGCGGTGAAATTCCACCAGAAGGTTCCATTCAGCCCATGATGTCTCGTGCGACTATCCCGACACATACTGGTACTTGAGAGCGGGCACGGCTGACGACACGCGTCGCCAGCCCACTAACGTGACAGGTAGCGGGTTTGTAATTGGAGCCGATCAGTACGCCATATGCCACTCGTCTCCTAGTGCCAAATCTCCGCCCCCACCCGCTCCCGCCACCCCTCTGATGCTTGGCACACTCTGGCTCCCACGGAAAAAAAAGCCCTCCACTTCATTAAGAAAGTAAACACAAGTGCTGTCTGAAGTGTCTAATTAGTCCCCTAATTACTCCCTGCTCGTTACTAATGCAAATTAGATTACGCTGCTTAACTTCATCGTGTCCACAACGCCGCTGTTAATTGAGGCCTTTTGAAATTAAATTACTCGCTAATTAGCATATCAAAACCATTAATTCTGTGCCAGAGAGAAAGAGAAAAAAAAACAACAACAAACGCCAAGTTTTGCTAATGAGTTTTGCTAATTGAATATGTACGTTCAATATTGAGTTTTTGCTAGCCGGGCCCCGTTCAAGAAGCTACTTAGCCACTTGTGCGAGCGAGTTCAAAGGGAAAAGAAGCCAGTCTCGTGTCGTTAAAGGAAGCACTCAAATGTTTTGTCAATATTTTCTTGTTTCGAAGCACATGGGTAACACTCGGTGAATGAAACAAATACGTCTTTGATAGTAGTTGACATTTAAAAAAGTTCTAAAAACTATGATACAACTGCGCTACAGTGAAATTGTCAAATCGCTAAAAATTAATAAGTAGCCTTCAAAATATATATTTTTTATGTTTAGAAAGAAGTCTCTAATGTTCACCAAGGCTGCATTTATTTAATCAAAAATGCATTAAAAACTGTAATACTGTGAAATATTTCAATTAAATTTAAAAATATTTCAATTAAATTTAAATTAATTTCTTTCTATTTAAAAAAGTAATTTATTCCTGTTATGGCAAAGCTGAATTTTAAGTAGCCATTAATCTTAATGTCACATCATCCTTCAGATTTGGCGTATATGAAACATTTCTTAACGGTATCAATGTATTGTGCAAACTGATTTTTTACAGGATTCTTTAATTTTAACAGAATTTATTTTAAACAAATATTGTTAAACAACCCCAACTTTTGAAAGGTAGTGTACGATGACATGATAAAAGTCTATTATTTCCAAAAATGTATATGAAGCGTGTATAAATCTCAGAAAGTGCTTTTAAGCGGAGAGCTGATTAAGGAGTAGATATATAAATTACCTGTTTAAAAAAAATGAATTACTGAATAACGCTATGTAAGCTTTTCACTTTTTCTCAAGCACAATCAAAAGTGAAGATCTCATCAGTTTCACTAAACTTTCAAACTTCTATCGCAGTAATTTTCTTGTACCTTCACAGGCAGGCGTCCATTCAGAATGAATACGTTCACGCCGTTAATTCATGTAATCTACAGAGGCAACGAAAGGCTTAAGAAATCTCAAGAGTCGTTTTTGCTTTAAATGTAAACGACTACGATTAAATTTAACACTTCCCTTTTCGGCATCCCACCCCCACGCACCCTTCAACCCAATATCCGTCCAATATGGATTTCTGAAAGACTCCATTCAGCGCTCTCAAAGTCTCATTTTAATACCATCTCCAACTTCTCATTTGAATACGGACCTAATGGAAGAGGTGTAGAAGAGAAAAGAAATTGAATAGTGAAATTGAGAGGTAGCCACACAAAAAATTAAATAACCATGATAATTAGATGTAAAGATATTATAATTTCTTTACAGGGATGCATTGAAAATGCTGCTCTACAACATTTGGCCTAATTGCCAGAATTACCATATTAACCAGTTACCATTTGAGTAAGTTGATTAAAAAATTGATTATTCGTCTATTTCTTTTAGGAGTTTCTTAATCAAAATCTAACATCCTTGAAAAATTAATTTGAAGCCCCTCTTATCAGTTAATTAAATCTGGTTGGAAGTCATTTTTCTGTGAAGCGTGATTAGACAGCGCACTGTTCTGTACTGTTCGGGCCGCATGACGTTAGAAAACTTTTCAATGTCTCATCAAACATTCAGAAATAAGAAGAATAGAATTTCTTTGAAGGGCTGTCTCTTCTCTCATTCTCTTTTTTCCCTTTTTTAAACTATGCCTTTCTGATAAATTACGCTATACCCGAAAGATCTCTCACTCTCATTAACACATTCTCATTACCAGGCAGGAATATAAGGAAAAGGGAAAGAGAAAGAGATAGAAAGAAAGAGTGTGTGTGTGTGTGTTGGGGGACAGAACGAAAGAATAATACTTTTGCAGGATGGATGGCTGTATGGAATTATTTCCTCATATAATCCGGCAGTGTGTGTGTGTGTGTGTGTGTGTGTGTGTGTGTATATATTTGAGGTGTTTCTGAACTGCTGTCTCGGCTGGAGGTGAACCTTTAGCCAAATTAAAGAAAGAGGCGAAGCCAAAGATACAAATGTGCTTTTCTCTTTTTTATGAGCCTTTTAGTTTTTTCAGAGTAACTAACAGTACGGCATCCCAGATTACTCAGACAAAAGATCTAAGGGGGGGCGATAAGTCATATTTGACAAAGTAAAGCTTAACACATATTTCATTACAATAAAATACATTGTAATATCAATATCTTTGGAACATCTCTGTGGACAAAGTTGTCAAGAAGATAAGACAGTGCATGTCAGAGTCGGGTGAGAAGGAGGCTTCGGCTGGAGAGGCGCGTCGCTCTGAAAGTCAGCCAACACACACGGCGCTAAAACGATTTCGCCAGACAACCTTGGGATGAGCTGCTGAGGACGACACATTAATATACCGAGATAAAACAGGTGATGAGACACTAATTCTATTTTTTACTGGAATAGCCACATATATTTTCTTTCATTTCCCCCTCCTCCTCTTGCATTACGCTTATTCTTTATCTGTAAAATAGGGTGGCTAACTAATCAGAGCATTTATCAAATTCCTCACATTCAGCGTTTATTTTGGAGCGTTTCCATAACATGAAGTACAGAGTTTCCAGAGCTTGACTGACCACACGCAAACCTATGAGTCTTACTGACTACAGCGGTGGATAATTAACCCCGGTTGAGAAATAAAAAAAAACTATTAAACGTTTATCGAAAAGATGGAGACCTTAACGGAGGGCAGCCTGGCTACTCTTCATCCACATCGTCTCCCTCAAGGTGTGAGTGAGACCACGAGTTTTGCTTCCTACAGGGAGTGGGTCAATTAGTCTGATTAGGTGTTTATTGAATGATTGGGGGATGCTGATTACTCCACTGAGGGGTTCGGCTTACTGCCAGTCAATCAAGCACCGCTTTGGTTCCTAATGCAGCCACCTCATGTTTTTTCTTCTTTTTTTCACTCCTCACATTCTCCTTCAATATCAGACCTGTCAAAATTTCAGAAAAGCATAATATGTTTAAAATAAAATTAACCTTTTGGACAAGAAGGAGAGAAAAGTAAAGTAACCAGATGGGCTGAACACTTCACCTCTTTAATATTACAAAAAAAAATAATAGTCTATTGTCAAAACATTTCAGGAAAAAAATGGTACTTGATTGGGCCGTTTATGAACAGGTTCGAACCAGTTTTCAAATTAGAATCCAAAGTGAAACAAAATCCAAATTATGAAACATGTGCAGGGTTTAGTTTTTTTTGTTTGTTTTTTTTGCAGGGGAGTGTGAGGGACAAGCCACGGCTGTGTTTTTGAAATTAGCCATGGCAAGCTGGTGTGCAGAAAGTGATTGCTCTAAACCACGGAGCATTACTGGGAGGGACGGTGGAGGTTTGTACTCGCAGAAGTCTCAACCTAATAGCACCCAGGAGATGTGCTGGAAACTTCTCTCCGGCCAGCTTTTTACAAACGCCCAGCATAAAGCCTCGTAAAAGAACTGACTTGTCAGAGATGTCGACTTCAGCCTAACTCACCGCTGTAAACGTTTCCTTCTTCCCTTCGACTCCAAAACTGGCTTTAGATGTAAAAAAAAAAAAAAATCTATCTATCAGCAAGTTTTAGAGAGTGTGCTAGCTTTTTTTAGATTTACATGTTACTTTTTTTGCACACTGGTATTGTAGGTTGTTTTGCTCATACCTTTAAAGCAAACCATAAATGTATGTTAGTCCTTGAAGAAATTCTGCATTTGTGTTTTATCCATTACTAACAGATTGTAAAAAATTCAAAGGAAATCTGGGGGAGAGGCAAAACGAAATAAAAAAAGATGTGACAGTTGATGTGATAGAGGAGAACAGTTCACCTGTGGACAGTGGTCATAATGCCCTGTTTTTTTCTTATCTGCAGATTTCAAAAACATTTTTCTCTAATTATTCTTCTACCTGCAGGAATTTATTTTTTTTTTCTCTATGAACCGCACAGCAATTTACATTTACATTTATGCATTTAGCAGACGCTTTTATCCAAAGCGACTTACATTGCATTCAAGTTACAGTTTTTACATTTTTATCAGCTCTTGCT
Source organism: Aspiorhynchus laticeps (assembly GCA_023376895.1). Taxonomy (NCBI): domain Eukaryota; kingdom Metazoa; phylum Chordata; class Actinopteri; order Cypriniformes; family Cyprinidae; genus Aspiorhynchus; species Aspiorhynchus laticeps. Next base: position 19,038,925 of record CM041810.1, on the reverse strand, counting down.
TTCCCTGGGAATCGAACCCATGATCTTGGCGTTGCTAGCGCCATTCTCTACCATTTGAGCTACAGGAAAGCCATTATGCAATTATGGCAACCAAACACTTAACAAAAGATCACACAAGAAAAAGTCCTTCCTCACGACCTATTCAAAAAACCCAGACGTAGAAACATCTTAATGTGATAAAATGCTGCATGCAAACTCTTTAAACAAATTTAATCAGGTTTTAATGCAAGGAATAGGTTTATATCTGAGGCTTCAGCCTTTCATCCGTTCACCATTTTATCTGATAAAAACGATCGCTTGATTGAAAAGAAATGAAGTAAAGATTAGGTATGCTAGTTTCAAAATTAAGCATACAATCACAACACCTTTCTCTCTAGAGTTATCTGCAACTTTTATCATGTAGATTCCTTTAATAAAATCTGGGCATGGGTCATGTCAGGAAGGGTAATTCAAATAGAAAGTGAAAAATTACCATAGAATGCCATGTCATCCCAATATCACAGCAATGCAATTCCTCCCCATAAAACAGCGCATGTGTGCGGAGGAACATGAATTTGGCCATCATTCCTTTTTTAATTAAAGCATTCAGTCCCCTTTCAATGCGAGTTCAAGGATGCCAGGAGACTAATTAATTTGAAAAGGTACGATGTCTGTGCACAAATGTCTTCCGACACACAGATTTAAAGAATATGGAATAAGAGAGAGGTAAGAAAGAAAGAGTTCGAGAGGTCACACCACTTCAAGTCGCCCTGGTGTCATTCAGTGATCAGAGTTGAAAACAGACCAGGGCTGGAGTTTGCCTTTTTGGTATGTGGGTGGGCGCGAGTGTGAAAGCCTGGATAAAGCCCATCAAATATCTGTAAAGAGGGCATCAATGGAAAACAACTCAAAAATCGCTCATGACTTAATAATTTAGTTCAAATTATATCACTATATAGACAGTCGTGGGTGCCAGCACCCATTGAAGCTCCGCTATAAAGTACAAAGTATATTAAAGCTATGCTGAAAAAGTGCAAGACACACACATCAGCTTTTTCTAAATCTGCCATTTTAAAAATGTTACAAAAAAAAGTGTGGATAGATTTGTAAGTTTTGCGTTTTTCTTTTCACACTTACACACGTTTATATACATGCAATGTTAAAACATCTTCCTAAACTACTACAAAACAACAAATTTTAATTTAAATAATTTTAATTTATGCTGCAATAACATTGTAAAAGTAAATATAAAAAAAGCCTTAAACAGTACATGCAATAATTATTTAGTCCGCTTCGAATTAAATAATTGTGAATTAAAAGTACATTTTATAATATATAAAAAAAAAAAACTTTTTCCAAAGCACTTTGTTTATTCATACAAACCAGAGCTTTAAAAAGCCAGTGCCATGCAAAGAAAAAAAAGACTGTGGGAGTGAATTAAAAAGTGTGTGACAGAGAGAAAACAAAGCACAAAACTTATCCACTCCTGTGGAAAAGTCCTGGACTGGAGTGGTAATCCTAGGTTTAGTGGCTGGGTTATTTCCCAGGGAAGCAGGGGTACGGATGTAGAATCCCATTACAGATGTCAGCCGACTGGCAGTGACCGCGAGGGCAACACATCATACCGGTACAGAGCCCCATCGTGCCCCCAACCTACCGGCAAGAAAAGCTCAACCGGTATGAAGTGTGACCAGCTCCCCTAACCCATCCACCCCTCCTTCACTCCACGACCCTCTGTAGGAAAATACTCTCCCTGACTTCTCCCTTTAGCGCTCCGATGAATGGAGAGTGAGGGGCTGTCTGTGTGTGTGTGTGTGGAGGGGGGGGTTACTATACAATTATTCAGATAACAGCTGGGGATAATATAGTGGCAGATGTCCCCTGGTCAACAATGCTCACAGACCACAGCCGAGAGCAAAACGCAACTCTAACCAACGGTTAGCAGCGCTCATCACACATTTTAAAACTAAGAGCAGAAATCAATCTTTTTTTTTTCTTCATTTTTCTGAAAACATGAAAATATATATTTGCTCCTTCTTCTGAGCTATCTTAACAAATGCTAGTTTTAGAAAAAAAAAAGGAACAAAATTCACTTCAGTACACCCATTTAGAATATAAACAATTAAGTTAGTGAAAATAATAATAATTAAAAAATACTTATAGGTTTTTTTTGTTTGTTTTGTTTGATGTTTTTCTATATATTTCAACAAAACCTACCTAAAGAGTTTCTTCTGTGTCTTTGAGTCTGTGTCCATGTGTAAAAGCCCTTGCATTATTTGGCGTGTGATGGTTAGCGCTAGATAACGTGCTTTTTTCCTGCAGCGCGAGTGTGTTGAGCTGCGCTTCTCGCACTCTTCACCCCCCACCAAGACAAGACACTTCACCACAAAAGCGTCAGAGAAGAGGAAAAAAAGACAAGCCCTTACACAACACAAATGCATGGATTTGGGTATTTATAACATGATATACATTTTGCAAATGTGATTTCTTTGGAAGGAGAATGCAAAGTGTGTAAGAAAGTTGTGTGGGAATTACAAGAGGGGCAGAAGAAAAAGGGGCAGAATGCGTCAATCAAAAACGGAAGGACGAATCTGATTTTGTTTTACACATGGTCAAAAGATAATTCTGTCAGAAGATGTATCACGTTCGTCCATTTCAAATGCAAATAACTTAAGTAGGCATCCCCTTGTTACCCATTACTAATACCATAAAAGAAACCAACACTTCTCCATTCCGCTGCTACTTTACGGATTAGCGAATGAAAATTAGATGCATTTATATGGTTATTACTTATATGGTCACACAGTGGGGAGGGGGATTTATCCAAGCGTACAGTGCAGCGCCAGAAACTCCCTCAGGAACAAACCGCTCGCACCTTCGGCGGCTGGGGGTGGATTAGAATTTTAAACCCAGACTAAGGTTTATTACGGCCGGCAACACTGACAAGAATCCCTCACGCCATTGCCGCCCAACAAAGCCAGGCAATGCGGAGAGGAATAAAACATCAGAGGTTTTCTCCTCTCCTGTTTAGGCAGAAGTTTTCAGTAATTACCATCGCTGTTTTGAGAGCTTAGCGTTTGGCGTCACGAGTGGAATTTTATCAGCGATAGAACTGGGCTTCTCTGGAAAACTTTACTAAGACGCATTCAAACAAGCCGCAGCTGTCACTCTGACATCACGTCATGTCTTTTGTGACAGTGCCGAAAGTTTGCTCCCATCTCTCCCAAAGAGCTTTACTGATGCGCCTGCTCTCCGCCGTTCTCTGATGGACATGATGGCTTGTCAGCGTTACGCTGGGGTTTTTAAAATATACAGCGAATGGCGTTATAAAGACCTTCGCGGAGGGGGTGAAGGCTCGAGGGGGGAGACGGTGGACTGAGAGAAAATCCATAACAAATACAGCTGTCAGCTGGAACGCAAAGTTAGCAGAAGCAGCTTCGGTGGCCACAGGGAGAAAGTTTATGACTTCAGGTTGCATCCTCCCTTAGACACTATCTTGGCTTCAACAATCAATACACAATGTTCTTCATCAAACCAACAGGTACTTGAATCATTTTGGTCAAAAACGGCTAGTTGCAACTGGTGACTGACCGTGCAGTGTACTAGTTCACTTTCCACCCCCGAACTGACAATAATCTCTCCTGAGGTGCTCGGCTAATGGATATAGAGAAGTAATGATCAACGCCTGAGACTCAAGTACTGTCATTTCCGTCCAGTGAACACCCTGCTTTTCCCTCTACCACATTTCCCCAGCTCATCGGAAATGGGCCCTTCCTCTCTAAAAGCAAACGCTAGGGTCATTCTTTAAGACAGTCAACACCTCATAACAGCCTGGCACTCTCCTGAAACCCGGCGTGAAGCCTCCCCACACAGGAAACCTTGTGCGCGAAAACCAAAAAACTGCAAAAAAAATGTGCCACAGAGGTCACGGTAAAGAGAAACTGTGCTTAAGAGTTCAAGTAGAGATTTAAATTCACATGGGGAATAAATACACCATAAAAAAAAAACGTCTAGAGGCTGACAGATCGTCGAGACGGCACTTCCGTACTGCAGTCTGGTCTCTCTCAAAGTTGAAACCGTTAACGCCAGATCTTTTCAATATCAATTAATCAGATCAACATTGTCATCTGGAAAACATCCGTCACTCTGGTCTCTTTTTGGGTTTTAATTTACAGATGCAGAAGCTGGTAGAAATTGCTTTAGTGTCAATTTTTTGTGCCGTTAGCTCCTTTTTTCCCCCTTTCAAGGCTCAGAGTTTGAGGAGAAAATGACACCACTCTCCAACTAGCAATAAAAGCAGCCCTCACCGTCTAAAAACGTGCATAATTTATTATTCACATCCACTAAAAAATGCTCAGCCTCGTTCCACCAAAAATCATCTTCAATTAAAACCACGTTTCATCTACGGCTGGTGGTGGTTGCCGCTGGTGCATTCAAAGACGCAAACGAGCGTAAAAATTCCAGCCTGACCTTTCACGTAAGGTCAGCTGAAATATGAAAGGGAGAACGTAGACATGACATATTTCACACAAACATGTTTCGGAGAGCATAGGTGGCCAAAAGTACGGTTGACAAAAAAATATCCTAATAAGTTAGAGATGGATATGTATTGCTCTTCAAAATGCTTTGGTTAAAAATGCACTTGTGTGAAAACTAACATTATTTTTGGAACGGTAAAGAGTTTAATGGTGGAAATGCCATGTGAGGGTCTAAGGGACAGTGCTTCACGAGAACCAGAGTGCTTTGTGTTAAAACCACCCGTGATATTGAAAAACTTAAATTTACCTCGAAATCACTTGACTGAGGCTCATCTGAATTTGAAAAGAGAGCACACACACACACTAAATGCTTTTTGCACAGCACACATCGACATATTTGCATTAGCAGAAAACTGGTTGTTTAAATAAAGTTTCAATCACCAAATGATCCTAAAATACGCATCAAAAAGCAACATGCCTAAATGTACACCTGGCATCAGGTTAGTCTCAACATCAATGTCCAAAACAAACACATTCCAGACCTTCTCTACCCAGAAAAATACCCACAGTGGGCTGAATACCAGTCTGCCATGCAATCCACACATTCATCAAAATAACATATTTAAAAGACCTCCGAAAGTGAGGTTAGTAGTCTGTATAAACAAGAAGAACAGCATAAAACAATCACTTATCACAGAACGAGTGATATATCAATTATAACCAGAACTCTAAAATAGTCTGGTGTCCGCCGTTAGAAATGGAGTGCTAAAACTATCAGCTGAGGTGTAGCTGTTGCCGCTTGCAGCTGCTTGACGGCCATGCAAGTAACTAAATTACCCACTTTACTGCCATTTTCATGCCCCCTCTGAACAAAATGCTGTATTCTTTATCAACTTCATGAATTATCACTTTTACTCTAAGCACATAACATCATTCAATCACTCCACTCATCTATCGCACAAGAAGATCAAACAGAAATTGTATTCATCACTTTATGCTTATGTTCATCTACATTTACACGTCACATTTCAATTAGCAGGGAATCTGTTTATCATAAGAGGCAATGCATCAAAAAACGGACATTGCTCTGAGACAAAAAAAAGTGTTTTAATTCCACAAAAAATAATTTGTCTTGACACACAGATGTTTATATGTAAAAAAACTAATTATTATTTTATGAAAGCACACTTTCATAAAATAAACTCCAAAGCCCTTTTATGTAAGTTTAAATGCTGCTAGTAAAAAATTATAATAATAATAAGATTACATAATTAAAAGATTAAACTAATTGAAAATGTCAGAAACATTTTACTACATCAAAGTAAATAATTTAGCATTCGCCCTCATTGTGTAATAAAATGTTCATCATGTGATTTAATATAGGTACAGTTGCATTGTGCAGTAAATGTCAAAAGTGAATTAAGCAAAGACTCACCTATACTTTCTATTAGATTTAAATTAATTGTGTCCAAAGCTCCATCAATCAGTTCTTAATAACACGAGATTTACACACACTGCCAGATTATGAGGAAGATTCTGATGCAAATATGTATTTTTCTGTGATTTATGTAAAGATTTATTCTTAAAAACTAAGTACAGAAAGAGAGCGAAATTATAGTGCACTTGGTTCAACTCCTGAGCTGTTCCCTCTGCAGATTCACGTTTAATGCCCCGGACTGACATCTTTAAATGTTGTGGTATGTTTTGTGTTAGTTTTGCTGTTGCGAGTGTTTGAGGGTGAAACTAACAGCGCTGATTTGATCACGAAAAGAATAACAATCCATTAACTGTATGGTTTAAAAACAATGGAAAAAGTTAATCTTGTTCATGCATCTGTGTAAAAATGAATCACTTGTCTAAATAAAAACATTAAGTTTTGCATACTTAAGTTAGTCAAGAATCTGTCTCTTAATTCGTGGGCGAGGCGAAAACTGACCAGTTAAATTAATAATAATAATGATCTTTTTGAAGTGAAAATGTAATACTTGTTCATCTCTGTTTGAAATCTTATTTTGCATCTATACGAACCTTAATAATGTCACTGTATCTCGCTGTAATTGATGCATTTGAATTAATGATTATAAATAGGCTAATCAGAGTTAATCTTATTTTTATATATATTTTATTTCATTCGTAACATTTTTATTATTTAATTGTCTCAGTAACACATCGGTACAATCGACACTAAACACTATAAATAAAATTCAATACATTCGCTTTATTTCTCTTCACTTCCGCTATAATAAATTATTATGTTTTAACACAATCTTATATAAATTAAAACTTACCAGTCAGAAGTTATGGGTTATTTGCATAAAATCATAGTAGTATTTGCTGAAGGCCTGTTAAAAATAATCAGCTTGACGGATAATAAGAAAAAAAATAAGCCAACTTGCATAAAATAACCGTAATTTAACTTTTTAGTTTACGTGCATGCTTCGGTGTTGTTTATTAACTTAAATTGTTTTTAGGAGAGTTTTGTTGCCAAGGCCAAGCAATATCTAACTTCTACATTTCTGTGAAAGCAGCGTATGGTCTTTGGGAGGAAAAAATAAATAATATATATAGGCTATATAAAATACATAAAATAAAATAAATAAATGCACACTAACACTAACATAGATGTATTCCAAATTACTTTATCTGATTTGTCAAAAAGTTGTTGTGTTTTCGTTTTGATCAGATTTCAAAGCAGGTGATAGCCTATTTCATATTCTCAGTTGCACATGTTCACTAAATTAATAATAATGTATTTTATCGAAAATGTGCAGATCTATATAATTCACATTCAGTTAGGCTATTAATCTCTCGTACATAATAACAACACGCTTTCATCTCCGGTTTAAAAGTGTGAAGTAAAAAAAAAAAGTTACGTCGTCAAATCTATTGTGACACTGAGAGCTTAAGTATCCCATTTGCAAAGGTCTAAGAAAATGCAACGACTCTAATATTTCCTTCTATTGATCTGAATAAGTGTGTGTGATAACGCGTCCATGCATTCAAATCTGGGATACATTTTAATACTATAAACGCTTAATCTCGCGAGGAGCAAATAGGAAGAAGAAAGAAAGAAAAAGAAGAAGTAAAAAGTGGATATGAACCTGTTAGGATATTGTGAAGAACTCTACTTTCACTCTACGGCTGGACCATGTGGATGTGTCCCTCCAGCTCTCGTGAATGTCCCAGTGATTCCAGAAACCTTCAGCAGAGCAACGCAAAAGAAAAAAAAAATCCTGTTCTATGAGTGATGTCTTCAGACCATTACTTTCAACGACAACTGTCTTTATTAGTCTTCCTTTCCTTTTTGACTGGCTTCCTCTCTCAGACTGGCCACTCAGTAGGGTGATAAGTGGAAACAATAATCGTGCACTAGCTCAAAGGCTGCATGGTCACAGCGCTCCTCAAAGTTCATGAAGAACAAGCACGCCGCTCTTTACGCCTCCTCGTCGCTTCAGGTCTTCTCGGTTTCTTTCAGTAAGTCACGCGGTGAGTTTTACTAAAGTCCCAATAATGCTTCTCGCTGGAGTTTTTGGCATCTCGTCTGTTCCTCGCTCATTCGCAGAGAAATCAGTGTTGAATTACTCCGCTTGTGTCTTGTGTTGGCGATGTGTTAGGGGACAGTTTGGTCTACCGTAAAGCGTCTAGAACGGGGGCGGACACATCTTCTGCGCTGCTGCTGCTTGAAGCACAACACAAAACCTCGCGCGCTGCAGGCGCTGATCTCTTCACCTGCGCGCGCATCGCGGGTTTAGTTTGGCCATTGTGGTTACCGACGAGCAACAGATGTTTGTCAAAGGACAGACTCACCACGGGAACCGTTACCTGCTCCTCATCTACTCCTCAGCAAATAACAAGTTTATTCTTGCTGCTTGTCATCATTCAATCATACTTTGATTTGTTGCCAATAATTGTTAGAAAATTAGAATTAGTTTCTCAAAATATTTTTCTTCATCTTACTAATATAATAGTAGCCTAATTATTGTTTAACATTGTATAGTACAAGTAATATATTTATACTTACCATAATATACATATACAGATATATTGCTATATTACTATTATATAAGCACATTTACAGTGTGTGTGTGTGTGTGTGAGACCCTGGACCACAAAACCAGTCATAAGGGTCATTTTTTTTATTGTTTTGGTTTGTTGGTTTGTTATGATAGGACAATATTTGGCCGAGATACAACTATTTGAAAATCTGGAATCTGAGGGTGCGAAAAAATCTAAATATTGAAAAAATCTCCTTTAAAGTTGTCCAAATTAAGTCCTTAGCAATGCATATTTCTAATCAAAAATTAAGTTTTGATATATTTATGGTAGGAAATTTACAAAATATCTTTATGGACCATGATTTTTACTTAATATCCTAATGATTTTTGGCATAAAAGAAAAATCGATAATTTTGACCCATACAATGTATTGTTGGCTAATATACCCCAGCGACTTAAGACTGGTTTTGTGGTCCAGGGTCACACACACACACATATATATATATATATATATATATATATATATATATATATATATATATATATATATATATATATATATAAAAATATATATATATATATATATATATATATATAAAATCGTTTAGGCTAAGTATAAATGATAGGTGTGCAATTGTATTAATGTTATTATTGAAGACAACGCTCATGGCCATGTACAATGTGAACAAGTTGTTAATTTATGAATATCACTCCAACTTTTAATGGATAGTCAAGGTGATGCTTTATCGGTAATCTGTATCTTATCAAAATTTTTCAAATATGATTTATTTTATGGTCAGTGGAAACTTTCTCTCAGCAAAAATCCTCTTTTACTTCAACCATCAAAAAAGGCAATCATTCACATCTCCACTGGACAATAGGATACGACCCCCATTAGTCAAGACATATTCATTAGAAAAATCAATAATCCAAAATGTAGCCATGCTGGCCTACAGCAGCAGGCTCATAAAACAATGCTGACTTCACTTCTATGTCCTGCCATATGGACCTCAGATTCCTGGCCAAAAAAAAAAAAAAAACTGACAAAACTTTAAGACTGTATTTATACCTTTAGATTTACTGAAAAAGTTATTTGTCCACTACTGCTGTGTGTTTAATCACATCAGTCTGGGGGAAAAAAATCATACACTTTTAGAACTACACTGAATATATTGAGGAACGAAAGAACATGCTAAACTCTTTTGATCTTGTGTGTGTGTGCATGTTTGCAAAGTTCCCCATCAGGTTAACATGATTAAACACACACAAACACAGAATTACAAAACTTGTTTTGCCCCACGCACATGATCAAGCATGACAAAGGCTGTGGTCCTAAACAGATACCATGAGCCCATGGTAAGATGGACAGAAGGAGATTCGGTCTGCTCGCCGTCACGGGGTTAAGATTAAACACTCTTGTGGTTTGGCCATCACAGGCTAATGAGGCACTCATGAAAGGATTACGAAGAACCCATAGGATGACTGGCTCTCTAACTAACCTATATACAGTTCAGCTCACAAGCACACACACCTGCAAACAAGATTACAACTGGATATATAAGAAGTAGATTCCCACCGAAGATCATTTTTAACAAATGTCTAAATGTCAAAATCAAAAATTGCTAAATGTCACAAATAATTCGTAAATAACATTGAATTAAAAAAAATAATTTTAAAGTACAGCATAAAGACAGGAACAGTATTTTTTTGTAAAACGCTCCAATAATTTTTCCTTTATTTAAAACTTTGAAAAATACTTTTTTACAGTGTACATGTATTTTGGTTCATGGAATAATCAATAGCATGGATGCATTGAGATCTATAATGTGTCTTATTTCTACATGAAATGCATAAATGATGAACTAATGAACTTTCACATTTTTAATGGGAAAAAAAATATGTCCATTAAAATTGTGACTCGGTAAGACATTTTGATGAGTATTGTTGTGACATGCCATCATATGACCACAAGGAGGGTGAATTCTCACTCGGCTAAAGATCTGAATGTTTGTTACCTCATCAGTCCCAAAGCTGACATCAAAGCTGAGGATCAAGTCCAAACGTATCAGGCTTACACACTGTTACGCTCCCTGAGAACCACCCTTGCATACTCAGACACACACATAGAGACAACTACATTGGATTTGGTTTATATTTTGGTCATTTTTACAAAATAAACTGTATAAAAAGAAACATATTGTGTACAGTGGACACAATTTCCTCTCTTCTCTGCTGCAGGAACACTACCAGAGCCTGGGGACATGGAAAACAACACATCTATTTACTGTATGTTGTTTGTTTACTCGTTCATCTGTTTGTTATGTTCAGACTCTGTTTCTCACCCCTGCCAGGCAGTGGGATATTTGGTGATGCTATCTGCATGTCTGTCTGTTTGTTTGTTTACTTGTTTGTGCTGGCATAATGTCCTTAGGGACCGTAAACAAGACCGACGACGCTGGGAAAAAAACTTCATGGTCTATGAGGGCATTGCTGGACTAAAGCAAGGACACTGCAAGCGAACAAGAGCCATGCAGCTCTTCAGACATATTACAGTCGAAGACAAAGGTGAGTATCTTAGTCACTGTAATCTAATAACATTCTCTTTTATGAATGAAAAAATAAAAACTCCTCAGCACTTTCGATTAACATTTAAGAGCAGGCTTTGTGGTTAATCAGGGGAAATAATTATCAAAGTCGACAGGTAATTAAATTAAACATAATTGGCTACACGAATTGGCTGTTCTACAACATAAATAAAGAGAAATATGTCAGTATTCAGAGAATACTGCTTACTGCTTAATGCTCACGAGGTGCATTAAAACTGATAAAAAGTAGTTAGCATTGAACTTTAGTGATCTATTTAGTTGGTAAACGAACCATTTTAATGGAATATTCTGGGTTCAATGCAAGTTCTGCTCAATTTACAGTATTTGTGGTATAATGTTGATTACCACAAAAATAATTCTTGCTAAAAATGAAGATTACGATGAGGCGCTTACAACGGAAATGAATGGGGTCAATCTTTCAAGAATTTAAAAGCAAAAATGTCAAATCTTATTTTATAAAATCACTAAACATACTTTTTGTCTGGTAAAATGTGTGCATTATGTGAGCTCTAAATTTGTTCACATCACTCGTCATGTTAGAGTTTTAGGCATTACGATTTTGCAGCAATGAAGTTCTAAAATAACTTTACACAGAAAAAGTTGTGGGGTTTTTTTACACTAAAATCTTGCATATTGTTTACAATTGAGCATTTTAATGTTTACAGATTGGCCCTATTCACTTCCATTATAAGTTCCTGACTGTAACCAGATTTTGCTTTTTTTTTTTTTTAAAAGGAGAGAAGTTGAAATAAACTTTTGTGGTATCAACATTACGCCACAAGTGCTTTTAATTGAGTTTATGTATTGAACCTGAAGTTTTCAGTGTCTGCTCTTATATTAAAAATAGTCAATCAGAGGATAAAATAACAACCAGAAGTAAATTAGAAGAAGACTTTGGGATTATTTATGTAGGTTTTGTGTCATAATCTCCTCTAGTGAGATTAAGCTAAATTTAAGGTCATTTGTGACATGTGTCAATGGCCTAAATTGCATTTCAGCAGGCAGTGGAATAGACAAACACTACATACACACACACACACACACACACACACAGTCCAACTCAGTTACAGATGACACAGGCTGTTGCCTGAGGATGTAGAGCAGAAAGTTTAGTGTGAGTGTGTCAGCATTTATGTGAAACTGTATTTGTGCGTTAAGCTTAAAAATCATTTAACTGCCACATGGGAGTAATGTAATAAAAAATATATATAAAATAAAAAAGAATTACTGTTTACAAACATACCCCAATGTCTTTAATGGCAAAAGAAATTGAAACAGAACCAACTGCCCTTGATATTTCATGGAAAAATGGGAAATAAGACACTATGGTGACAGCTGCAAGCCACTGCTTATGCCACAAGACAGTGGCAGTGTATGCGATACAAATTACACCGTTTGATTTGTGAGGAAGATCATAGACACACCAGCATGTTTTCATTAAATCGTCATAAACGTGTTTACAGGCCCAGCTGGCTTTGGTTAGAGGGTGTTAAATAAAGCAGCGCGGTATTGTTTACTCCTCTGCTGCAATGTTCTCTCTCTCTCTCTCTCTCTCTCTCTCTCTCTCTCTCTCAGGTCTTTCCCCTCACACTCGTCTTTTTGTCAACAGTGTATCCATCCTCACATAAACCACATGGCCGAGCTGTCTTCGGGGAGAGGTAACCGATCCTAACGGCCCGTGTCATGTGAGGAACTTCATCTTAAATAAAGCTGTCAAAAAAAAAAACAGATCAGTCGGGAAGGAAAAAAGGAACCGGGATGAGGCCGCCGTTTAACGAGCTGTTTTAAGGTGCCGCGTTTTTCAAACAGAAAAAAAGGGTTCAAATCTAGCCTGAGGCCACTTAGGAGCTGACCGACTCGGCCCGGCTCGACGCTGCTGTAGCCCAGCCACAGAGGCTCTGCGAGTGGGCTGAAGTGTCACCTGGCTCCCCTGAGAATAGTGAGGGGGGTGATGGGAGAAGCAGAGGGCTGCGGGATTGTGGGAGGGGGAGAGGAGTTTGCTCAGTTTTCATTCACTGGAGGTGGGGCCAGCGGCGGTACATGAGGAGAGCTGCAGATCGTACAAAAGGAGGCGGCAAAAGGTCTCTTGTTGAGGCGGTGTGTCCGTACACACACACACACACACACACACACACAAACCCTCTGCTCTCTTCCTCGGGTGCGATCTTGTATCAAAGCAAACAAATGACATGCTGTCTCCCTCCCTCCCGCCTTTTCTTTTTTTTTTGATCCGGTATTCACTAAAATGACACTCCATATCTCAACCGACTGACATTATCAATCTGCAGTATGCCCAAATCTTCCAGCCAAACTTGCAGTTCCCAGAGGAAATCCAGCGGCATTGTCCTTTGTTTGCGAAGAGATCCCACAGGAATCAGCCCTGACTTTTTCACTGCGTGAGGAGAGCTGTCACGCGGACGGCCTGGCACGCAGGATGCTGGGTTAGGGTAGGTACTGTCAGCCCGCTCAGATTCACGCCTCTTTCAGGAGCTGTTAGACAGCGCAGGCCGTGGCATTTCCACCCTCAATGCTGGATTTGGTTTAAATATAAAATACATCAGAGTTCTGTCTCCCTGCGCCGGTGTGAAAGAGGCATCTGGATCTGATATGAGGGACCACAAGGGGAGCATTTATTGTTGGCTTTTACCTATATAGATAGTGTTGCCTTATTCTTTATTTTATCATTTTTCACAGGAGGGGAGAAAAGAATCTTGCCGTTCCCAAATCTTTGACTGCATCCACAGCATTGAATAAATTAAAGATTGGATTAAAATTGATACATTATTAATAAGCCAAAACTAACAAGAAATAACTACATCATCATCAACAACAACGAGAATAATAATTATTATTATTTGTTTAATCATGTTTTTTCAACTTGAATAATCCACAATTTCAAATAAATAAATGTTTGAATATATAAATATTATAAAAAAACATATACATACAATACAGAATAACATATTAAATATATTTCTATAATAAAACATATATATTTAAATTTTTCTTTCCAATACTACTAGGCCAAATAAATAAAAAATCTAAATAGTAATACAAACAAACAAACAAACCATAAACAAGTAAATATTATATAAAATTGCATACATAAAATTAAATAATAAATAATAAAATACTTAATTTTAGATAAATATAATTATTTGATAAAATATAGATTTTCACATTTCACTCCATTACTACTTGGCAGGGTCTAGTAATACAAAATGACAAACAAACAAACAAAAAATATGATATAAAATCACATACATCAAATAAATAATATTTAATTATATATCAAATATAATTCTATGATGAAGCATATATTTTGAACCTTCACTCCATTCCTAGGCCACACGTAATAATCCAAAATTACAAACAATCAAAATAAGTAAATATTATATAACATCACCTGAATACAATAAATAATAGAATATATTATTATATATAAAATATGTTTCTATAATAAAAATTATATTTTCAACTTCCACTCCAAATCTAATAATGCAAAATTACAAACAAACAAGCAAACAGTAAATAAATACAAATAAAATTGCATACATAAAACTTATAAATACACAACACATTTAATTATTTAAGTTACTATAAATTTTGAGTGACTGTTTAAGATTTTTGCTGCAAAGTAATATTAGTAAGACTGTTTATTAACTGTTTTGACTATTTTTATGGTTACATACTGTAGCTAAATGGTGTAATGTAGTTTTTATCATCATGATAAATGAGTCCAGCCCTTAAAAAGGTCACTACTAACCAAACTGACTGTATGTATTCTGAAGAAAATCTTTCAGAATAATTTCAGTGTGACTGGTCACCAGTTTGATTTCTGTGATTCAAGAGTGAATCCTTGTTTAAATTTTAATCAAAAGTAAATTATTTTGCCTTTTTTCTTCTCTTTCTCTCCCCATCTATCTGTTCTCTCTCTCTATCTCTTCCTTCTGCACAGAATTCATGACCTCTGCAATTCTGCTTGTCCTTGAGTCCCATAATGAATATTCAGCAGATTAGAAGACAGACATGAAAGTTAACATTAGCCATATATTTAAAAATCTCATATTCAGATAATCTGCATATTTGTCAAAATCAAACACGAGAAATATAAGAGGACAAATTACATAATGAGAGGATGGGGATACATCTTGCGGACAGGGAATTAGATAAAGACACATTTGGCTGAGTTTGAAGGAAGGAAATGTCCTTGAAGATGGTTATTGAAATCCTGCCGGATGGACGGAGTTTGCTGTGAACCCCGATGGTGACGAAGGTGGACTTTTTAACTTTATTTGGTCTAGAGCATTGAGAAAGTATGTTAATTTGAGTGCCATGTCTTTCAGTGTGCACATGCACACAAGTTAAAATGTCTGAATGAAAGCAGACTTCATTTGTAAGTGTGTGTGTGTGTGTGTGTGTGTGTGTGTGTGTGACGTGAGGTTGTCTGGCTTTTCACTTATCACCGATGCCAGTACTAACAACCCCAGCCCCCAAATCCGAAATGCGGAAACGTGTATTATGTTCTCCCCACAACTACTTTCATTTCTTCCTCTGTCTCCCCGTCTCTGTACCCTCTCTCTCTCCCTCTTTTTCTCATTTATGACGAGTCATTACCGTGAGCACTGGGATGAAAGTTTAGGATCTGGCCGACCCGCTCCCTCTGACTGACGCATATTCATTTAAAAATGAGCCACTTATTACCCGTCCAAACTTTTTACAGCCCCACAGTGCACAGTAGAAGACAGCTTTATTCCCACTGAGCCCGAGTGTGGGCCAGAAAGCCTCGCAGCCTTTGATGGTTATGTATGTGCACAGGCCGTCGCCTTGGCAGCCGCTCTTAGAAAGCGTGCCATGATTTGTAATGTTACCTTTACAGCTTTAAACTCCATCGAACAACCTCAAGACCTTTTTATTGGGCTAATGTAGGGTTCTGACATATCATTAACAAATAAATTAATAAACACGTCACATACACACTTTGAGAAATATGGAGCTTTGCATTTTCAATAGTTTCAGTCATGAAAGGGATTGCATTTCTAGATTCAATATACATTAGTGTGATGTCTCAATGAAAAGGGAGAGAGACTCCTGTGAAATTACAACAGTGAGATAACATTCAAGGACTCTTTAAAAATAAATAAATAAAGTGAACGAACGAACAAAAAGAAAATAGGTCATATTTTATATAGGAAGTTATATCTTTAAAACATATACAATACCATTCAAAGGTTGTTGTTTTTTTCTTCTTCTTCTCTTTTATTCAGCAAGGACACATTAAATTGATCAAAAGTGAACTTTTGAACTTTCTATGTATGACAGAATCCTAGAAATCATTGATTTCCACAAAAAGCAGCTGTTTTTTCAGCATTGATAAAAATAAGACATGTTTCTTTAGCACCAAATCAGCACATGACACTTAAGTCTGGAGTACTGGCAGCTGAAAATTCAGCTTTATCATCACAAAAATAAATTACAATTTCAAACTATATTCAAACTTTCACAATATTACAATGTTTACTGATTTTTCTTGATCAAATAAATGAAGCAATAAATGAACTTAAAACCACCCCAAACATATATATATATATATATATATAGTTAAAATTATTTATTAATGTTATTTTTTTTTTATTATTTAATGTTTGTAGTATATCAGTATGTACAGTAAATATTGATGATAGGGGCTGATGTAATTGTAACTATTGTAACGGGTAGAAGAATCACACGACCAGGGAAATGCAATAAAGACCCCGGAGGGTGTATTTATTGAGGTGTGGTAAAGTGCAATCATGTCCTTGTGCTCGTGAAGCAGTGCTCTGTGGTCCGCCTCTTCTGTCGTCTGAGTGCTCGGGTGCTCTGTGTCCTGGGCTCAAACGCCGGGCTTGTCGGTCACACACTGCTCTCTGTGAAGACAAAGGTACACTTGTAAAAGGGGTATCTTCTGGAGACATTGCTCACCAGTGTGTGCTGTGCGGCGGCTTTTGTAGCCGTCTCCTAAGCTGCTTCAGGTGGGAGCGATCAGCCCGTGAAGATTGGGTGCAGGTGTTTCTCCTCTGTTTCCAGGGCGACGCTGATAGGTACTCGGGACACGCGTCACACTCCCCCCCCCTAAGCGTCGTCCTGGCCCCGCGAGACAAGGGGGAGATTGGGGTTGGGGGTGGGGTGAACCCTGACAGACCTGCGAAAGCTGCCCATATCCGCGAGAGTCCGTCGGCGTTGGCGTTGGCCGCCCCCGCCCGGTGGCGCACGGCGAAGTGGAAGTCCTGGAGCGCCAAGAACCAGCGAGTTACCCGGGCATTCGTGTCCTTGGCCCGGGCCATCCACTGCAAAGGAGCATGATCAGTGATAAGGGTGAACTTTCTGCCGAGGAGGTAATACCTGAGCTCCAGGACTGCCCACTTGACGGCCAACGCTTCCTTCTCCACCGCGGCGTATCGTTGTTCCGCTGGGGTCAGCTTTCGGCTGATGTATATCACCGGGTGTTCCTCACCGTCCTGTACCTGGGAGAGGACGGCTCCTAACCCGGTGTTGGAGGCGTCCGTCTGCAACAAGAAGGGGCAGTTAAAGTCTGGTGCGCGCAACACCGGCTCTGAGGTGAGCGATGCCTTTACTCGCCGGAAGGCCTCCTCCTCGGTGGGTCCCCAGGGCACCTTTTCCGGCTGCCCCTTCTTGGTCAGGTCTGTCAGGGGAGCTGCTAAGGAGGAGAAGTTAGGAATAAAGCAGCGATAGTAGCCCGCCAACCCCAAAAAGGCTCGTACCTGGGTTTTGGAGGTGGGCCGTGGTGCTGAGAGAATAGCTGCCACCTTCTTCTCTTGAGGTTTGATGAGACCCCGGCCCACCTGGAAGCCCAAGTACTTGGCTTCGGGGAGAGCCAGATGACATTTCCGGGGGTTGGCGGTTAGTCCAGCCCGGCGCAGCTCTAGAAGCACCCTCCGTAACCGCTCCAGGTGATCTTCCCAGGTCTCCGAGTGTACGACGACGTCATCCAGGTAGGCCGCCGCATAGGCCTGGTGTGGTCTCAGCAGGATATCCATCATCCGCTGGAACGTTGCTGGGGCCCCGTGTAGCCCGAAGGGGAGAACCCGGTACTGCCAGTGGCCACTAGGGGTGGAAAAGGCGGTCTTCGGTTTCGCCTGCTCTGTCAGTGGCACCTGCCAATAGCCCTTGGTGAGGTCTAGTGTAGAGATGAACCGGGCTCTCCCCAGGCGATCCAGCAGTTCGTCGACCCGGGGCATTGGATAGCTGTCGAACTCGGAGACCTCGTTAAGGCGGCGGAAGTCATTGCAAAACCGGAGGGTGCCATCTGGTTTTGGGACCATGACGATGGGGCTGGACCAGGGGCTGCGAGAGGGCTCTATTACTCCTAACTTCAGCATCTCCTGTACCTCCTCTTCGACGACGCGTCGCCGAGCCTCGGGGATCCGGTAGGGCCGCTGCCGGACGATGACCCCGGGTGGTGTGCGGACATCGTGCTGGAGGACGTGGGTCCGCCCAGGGAGTGGGGAGAACACATCCGAGAATTGACCGACCAGATGTTGAAGCTCCTTCTTTTGGGCAGCCGCTAGGTCGGGGCTGATGTCTACAACCACGGGATCCGTGGTGGTCAGTGCGGACAGCTGGGCCCTAGTCCCGACCCAGCGTTTTAGAAGGTTGATGTGGTATAGCTGGTTTTCCTTTCTCCGTCCGGGCTGCCGGACGCGGTACGTAACGGGTCCAACCTGCTCCGTTACTGTGTAGGGCCCCTGCCACTTGGCGAGAAACTTGCAGGCGGCAGTCGGGACTAGGACCAGAACGTGGTCTCCTGGCTGGAACTCCCGTGGTTGGGCTGCCCTGTTGTAGTGACGCTGTTGGGCTTGTTGGGCTTTAACGAGGTGTTCTCGGATGAGTGGCATGACCCGGTCGATCTTCTCCCTCATCTCGCGAACGTGCTCGATCGTTGACCGATGGGCGGCTGGCTGCTGCTCCCAGGCCTCTTTGGCGACATCTAGCAGGCCACGAGGCTGTCGTCCAAACAGGAGCTCAAAGGGGGTGAAACCGGTGGAAGCCTGGGGGACTTCTCGGATGCCGAAGAGGATGTAGGGCAGCATTTGGTCCCAGTCTCGCCTGTCATCCGCAGCCACACGACGGAGCATCTGCTTCAACGTCTGATTGAATCGCTCGACCAGCCCATCGGTTTGCGGATGGTAGACCGTGGTCCGCAGTTGTTTCACTTTCAAAAGGCGGCAGAGATCAGCCATCGTCCGAGACATGAATGGGGTGCCCTGGTCGGTCAATATCTCCTTGGGAATGCCGACTCGACTAGATAGGAGGAAGAGCTCCTGCGCGATGGCTTTAGAGGTGGCCTTGCGAAGGGGGATGGCTTCGGGGTAACGAGTCGCGTAGTCCACTATCACCAAGATGTGTTCATGTCCCCGGGCAGACTTGGGCAGCGGTCCAACCTGATCCATTCCTATTCGCTCGAAGGGCACCTCAATTATGGGAAGCGGAATCAGCGGAGTGGGTGGAGGGGCCCGGGGCGACGTCTGTTGGCATACCGGACAGGCCTGACAGAACCGCTTGACGTCGGCATCCAGGCCGGGCCAGTGGAAACGGTCTCGGATCCGTTGTATGGTGTTTTGCGCCCCCAGGTGGCCAGCCATCGGATGGGAGTGGGCCAGCTCCATCACGGTCTCTGTCTTTGATCGCGGCACCACTAGCAGTTTCGCCTCCTCCCCTCTCCGCTGTGCGATACAGTACAGCAGGCCGTTCTGGACAACAAAGTGAGGTGTTGGATGAGGTGGTGGCTGGGTATCCTTTCCTTCGACTATCCTCACTTGTGTCCAGCAATATTTTAGCCGTTCGTCCCCGAGTTGCTCTTTTGCAAAAGCCCCTCCTCCCTTAACCTGTTGGAACACATCATAGAAAAGGTTAGTAGATTGGGAGGGGGACTCACCGTCTCTGGCGCTGTCCGACGCTAGCAGGACGGGGCGTCGTCGGGGACCTTGGCATGATTTCCTTCTTCGGCGGTTCCCGGCAGGGCTGGCAGGCTGTGTAGCGGCGGCCAGCAGGCGATCAAACCCCGGCCAGTCTCTCCCGAGAAGCACGGGTACGGGCAGATCCTTTACTATTCCTACTTCGACGGGCCAAGAGCCTGGGGCGGCCGAGACAGTGACACGCCGGGCAGGGACGTGACGGGTGTCGCCGTGTATACAGGTGATGGGCAAGCGGGCTTTGGCCCCCACCCGCGGGGGAAGCACGGTGGGCTGGACCAGGCTAACTGCGCTGCCCGAGTCCAATAGGGCCTGGTAGGGCCGTCCATTTATTCTCACCTCGACCTGAGGGGCCTCCAGCGGTGGGTCCTGATGGACGATACAGCCTGCCAGCCAGGCCCGGTTAGGCGGCCGAGATGGTTCCGTGGGCATTGGTTCGTCTTGCGTGCCGGGAACGGCTGGCCTGCCGACTGTTCGCGGGGTGCCCTCCGGCGTGCGTCGCTCCTGGAACACCCTCCGGGGAAATGGCGGCGCTCGCTCCCCAGCCTCGCGTCGCTGCGTCGCCTCAGCCAATTCGATGGCCTCTACCAGCTCCCCGATGGTCTGCGGGTTCCGCATACCTGCTGCCTGCCGAAGTGGGCGGGGAAGGGCGCGAAGAAACCGATCCACCACGACGCGCTCCGTGACTTGGGCGGCACTGGGATCCGCGGCGAGCAGCCAGTGTTGTGAGAGGCGAGAGAGTTCGGCGGCTTGGGCCCGGGCTGGCACCCGACTGTTGTATTCCCAGGCGTGGAACAACTGGGCCGCGGAGATGGGTGAAAGGATTTCTTTCCGGAGCTCATCGTATGAATCGTTCAGGCTTGTGGGCATTGAGAAATAAGCCTGTTGAGGTTCGCCTGTCAATAATGGTGCCAGCACACGAGCCCACTGCTCTCGTGGCCAATCTTCCCGGTTCGCGATGGCCTCGAACATCTTTAAATAGTTCTCCACATCATCGTGGGTGGTCATCTTCGGCAGGAGATGTGTGGCCTGAACACGGGGATCTGGCAGCGGAACCCGCTGGGCAGCGGCTACATGTAGTGCGGTGATCTCGCACTCGGTTTCCCCTTGACGAGCGGCCATGTGCTCCACAATTTGTTGTTGTCTGATGCTCACCTCCGTGAGATGTTTTAACAACTCTTCCATGGCTGGGGAGGAGTCGCCGCCTGCAGAAAGGGGGAGAGAGAGAGGGGGAAAAAAAAATGAGAGAAAAAAACAAATTGACCGCTGTTCGTGGTCGCAGGATAAACTTAACGGGGGTCGGATGTTTGTCGGTGATTCTTCAGAAATCTGCCCGCATTCTCCACCAGTGTAACGGGCAGAAGAATCACACGACCAGGGAAATGCAATAAAGACCCCGGAGGGTGTATTTATTGAGGTGTGGTAAAGTGCAATCGTGTCCTTGTGCTCGTGAAGCAGTGCTCTGTGGTCCGCCTCTTCTGTCGTCTGAGTGCTCGGGTGCTCTGTGTCCTGGGCTCAAACGCCGGGCTGGTTGGTCACACACTGCTCTCTGTGAAGACAAAGGTACACTTGTAAAAGGGGTATCTTCTGGAGACATTGCTCACCAGTGTGTGCTGTGCGGCGGCTTTTGTAGCCGTCTCCTAAGCTGCTTCAGGTGGGAGCGATCAGCCCGTGAAGATTGGGTGCAGGTGTTTCTCCTCTGTTTCCAGGGCGACGCTGATAGGTACTCGGGACACGCGTCACACTATATTTTACTTAACATAATTTATTTACAATATTGTCAACTGCACAATGAAAAAACATCCACTCATTCACATTCATAAATCCCATAAGTAGCTACAGGCATGAAGAACAAACAGCAAACATCTCTAACTAAATATCTAGTGTTTCTTCAGTGAACCCACTGCTCCAAGCTCAAGGACTTTTCACATCTCTCTCACACACACCTGCTCAAACACACACAGTGACGCACATGAACACACACACACACACACACACACACACACACACACACACACACACACACACACACACACACACACGTGTGATACCGCTCTATTAAGTCCACTTTAGAGTCTCCTCTAGAGGCTGGATCTGAAGGAGCTCACGGAAGAGACAGAAATGAGGACAGTCTTCTGGGAGTGTATGTATGCGTGTCTTTTGTGCAAGTAATAATATAAGGCCCTGTGACTGGTTTGAGCAGCCGGCAGGCTGGCAGATTGATTGGTGGATTGATTTAAAGCCTGTACATCTGTGCTGACTAATGTAGGCCAATCAGACTGATGTAAACCAATTTGATTTGATTGAAAAGCCAATTGATTGAAACTAGGACATGTAAGCCATCAGCTAGCGACCAGCAGGGGGAAGAAAACGGATGTGAAAGAGAGGGATTTGATTGATTAGCTGATAGATTGATTAAGTGATGTAGATGCTAAGTTAAAAGAGCCATCGCTGGCCCCTTTATATGTGTTTAACCCCGCTCCCACACTAACCTTCAGTCTGTAAGCCGCTCAGCGGGGTCCATTACATCTAGGTGTGAATAATTCATGCTCTGAATGCTGTAGCATGGTGAGTAAACACATGTACATGTGTTTAGTAAGATAGAGCAATCTACAGTAGGCAAGGCTAGTCAGATACCTTCAGGGCTGTATATCACAGCCCGTAAAAACTATAAGAATTGATTTAAAGGGAAATAAAAATGAAAATACTGTCATTATCATTTACTCATTCTCATACTCATGTTTTTTTTTTCTTTTTTTTCTGCAAAATACAAAATAATATATTCTGAGGAATGTTGGTAACCAAACCATTTTGATTACCATTGACTTCTTTTATGTTCTACAGCAGAAAGAATGTCATACAGGTTTGGAACAACATAAGGGTGAGTAAAAGGTAAATGCCTAGTAGTAACTGGGTACATTTTCAAGTAAATACACTAAATACTGTTTGATTTTTTTCTGTCTGATAATGTAAGAATCATGGACAAAACATTTTTGGAGGCAGATCTTTTTAAGGAATCATTTGATCTGATTTAAAAATCAGAATGATTCATTCTTGATTCATTCAATGAATCCGTTAAAATGGTTTGGAGATTGGAGATACACTGTAGAAAAATTTAATTATCAGTGAATGAGCGACTAAAACTTTGGTTTGTTTCACACGCAATTGAACAATTGATGATTCTTTTTGTGAACTTTTTGAAGCAGATGCATTTAAAAGATCACACTCAAAAGAATCACACACAATTCGAATCATATATTGCTATACTTTAATGAACTGTTATGAACGTTCAAAGAAGAGCAATGGGGGATGTCAAGATTTTTGGTGAAAAATAACTCTTACGACTCAAAAAATACATATAACTTTAAAAGCCTTGCAAAAGCTGCTTAGATCTTGATTTTAAGATATGATGATGATTTTAAGTTGATTTTGCATTTTAGAAACTTTAAAGCTCCAGTCATGGTTATTGTTTTTGCATAAAAAAGAGCGACTACAGCAATTTTCAGAATTTCTCCTTTTTTATTTTTTTTAACAGAAGGAGTACATTTATATGGTTGAGTAAATAATGACCGAATTTTTCATTTTGTAAGAACTTTCCCTTTAAAATATCAAACATTACGTGTTATTATTTTACAGTGTGCAGATTCAGATGCTCTGGCGTCTGGAGGCCGGGATCTGTAGCATGTGTTTTGTGTGAGAACGCTGGCCTCTTCTTAACTTGTGTTTGTGTTCGGTTGCTGGGTGCCCAGCTGACGAGAGGGGGCCCCGGCAACCGTCCGCCTACGCCTCATCGCGGACAGTTCTGTTTTTTCCTTCCCCCTTCTTGCAAAGGATTGCGTGCGTTAACACAGAACCTGGAGAGGGATCGAGGAGGGGCGGGCACACGAAATGGCAATTAAACCGCCATGACCCCCATCGCCTCCGCAGGTCGCTCGCTGTCACAGTGTCGGCTGAAAAGAAGAGAGGGGATGCAAACAAGCACATGGCAGTGGATATGATATGTGTTCCTCCCACAGCTATAAAACCTGCAGATCTTACAAACCGGAGCACCAGACGATCTCAAACACTGCCATCTTACTTGTGTGTACTGACAACAGAGTGTATCCAGGGAAGCAGGGCATGCTGAGACGCAAAGGGGCTGTAAAAACATTGCAGACTCCTTAAATACTGCAACAAGCACTTAGTTTGACAAGCCGCTGACAGAAGCGTACACGACTTGAGCTTAACGTGGTGACAGCCTAAACTGAGGTGTGTTCACTCCCTTAGAGTCAGAAGACACTTAAGGGTGCAAAAAAAAAACAGTGCGATATTAGATGATGCTATTTGTGCACAATAAATGTTTATTGGGATTTATTGCGCTGCTATGACATCCTGGCTGAGAGCTTTTGGTTACTAAACGAGGGAGAATTAACTGTTGCGTTTAGAAGCTTTAAATAGCACCAAGGAGGGAGGGAACCCATGGGCAAGGACTTGCACTATGACTGCATGTCTCACTTAAAGTGCACGTAAAAAATGTGCATATGTGTGCGACGCGCGCATCCGACATCATCGATGCAGTATAAGAAGACCTTCAAAATTCTGCACTAATGCCAAAGAATGGGGGATTAATGAATGATCCATGACCTCATTGGCCTCGAGAGAGTTTTTCAATGTGACTAAATGCTCTGGAGCACAATGACAGGCACCGGCGCACTGGATGCTTCTGCCATTTATTAAATTATTCCCTCCAATCTGTTTGATGATTTTCATAATTCACACTCAACTGAAATATTAAGGCCTTGAAAAGCCCTTCACTCTACTTCAAAATGCAGGGAAGAAATGTCTGAAAAGACATGACAAAAAACGCAGAGAATTGGCAATGCTCAGGTCAAACTCTCCAAAGAATTGGATTTTTTATTATTATTATTATTTTTTTAATTATTTCATCTCTCATATGTGTTAACTTTGTACGATGGTGAACCAAATTTAATAAATGGGAGGGAGGGGGGCACAATGAGAGTCCTCTGATTAATTGTAGCACATTTTTAATTTAAAATTAAAATGACTAAAAACTAAGGAGAAGAAAAATAATGCTTCATTCTTAGAAAATAAATAATTAAAAGGTAATAAAACTAGCAATTTTTTTTTTTTTTTTTTTTTTTTTTCAGATGTACAAAAATTCAAGGTTTTGTTTTCATGAAATTAATTGATATAATATTAAAAAATAACATAAAATGCAGTGACAAAATGAGAGTCCTCAGATCAGAAGTCAGCTAGATTTGGTCACATTGTCTCTATAAAGGTACATTTAAAATGACTAAAAATTAAGGAAAAGAAAGAAATGCTTATAAAATAAAACAAAATATTTTTTATAATACATAATATAAAGTGCAGTGACAAAAACAAGAGTCCTCAGATTAACAGACAATTAGGATAGCGAATGTACCATATTCAGTCACATTTTCTTTAAAATGGTGCTAATTTAAAATGACTGAGGACTAAGGAGAAGAAAGCAATGCTTAATTCTTAAAAATAAATATACAAAATGAAATGCGGTGCCACATGATAGCAAGGGTTACATTTGCGTTAAGCAGCCAGGTGTCTTGAGGCAACATGCCAATTCAGATCCCTGTTCTGCCAACTTCTTGTTGACAACGTTAATGCCGATCATTTAAATGTGACATGTCCTCAACAAGAGCAAATTGAATTTGTGGCACACTCAAACAAATGTGCCTTCAGGGGTTGGGAGTCTGCTATTGTGCCTTCCCTCAAGGCAAAAGGGAAAATGAATCTCCATGACCTCTCGCTTTCTCTGTCTTTCTCTCGCTCTCCCCTGAGGAATAGCAGCATGGATCATCCCCACAGTTGTGCAGATTCTGTTTAGCAATCGCTCTGTCTTCATCCATTGTCTCCGCATTTCTCTCTTTAACAGGGGCTCGGAAAATTTCCCCCTCGCGGCTCTGTAAAGCATAATCCCCCAAGGCCTCTTTCAGTACAGAAACAAGTCCAGCTGACCCGCGGACAAATAAACAAACAGAATGCTGGAGCGCTGGGCCGGAGCGCAGATTCATAAAAGGATTCTGGGATCAGACAGGCCAGGGGAATATTATTATAACCCTGTAAATCAAAATAAACTAGAGCATTTCACCCAACCATGCTTAGCTCCAAATAAGGGTCAGATTTGAACTAATATTACTCATGTAAAAGTCCAGAGGGGCTTATAGCGAGCTTAATTATGTGCTGAGAAAACTATCGTGATGCATGAATGATGTCTGACCATTTTATACTAAAGCAATATGCCACAAGAGATGTGAGTTGCAGGTAAGGGGTGTTCATACACTGTGTTCTAACCAGATGTGATACAGCATGCATCATTTTGTTGGTGGTTTGATTTTTATTTACACAAATAGCTCCATAGCCAAATCATTAAAAGCATGCTGTTTGGTAAAAAAAGAAAAGAAAAGGAAGTTATGAGTCTCTTATCTGCTCACCTTTTATCAAAAAATACAGCAAAAAAAAAAAAAATCATATTCTGAAATTTTATTACAATTTAAATAATTGTTATTATATATTAAAGTGTAATTTATTTCTGTGATGGCAAAGATGAATTTCAGCAGGCATTACTCAAGTCTTCAGTGTCACATGATGCTTCATAATTCATTCTGAATATATATATATATATATACTGTATATACAGTATATATATTGAATATATTCTTATATTCTGAATAAGAAACATTTCTTATTATCAATGTTGAAAACAGCTATGCTGCTTAATATTTAACTGGAAGCAATAATGCAGGTTTAGGGATTCTTTGATGAATAGAAAGTTAAAGGGGTGGTTAACTGTTTTTTTAGGCTTGATTGTGTTTATGGGGTGCAGTCTAACATGTTCATGCTTCGTTTTTTAAAAAACGCATTATTTTTCACATAATTTACCTTTATTCCACACCGCTCTGACCCTTCTCTTACAAACGCCTTAATAATTTCCTGTTTTTATGAAGCCCCTCCCTCAGAAATACGCGATGGGCTCTGATTGGTTAGCTGGCTCAGTGTGTTGTGATTCGCTAAACCGCAGAGTGTGCGTCTAAACATCCCGCCCCTCACCTCAGCGGCATGTGCTCCGGTTGTATTGTAAACAATGGTGTCGTGTATATTGCTTATCAATTTTAGCCCGATTGATATGCAGAGAATATTAGTGAAGAGGATCGCACAGAACCTGTGCAAGCACAGCTCTTAATGGTATGTTCTTTTGTTGTTGTCTCATACTTTTAGATACGCTGTTATTATGCTACTGCTTATGTTAGCTTTTAATATACGGTTTTATTCTGATTAAAGCTTTAATACAGTATGGCAACTGCATACGTGTCCATGTATAATGCTTCTCATTGCTATGTGAAAATGCTCCCTGATGCCCGCATTTTATATACAGTATAATTACCCGACAATATAACTGCGAGAGAAAGTATTGAAATATATATTTTCCTCCCTGTGTTTCCTTCCTGCTGTGTGGGCTACTGAAATGAGCTGCACTGTGAAACAGCCAATCAGAGCAGAGCTCAACATTGAGCCGCACTGTGAAACAGCCAATCAGAGCAGAGCTCAACATTATTATTCATGACCCTTCCAAATAAGCCAATAACAGACCATTTCATTCTAGGGAGAAATCCTAGGGTTGTAAATGCACATGTAAAACCGTTTCAATTTTTGCCCTTAACTAAGCCACATACCTTCTATGTAGATATCAGAGAACAATTTAAAATATTGTATTAATGCATTCTATGGCACCTTTAAATAGGCTCAGAAAATCACAATAATACACAGACTGGAGTGGCTTATTGCTTTTCTAAAATGGTGCATTTATGCAATATGACAAAAGACACCAACTTTCATTTTACAGCTGCTTCATCCAATCAGAATTCAGAATCATAAACTTGAACACAATAACAGTATAAAACCACTTTATACCTAGTGCCTTTTAAAAGCTATTTACTGGCATGTGGTTAAGGCCTATGGTTGGTTTTGAATTTAGTGGATTTAGTTCTTCTTCAGAATGGTCAGATGGGGGGGAGTCTGTAAGAGCCTTATCAGCCCCTCATGCAGAGTTTTTGTGGCCGGTTCAAGTCCAGCTTCCTGTTCTGAGAGGTGAAAGGTGCATGCACTATTCAAGTAGGGCACTCAGACAAAGAGGGCATGTCAGAAAAATGCAGAAAATTCAAAGGCCGAGTGGTAGATCTCCACTGGTAGCAGCCATTCAATGGTGAAGGAAGAAGCAGTGAGGAAGCCAATCAAGCCAGGCTTCTGCTTGGGATTCTTTCAGCAGAATTATAGGTAATATATTAACCCCTTTTTACAGATGTACAGAAATTTGAGGTTTTCATAAATTAATTATTATAATATTAAAAAATAAACCACTCGAGAAGAAGACTGGATCCAGTCTTTAGTGTCACATGATCCTTCAGAAATCATTCTAATATTCTGATTTGGTGCTCAAGAAACACTTATTATTATCAATGTTGAAAACAGCTATGCAGTTTAACATTTTTGAGGAAGCAAAAATGCAGTTTTAGGGATTATTTGATGAATAGAAAGTTAAAAACAAAGCCTTTATTTGGAACAGAAACCTTTTGTAACATTATAAAGGTATTAACATTATAAAAAGGTCTTAGGTTACGTATGTAACCCCAGTTCCTCGAAGGAACGAGACGCTGCGTCCAGGACGCTAAGGGAACGCCTTCAGCGTGACCGGCTCTGAATCCAAATGCAATCTGTCCCATAGATGGGCGGAACGTCACGGGCGAGGTGACGTAATGACCAGCTGGTATAAAAGCACGTGCGGTGAAACCGGCGTCAGCTTCTGGAATGAAGCAAGCGCTGGCAGGGATGCCGGAAGTGTGACCTCGTGACGCAGTGTCTCGTTCCTTCGAGGAACTGGGGTTCCCTTTCAGTCGGTCACTCCGAGTCACGTCGGATGACCGACGAAATTGGGATCTCGCCAGAGAGACCAATCCACTTCGAGTGTAACTAAACGAGCCAATGGACATTGGCATGCGATCATTGCATCCAGCTGCCGCTGATCACAGCGTGAGTATAAGAGGCAGCAGGTGCACCGCATTAATTCATCCTTTCGCTTCGGAGCCGAGCGGTGGTGCATCACTACTGCTCTCTACTTCGGTGTTGCAGAGAGAACGAGAGTGCGGGCGTTACGGCAACAGCAGCGGTGGTCACGGTCTCGCGGCTATCAAGTTTGTGCTGACAAACACACTAGGAGTGTGCGCTGGCCAGCTCCCCTGCGTGCTTCAGCACTGAAAGAGCAAATTTCTCTAAAAGAGCAACACGGGTGATCGCGTCTTTTTAAAGATGTCTTATCACCCGTGCGTTTCTGGGTGTGGTCGGTTTCTGTCGCCTCAGGACGGTCACGATCGCTGCCTCACGTGTCTGGGCATTCAGCACGCTGAGGAGGCTTTCGTGGATGGTTCATGTTCTTCTTGTGGGGACATGACCATCTCGAAGTTGCGTAATAGACTCCGCTATGTCAAACATGGCGGAGTCCCTCTGCCTCTGCCGCGGTCCGGCGTTCGTCCCGGCACCCGGGGCGCCGCTGCATCCGGTGGAGTCAGAGGTGATCTGAGGATTACGGTCAGGGCTTCCCCAAGAGGAGTCCCTCACCCCTCAAGCGCTCCGCAGCCGGTGGGGTTGCCGTTGGAACGGGCTGGGACCTCTGCAGAGCGGGGTACACCACCCGTTTCCTTCGGTGCTCCCCCTGACGACCAGATGTCGATCGCTGCATCGGAGGGTGAGCTCTCTCTCTCCGGGGATGACGACTCGGCTGCGTTGCCCCCTTCGGGTGTGGTGGCGTTGTCCGAGCCAGACCCAGAGATGACGGCTATGCTTTCCCCTCGATGGTGGGGCCGCTTTGGGGTACACGGGCATCCCCTCGGTGGAGCGGTCTGTGGCCATGCAACTGTGTCCAACAGCCGCTACCACCCTGCGGGGTGACCCGTGTCTCCCCTCACGGGCCTGTAAGTATTCGTCAGGCCTAACTGGCAGTGCTTATAGAGCCTGTGGGGAGGCGGCTTCTGCCCTACACGCCATGGCGTTACTGCAGGTCCACCAGGCCAAAGCCCTGAAAGACCTGCACGAGGGTGGTCACGACCTAACGGTTCTACATGAACTGCGTGCTGCGACGGACCTCGCGCTTCGAGCGACGAAGGTGACCGCACAGTCTCTGGGTCGTGCGATGTCCACACTAGTGGTCCAGGAGCGCCATCTCTGGCTGTGTCTCGCTGACATGAAGGAGCAGGAGAAGGTGCAGTTCCTGAATGCTCCCGTGTCGCAGACCGGCCTCTTCGGCGACGCGGTCGAGAGCTTTGCCCAGCAGTTCTCGGCAGCACAGAAGCAGACTGAGGCGATTAAACACATCATGCGCCGGAGGAAACCTGCTGCTTCCACCCCGGCTGCAGCCCCTCAGCCTGCTCGTCGCCGTGGGCGCCCCTCTGCGGCCGCCCCCGCTCCCGCGCAGCCGCAGCAGCCTTCCACCAGGCAGCGTCGTGGAGCCGGTCGCAGACAGGACGCCCAGCCCGTCCAGGCCCCCGCCAAACCTGGCGGTAAGCGCAGGTGCAAGAGGCCCTGAGACGGGCGACCCGGAGATGGAGGAGACTGCTCATCGGGAGATGGTGACTGCGCCACTCCCTCCCCCGGGTGGGGGGAGGGCCGGGTGGAGAATCTTTTGTTTCGTTTTGTTTCTGTTCCGCCGCTGGCCCAGCAGCCAGCGGCACCCAAAACATCAATAAAAGAGCAGTTTCCTCAATCTCTGGGTCTCAAGAGGAAGAGAGTGGTGAACCGTGCATCACGGGATCACTTCCCTCTTCCTCTCTCGCCAGGCGGCAGGTGGTTGCCCAAGAGCACCCCTCCTGCCCATTCGTGGAACCAGGTAAGGGCGGTAGCACTCCAGTCCCCGCTTCAAGTCGTCACACGCCGGGCTGTCACAAGCCTCAAGCCGGGTTCCTGTGTTTTCTTCCACACGAGGAGGAATCAGGTGAGTGTTACACTACACACCCAGACCCCGCCCCCTGCCATCACAGGCCAGGCCGTCACAGGCCCCGGGGCGGGTCCCTGTGTTCCACCATGCTGCCCCTCCGCGGGTACG
This sequence comes from Aspiorhynchus laticeps, assembly GCA_023376895.1. Classification (NCBI taxonomy): domain Eukaryota; kingdom Metazoa; phylum Chordata; class Actinopteri; order Cypriniformes; family Cyprinidae; genus Aspiorhynchus; species Aspiorhynchus laticeps. The sequence continues at coordinate 19,007,767 of CM041810.1, read as the reverse complement.
TCGGTGGCCCCGTTGGTTCCGCTGGCACGGTCTCTCGGAGCCTGGTTAGCGCTCCCCGGTCCGTCTCGGTGGCTCCTGCGGACCATCAGACTCGGCTACGCGATTCAGTTCGCCCGGCGTCCCCCCAAGTTCAGGGGTGTCCACTTCACTTCAGTGAAAGCTGTCGATGCCCCTGTCCTGTGTGCGGAAATCGCAGTCCTGCTGGCGAAGGATGCGATAGAACCGGTCCCTCCAGCCGATATGAGGTCGGGGTTTTACAGCCCTTACTTCATTGTGCCCAAGAAAAGCGGTGGGTTACGACCGATCTTGGATCTGCGAGTTTTGAACCGTGCACTTCACAAGCTGCCGTTCAAAATGTTGACGCAGAAACGCATTTTCGGATGCGTCCGTCCCCTAGATTGGTTTGCAGCGATCGACCTGAAGGATGCGTACTTTCATGTCTCGATCCTCCCGCGACACAGGCCATTCCTGCGATTCGCGTTCGAGGGTCGGGCATATCAGTACAAGGTCCTGCCCTTCGGGCTGTCCCTGTCGCCTCGTGTCTTCACCAAAGTCGCGGCCCTTGTTCCCCTGAGAGAACGGGGGGTGCGCATCCTCAACTACCTCGACGACTGGCTCATACTTGCACAGTCTCGCGAGCAGTTGTGCGCACACAGGGACCTGGTGCTCAGGCACCTCAGCCAGTTGGGCCTTCGGGTCAACTGGGAAAAGAGCAAACTCGTGCCAACGCAGAGGATCTCTTTTCTCGGCATGGAGTTGGATTCGGTCAACCAGACAGCGTGCCTCACCCAGGAACGTGCTCAGTCGGTGCTGAACTGCCTCAAGACTTTATCAGGCAGGACGGCGGTCCCACTGAAACTCTTTCAGAGGCTCCTGGGGCATATGGCTGCAGCTGCGGCGATAGTGCCGCTCGGTCTGCTCCATATGAGACCGCTTCAGCACTGGCTCCATGGCCGAATCCCGAGGTGGGCGTGGAAACGCGGTACTCACCGGGTTCAGATTACACCGGCCTGCCGCAAAACCTTCAGCCCGTGGTCAGATCCCTCGTTCCTTCGGGCAGGAGTGCCCCTGGAGCAGGTATCCAGGCATGCTGTGGTATTCACGGATGCCTCGGCCACTGGCTGGGGAGCCACGTACAACGGGCACGCAGTGTTAGGGGTTTGGACGGGTCCCCAACTGCGTTGGCATATCAATTGCCTCGAGCTGCTGGCAGTACGCCTGGCCTTGAGCCACCTCAGAGGGCGCCTTCAAGGCAAGGACGTTCTGGTCCGTACGGACAACACTGCAACCGTTGCGTATATCAACCGGCAAGGCGGTTTACGCTCCCGTCGCATGTCGCAACTCGCCCGCCACCTCCTCCTCTGGAGTCAGAAGCATCTGAGGTCCCTTCGTGCCATCCACATCCCAGGAGTGCTCAACCGGGCAGCCGACGAGCTGTCTCGAGCAGCACTTCCAGGGGAGTGGAGACTCCATCCTCAGGCGGTCCAGCTGATTTGGAGTCGGTTCGGAGTTGCTCAGGTAGACCTGTTTGCATCTCCGGAAACCACCCACTGCCAGTGGTTCTACTCCCTATCCGAGGCAACGCTCGGCACGGATGCACTGGCACACAGCTGGACCCAGGGCCTGCGCAAATATGCGTTCCCCCCAGTGAGCCTACTAGCACAGACACTGTGCAAGATCAGGGAGGACGAGGAGCAGGTCTTGTTAGTGGCTCCATATTGGCCCAGCAGGACTTGGTTCCCGGAACTCATGCTCCTTGCGACAGCCCCTCCCTGGCTGATTCCTCTGAGGAAGGATCTGCTTTCTCAGAGACGGGGCACCCTCCGGCACCCGCGTCCAGATTTGTGGAAACTCCATGTGTGGTCCCTGGACGGGACGCGGAGGTTCTAGGTGACCTGCCCCAGGAGGTAGCTCTCACTATTGCTTCAGCACGAGCACCGTCCACAAGACGGGCCTATGCGCTGAAGTGGAACCTGTTCGTCGAATGGTGTTCCTCTCACCGTGAGGACCCCCGGAGATGTTCGATCAGAGCTGTGCTGTCCTTCCTGCAGCAAGGGTTGGAGCGTAGGCTGTCCCCCTCCACCCTTAAAGTTTACGTTGCTGCTATTTCAGCCCACCACGACCCCGTAGAAGGGAGATCGGTGGGGAAACACGATCTGGTCATCAGGTTTCTTAGGGGGGCTAGGAGGTTAAATCCTCCTAGGCCTCCCTCCTTACCCTCTTGGGATTTGGCATTGGTGCTAAGAGCCCTACAAATTGCCCCCTTTGAGCCTTTGCAGTCAGTCGAGTTGAAGTTTCTCTCTATGAAAACCCTACTCCTGACTGCGTTGGCCTCGATCAAGAGGGTGGGGGACCTGCAGGCATTTTCGGTCGACGAATCGTGCCTTGAGTTTGGGCCGGCTGACTCCAGTGCAACACTGAGACCCCGGCCTGGCTATGTGCCCAAGGTTCCTACCACTCCCTTCAGGGACCAGGTGGTGAACCTGCAAGCGCTGCCCCTGGAGGAGGCAGACCCAGCCCTAGCTTCGCTCTGTCCTGTACGTGCATTGCGACAGTACGTGGATAGAACTCGGAGCTTCAGGACCTCAGAACAGCTCTTTGTTTGTTACGGAGGGCAGCAGAAGGGGAATGCTGTCTCCAAGCAGAGGATGGCCCACTGGATAGTGGATGCCATCACCTTGGCTTATGGAGCACAAGGTGTGCCCTGCCCGCTCAGGCTGCGTGCTCACTCCACTAGGGGTGTCGCATCGTCCTGGGCGCTGGCTCGTGGTGCCTCGCTAGCAGACATCTGTAGAGCTGCGGGTTGGGCGACTCCCAACACGTTCGCTAGGTTTTATAGCCTACGTGTCGAACCGGTTTCCTCCTGTGTTCTCACCTCAAACGGGTAGTGGCACTGAGAGGCCCGGCTCAGAGTCGGCTTGCGGCGTCCTTACGCCTAATTCTCCAGAGAGTTCCTTAACCAGGTAAACCCTGTCGAGTCCTCCAGCACTCCAGCGTCCAGACGTGGCGGAGCGTCCGGCGCCAGGCCTTTTCAGCCAATGAATTCTTGAAATCTGGTGTGAGGCTAGTGCCCATATGAAAGACCCTGCTGGGATCCCATATGTGTATTCCACGGTATGCTTATTAGAGCCGTGTTTTCCCTGGCAGACCACGTTCTGCCATCTCTAATGATGCAGCCTAAGCCATCTCCGAGACTTCCATGTGCATAGGGCCCTACGGGGTTACTTCACATGAGTAATGTCACTTAACCCCCTCTGGGAGGAGGTGACTCCGCAGTGTGCCTCTTCCAAGCGGAAGGGCACGCTTCCCAGTGTTACCCAAGTCCTACTGTTTGGGTTGCTCAAGGAACAACAGTAGTTGACCTTCTCTGTGTAGAGCCCGGTCCTATCGTCTGCCTTATAGGAAGGATCAGGAGGCCTACACAGGGCACTGGAAGGGGCAGCTCCTGTGGCGCTTTGGTAGGGATCCCAATTTCGTCGGTCATCCGACGTGACTCGGAGTGACCGACTGAAAGGGAACGTCTCGGTTACGTATGTAACCCTCGTTCCCTGAAGGAGGGAACGGAGACGTCACGTCCCGTCGCCACAGTCGCTGTACCACCGCTGAGCTGCCGGGTCACCGGCTCGGCTCCTCAGCGAAAGCATGAATTAATGCGGTGCACCTGCTGCCTCTTATACTCACGCTGTGATCAGCGGCAGCTGGATGCAATGATCGCATGCCAATGTCCATTGGCTCGTTTAGTTACACTCGAAGTGGATTGGTCTCTCTGGCGAGATCCCAATTTCGTCGGTCATCCGACGTGACGTCTCCGTTCCCTCCTTCAGGGAACGAGGGTTACATACGTAACCGAGACGTTACATACGTAACCTAAGACGTTCCTCTTCAGGAACTCGAGCTGCGTCCAGGACGCTAAGGGAACGAGATACCCACGGCACCAGACTTACCAATCCCTGCCTCGTGTGTATCCAAGCGGAGCACATCTAAGGCGAGAGGATGGAAGAACCTGGGGTGGCTCGCATGTCCAGGCCATAGAACCTGACAAAAGTCAGGGGTGTAGACCATCCCGCAGCATTGCAGATGTCCTGAATTGGGACACCTGCAAGAAAGGCCTTGGAGGCCGCCACACTCCTAGTGGAATGAGCCTTGACTCCCATCGGCGAGGGGAGTCCAGAGGACTCATACGCAATATGAATGGCATCGACAATCCACCGACTGAGGGTCTGCTTAGAAGCAGGACGACCTCTTTTAGGGGGACCAAAGCAAACCAGCAGTTGGTCCGCCCTTCTCCACATGGCAGCTCTGTGGACGTATGCATCCAGTGCTCGCACTGGACACATACAATTAAGCTTTTGCTGGTCAGGCTCCCGAAAGGGAGGAGGACTAAAGGCCTGCAGTACTACAGGCTGTGGTGTGACCAAAGGAACCTTGGGGACGTACCCTGCTCGAGGGTATAAAAAGGCTTTGGCCATACCAGGCGCAAAGTCCAAGTGCGTAGGGGCCACTGACAGGGCCTGCAAATCCCCAACTCTCTTCAGAGACGAAATCGCCAGAAGAAACACGGTCTTCAGGGTGAGGTGGCGATCTGTGATCTCCTCAATAGGCTCGAACGGAGGCCTACAGAGGGCATCTAATACCACAGCCAAGTCCCAAGGAGGAATCCGGGACTGTACTGGAGGCCTTAGCCTCAGTGCACCACGGAGGAAACGTGTCACTAAGGGGTGTCTACCCACTGACTGTCCACCAAGAGAGGCGTGGTAGGCCGAAATTGCTGCCACATAAACCTTCAAGGTGGAGTGGGTTAACCCTGCGGCGAGTCGAGCCTGCAGGAACTCCAGTACTGTACCAACCGGGCAGTTAACTGGGTCGAGCTGGCGATCTCTGCACCATGAAGTGAAAAGCTTCCACTTCAGGGCGTAAAGTTTCCTCGTTGAGGGAGCTCTGGACTGGAGGATGGTCTCAACAACCTCGGTTGAGAGACCGGACGCTATGAGCCGTGCCCCCTCAGGGGCCACACCCACAGCCTCCATAACTCCGGGTGGGGATGCACAAGTGTGCATCCTGCCTGTGAGAGGAGATCCCTCCTGACTGGAATCTCCCAAGGAGAGCCGTCGAGGAGGGAAATCAGATCCGGGAACCATATCCAGGGCTGCCATAGACCGCCCAATGGCACGGGCGGTCTCCTTGGTAGCGCGGAGAGACAAATCAGCGGTTCTGCGGAGCTCACAAATGTCATCCGCACTAAATCCCTCGCCCTCATCTAACTCTTTAAGCAGATCAGCCTGGTACGCCTGCAACACCGCCATGGTGTGCAGGCATGAGCCAGCCTGACCTGCTGCCACGTACCCCTTGCCCACCAGCGCTGACGATGTGCGCAGCGGCTTGGTGGGCAGGGTCGGAGCCTTTAGAGATGACGCCGCGTCAGGAGACAGATAGCTCGCAAGCGTCTGTTCCACACGCGGCATCGCTCTGTAACCGCGCTCACTCGTCCCTGCCACATTACCGTAGTAATCTGACAGAGGGGCGAAGTGGCGGGCCGAGAAAGGTTTTCCCCACGACCTCGACACCTCAGTGTGGAGGTCGGGGAAAAAAGGCAGGCTCCGATGTGGAGGTGCTGTCTGAAACCGCAGAAAACGCTCATCTAACTTGCCTCTCTGCGGTTCTACAGGATGCTCGGCCGACCAGTCGAGGCTCAACTTAGCCGCGGCACGAGTAATCACCCCCACCAGCTCCTCATATTGGGGTGAAAGAGGGGGTGCAAAGTGCTCAACGTTTCCCGTGTCAACCTCCTCGGAGGAAGACACGAAAAGCGCCGAGGCCGCTGCCCGAGGGGAAGTAACCGCAGGGCGGGCTTCCGATCTCGGAGAGCGGTCATGAGATCTGACAGGTGAGGATGGAGATAGAGACTCGCTCGTCTCCGATCCCTCCACCAGATCCCGCTGCGAACCCCACGAGCGCCGCCTTCGCTCCGCCTCAGCGGAAGCGGGGCCAGCGCCGCGAGGAACGCTAATGAAAGAACACTCCCCGGAGAAGAGGGCCTTTCGGGAGCGAAGCACACGCAGAGGGAGGCTCTCGCAGAGCGGGCAATCAGCCCCCTCGAGAGCCGCCTCCGCATGCCTTGCTCCCACGCAAAGCACACAAAAGCTGTGTGTATCACCTGCACACAAAAAACGCTTGCAGGGAGGAACACACTGCTTGTACTGTGCTTCGCTCTCATGTTTAGTCTTAAACATGACTAAACTCTTTGAAACAGACAGACAACGGTAAATAAGACTCACAGATACACAGAGCGCTAGCTGAATGACAGAAAGCTGATGCCGGTTTCACCGCACGTGCTTTTATACCAGCTGGTCATTACGTCACCTCGCCCGTGACGTTCCGCCCATCTATGGGACAGATTGCATTTGGATTCAGAGCCGGTCACGCTGAAGGCGTTCCCTTAGCGTCCTGGACGCAGCTCGAGTTCCTGAAGAGGAACTGTCATTTTTTATCAATTTAGCGCAGTCTTGTGGGATACAATTAATTTCTTTCCCAAACTTTTGAACAGTAATGTATGAGGTTTTTGTTGTTGTTGTTGTTGTTGTTTTTGTCGTGTCACGCTCTATATATTGTCACGATCTCCAGCTGGAGTGCCCATGAGTTCCTCTAGAGGGCACTCCATGCCAGGAGTTTCCCAGACTCCATTTCCCATAACACCCCATGCCTAGGAACTGATTGCATACACAGCTGGTTCCAATCAGGAGAACTATTTAAGACGCATGCAAACACACTCACATCACGAAGTCTTGTTCAGCTGTAAGTGGACACAACTGAGCCTTGCCCTTGCCCTTGCCCTTGCCCTGTTTCATTGTTTATTGAGATTGTTTGCTGCCTGCCCTGACCATTGCCTGTTTTTTGGATTACTCTTTTGTCTTGCCCTTGGATATTACTGTTTGCTGGTATTCGGAACCTGCCTGTCTTGACAATTTCCCAACATGTTTAAAATGTGAAAGCAAAAATGCCCCATGCAGGTAATTATTATTATTATAGTTTTTTAAAGGTAATTACAGAAAATAAATAGGCTCAGAAAATCACAATAATACACAGACTGGGGTGGCTTTTTGCTTTTATAAAATGGTGGCAACAGAAATATGACAAAAGACACCAATGTTCAAAAAAAATATTTTACTGCTGCTTCATCCAATCAGAATTCAGAATCATAAACTTGAACACAATAAAAGTACAAAACCACTTTATACTTAGTGCCTTTTAAAAACTATTTACTGGCATGTGGTTAAGGCCTATGGTTGGTTTTGAACTTAGTGGATTTAGTTCTTCTTCAGAATGGTCAGATGCGGGAGAGTCTGTAAGAGACTTATTACACTGTCATGCAGAGTTTTTGTGGCTGTTTAGAGTCCAGCTTCCTGTTCTGAGAAGCGAAAGGTGCCTGCACTATTCATGCAGAGCACTCTCAGAGGGTATGTCAGAAAAATAGTCTGAGTGGTAGACCTCCACTGGAAGCAGCCATTAAATAGAACGGAGAAGGAAGAAGCCACGAGGAAGCCACTCAAAATAAATTTAGAAAGAACAGCTACTGTCAATTAAGAATGAGAGGCTTCTGCTTAAACTCTTATGATTCTTTCTGCAGAATTATAGGTAATATATTGACCCCTTTTTACTGTCATAAACAGTAAAAGTCAGAACAACAGGTAAGTGGAATAACAGGATGATTTATTAACTGAATGGGGAGCAGGTTGTGAGGAGCAAATGGCATGTGAGAATCTTGAAGCTAGAATCAGTTCAAAGGGTCTTAGCTGTATACTGATGATAGTTTGTCATTGCAGGATCAGAGGAGAGCGGGAACCAGGAACAATGGAATACTTCGTTGGAGAATCGCTGAATGATCATAGGGAGTCCTTAAGGTAAGTATACAGGTGCATCTCAATAAATTAGAATGTCGTGAAAAAGTTCATTTTTTCTTGTAAGTTATTTCAAAAAGTGAAACTTTCATATATTTTAGATTCATTACATGTAAAGTAAAACATTTCAAAAGTTTTTTTGTTTTAATTTTGATGATTAGAGCTTACAGCTTGTGAAAGTCAAAAATCAGTATCTCAAAATATTAGAATATTTACATTTGAGTTTCAATTAATGACCATCCCTACAGTATAAATTCCAGGTATCTCTTGTTCTTTGAAACCACAATAATGGAGAAGACTGCTGACTTGGCAATGATCCAGAAGACGAACATTGACGCCCTCCACAAAGAGGGTAAGTCACAGATGGTCATTACTGAAAGGTGTGGCTGTTTACAGAGTGCTGTATCAAAGCATATTAAATGCAAAGTTGACTGGAAGGAAGAATTTGGGTAGGAAAAGGTGCACAAGCAACAGGGATGACTGCAAGCTTGAGAATACTGTCAAGCAAAGCCGATTCAAACACTTGGGAGAGCTTCACAAGGAGTGAACTGAAGCTGGGGTCAGTGCATCAAGAGTCAACACGCTCAGACGTCTTCAGGAAAAGGGCTACCAAGCCACTTCTGAACCAGAGACAACGTCAGAAGCGTCTTACCTGGGCTGTGGAGAAAAATAACTGGGGGCGTATTACAGAAAGATCCTAACTTTAAAATCTTATCTTATCTGTTTAGTAACCATGGTAATTTCAGTTAGGACCACATTTTGGACAAAAGCTATTACAGAACAGCATTTCCTAAGTGCGTTATCCTATCTTAACTACAGATAGGAAAGGGGTATTACAGAAACCTCCTAACTTGACAAAAAACCCTAAAAACTGTCTTAACTTTAGGACAACCTCACAGCTGTCCTAACTTCAAAATTATTTGAAAGCTAACGGAAAAAAAACGCTTACAACTGTGCTGTACGACAATGGTACATTTATTAATAGTTGAAAATGAAGAACGAAGATGTTTAATGGTAGAAAGACTCATGGAGGAGGCTGAAGATGTTATATTTTGGTAATTACAGACTGCCAAACAACATATTACAGTTAGCACAGGAACTGCAACCAGCACTATAGAGACCAACAAAAGTGTCACGGAGCATTACTGGTTGTAGAGCAAGTGACTAATGCCTTACGTTTTTTTGCAAAAGGCGATTTTCAAAGTGAAGCAGCTTTTGTTTACCTCATCAGCAGTGTTGGTTGCTTGGTAACAGACCTGAGAGTGGATTGTCGAGCTTGATTATGCCATTTAAGATTTCCTAACTAGAGATAAGATACAATTTTGTAAGATAGGATAAGAATCCTAAACCAAGTTAAGATTTGCTTCTGTAATACGAATTTGCGAAAAATCCTAATTTAACATATCATATCTTAAGTTAAGACCTAAGATAAGAAACTTTCTGTAATACGCCCCCTGGACTGTTGCTCAGTGGTCCAAAGTCCTCTTTTCAGATGAAACTAAATTTTGCATTTCGTTTGGAAATCAAGGTCCCAGAATCTGGAGGAAGAGTGGAGAGGCACAGAATCCATGTTGCTTGAAGTCCAGTGTGAAGTTTCCACAGTCAGTGATGATTTGGGCTGCCATGTCATCTGCTGGTGTTGGTCCACTGTGTTTTCTGAAGTCCACAGTCAACGCAGCCATCTACCAGGAAATTTTAGAGCACTTCATGCTTCCATCTGCTGACAAGCTTTATGGAGATGCTGATTTCATTTTCCAGCAGGACTTGGCACCTGCCCACACTGCCAAAGGTACCAAAAGCTGGTTCAATGACCATGGTGTTACTGTGCTTGATTGGCCAGCAAACTCGCCTGACCTGAACCCCATAGAGAATCTATGGGTTATTGTCAAGAGGAAGATGAGAGACACCAGACCCAACAATGCAGATGACCTGAAGGCCACTGGCAAAGAAACCTGGGCTCCCATACCACCTCAGCAGTGCCACAAATTGATCACCTCCATGCCACGCCGAATTGAGGCAGTAATTAAAGCAAAAGGAGCCCCTACCAAGTATTGAGTACATATACAGTAAATTAACATACTTTCCAGAAGGCCAACAATTCACTAAAAATGTTTTTTTTTATTGGTCTTATGAAGTATTCTAATTTGTTGAGATAGTGAATTGGTGGGTTTTTGTTAAATGTGAGCCTAAATCATCACAATTAAAAGAACCAAAGACTTAAACTACTTCAGTCTGTGTGCATTCAATTTATTTAATACACGAGTTTCACAATTTGAGTTGAATTACTGAAATTAATTAACTTTTCCACGACATTCTAATTTATTGAGATGCACCTGTACACAGGTAAGTGCACACCGGGTCTGGGAACAGTTCAGGGTAGTGAACGGTAGACCGGATGATGAGTGTCTGAGTGAAGCGTGTATTTGAGGGAGTGCTGATTGATGGCTGCAGGTGCGGGTGGTCAGTATTCAGGTGATTGTGATCTGGTGATTGTTGTGGCCGGTGACTGAGGTGGCTGTGACTGTGATGAATCCCTGACATTTACAGATGTACAGAAATGTGAGGTTTTCATAAATTAATTCATATAATATGAAAAAAATAAACTACTCCAGTCTTCAGTGTCACATGATCCTTCAGAAATAATTGTAATATGCTGATTTGCTGCTCAAGAAACATTTCTTATTATCAATGTTGAAAACAGCTGTGCAGCTTAAAATTTTTGCAGAAGCAATAATACAGTTTTAGGGATTATTTGATGAATAGAAAGTTAAAAACAAACAGCATTTATTTGGAACAGAAATAAATTATATTATATAATATAATTTATATTATAAATTATAATATAATTTTGTTATATTATAAAGATATTAACATTATAAAAACTGCCACTTTTGATTAATTTAACGCATTCTTGTGGAATACAAATATTAATTTCTTTCCCAAACTTTTGAACAGTAATGTATGTGGGGTTCTTTTCTGTCATGTCATGCTCTATTTTTACATACTGTACCAGGGTCAGAAGTTAACAAGGGCTCGGGGAAAAAATGACACCAAAAGTGACTTAAAAATTTCCCAACATAGCAAAACATGCCCCTGCTGTCACAGATCGGCCAGGCTCATGCACTTCCCAATCACAACGCACTCCATCACCTGAGTATTAATTGCACGCACCTGCACATCATCAGCACCCTCATCAGCCAGCATACAAAAGCACACACCTCACACCAGTTCATTGTCCGATCTCGTTAGTTAGAAGTGAACTCTACAAGCTATTACAGCTTGTTACATGCTTACTTACCTTGATTATGGAACCTGTGTTCCCAAGGATTTCCAAGGGTGTGTCTCCATCGTCCAGGATTGTGAGGTGTGTGCTCTGTCCCTCATGTCCATGAGTTCCTGTGAAAGCAAGATAACTTTCATTATCATCCTCAGCATACTACTGTGCCCATTCATTGATCTCTTTACTCACCTCCATCAGCTACCCGCTGACTCCACCGATTTCAATAAACTCACCTGTTGTATTATAACCATCTGCCTGAGTCTGCATCCTTAACACCTGCAGATTATTATTATTATTTTTTAAGGTAATTACAGTTATTAAATAGGCTCAGAGATCACAATAATACACAGACTGGGGTGGCTTATTGCTTTTATAAAATGGTGGCAACCGCAATATGACAAAAGACACCAATGTTCAAAAAACTTTCATAAATTTGAACTCACTGGTAGCACCCATTCAATCGAATGGTGAAGAAAGAAGCCACAAGGAAACCACTCAAGATAAATTCATTAAGAACAGCTATTGTCAATTAGGAAGGTGGATGAAAGGCTTTCCCTTTACACACCAGGTTACTTTCTACAGAATTATAGGTAATAGATGTAGGCCTATATCTAAATCTCATGTTGGTAACACTTTATTTCGATAGTCCACATTCTACTAACAGTAAGTAACTTTGTAACTCCATGTCGACTAGCAGTCATTAGAGTATTTGTAGACTGTCTGTTTAATATCTTCTAACACTTTATTTTGATGGGTCCACAACAACACACAACATACTGACTATGAGAAACTTTGCAAGTATATGTCAACTTATTCTACTAACCCTAAACCAGTCTACTCTGAGAGTTAGTAGACATGTAGTTGCAAATGAATGAGAATTAGTTGACATGTAGTTACAAAGTTACTTATAGTTAGTAGAATGTCTAAAGTGGACTATCAAAATAAAGTGTAACTTCCAGACCGCCACTCTAAAATCCAGATGATGTATACATTGCCGTCCCGAAGTACCTTTTGTTGCTCTGTGCGCTGATGCCCTCAGAAGTCAAAGTCGATTTCTTTCTTCTGCCAGACAGATACAATCTTGACTAGCCTATTCAGAGGCCACTTGCTGCTCCTCGAAGGCTGGCCTATTATGACGCTATAATATAACCTCTGGCAACATCATCACTGTGGTATCACAAAGGTAATAGGCAGAATCTAATAAAGAGATGGGCCTTTATGCTTTCTCACTCAAACATAATTCTCTTCTCTTTGCCATTTTGACACCATCATTCTTTTTCCTCTCCTTCCTTTCTTTCTCTGTCGAACTCCACGTGTACAATACGTTTTTATTTCTTTACCAGCTAAAATACACAATATTCAACCTTTATTTTTATATATAGATACACAATCTCGCTCCGTCTTTTTTGCCATTCTTTACTTTTTTTTTCTTTTTCTTTTTTCAAACTTCCAAGGTCAGACAGGACAACGAATGCCACTGGTGTCTGCTTGAATTGTGAACGCCACTGGCGGCCATTGCCTTGGTTTCCAAGGCAACACACTAACCACTAATTTTCAATTAAAGCAGACAAAGAGCTGACAGCACGGGCTCTATGGAAGATGTCAAGATTCTGCATTAATATAGGACAAGTGAACATAATTGTGTGTCCATTTAAAAAAAAAAAAAAATCTATGCTATCACTGAAATGTGAATGCTGTTGATAATTTGAGGGGTGCGCTTTGTGTTTTTTTTTCTTTACCGAAGACGCATATCATGTGTATTTCAAAAATAACATTTGCCTGTTCCATCACAATTTTTATTTTTTTCAAGGATGGCAATTATTTTTATTGTTTTGCTGCTATGTCTTGACACACTGAGTTCTATATTGGTTTTGAAAGGTGGACAGGTGGGTTTATGCAGATCTGACCAGTCTGTAGATAGTGATTTCCTGTCTATTTCACAAAGCTTCTCACACACAAATGATGACATCCACGTCAGGTAAATATTCACCTAATCATTACTACATGAAGAGAGCAGCTGCTCTGGAGAAATGAGGAGGATCTTTCAAAAACACGTCTTTCTCATACTATACATGTGTGTGTGTGTGTGTGTGTGTTGACGAAAAGCTCCAGTGCTCATCAAGGCTGCATTTATTTGCTTAAAAATCAGCAATAGTGTGTTATATTATTACAATTTAAAATAACTGCTTTCTATATTAAAATGTAATTTATTCCTGTGATGGCAAAGCTGAATTTTCAGCAGCCATTACTCCAGTCTTCATTGTCACATGATTCTTAAGAAATCATTTTAATATGCAATATGTAAAACTGTGATACTTTTTTTTCTTCAGGATTCTTTAATGAACAGAAAGTTCAAAAGAACAGTATTTATTTGAGTTTAAATATTTTCTAACATTATAAATGTATTTATATTCACTTTTAATCAGTTTACTGCATTCTAAATAGAAATATTAATGTCTTTCAAAAACAAAAACTTTTGAACGATAGTGTATATTAAATGTTATCATTTAACATTTCCAAACAGTATGCTTTAAAAACAAAGAGTTATTAAATGAATGAATGAATCTTAAAGGTGCTGTATGTAGGATTGAACTAGGTATTGCAGTCCAAATTCAAAATATTGGAGACGGTTTTTTTCACCAATCCTCCTCAGACTTGACGCACGGGCAGGATGCCAGATTAACGACACCAACAGGAACGAGCGCACATGACGATGAATGAAATTAAATATGCTGTGTTTTCCGCCAACTGGCAACCCAGGGTGCCGAAATACAATTGGGTAAACTGGCAGTGGGCGGGTTTCACAAACCATAACAAACACAGACATTCCGGGCCGGAACGCACATTTTCAAAGGAGAATAACTGACTGTAGCATTGTTTTTCAGATAAACAAGTATGTTAACTTAACATGTTTCCTAAATGTCTGCAAGCATATTATGGTATTTTTATGCTTTAGTAGAGTCAAAATCCTACATACAGCACCTTTAATTATGGTCCAAGCGATACACTTGAATACAACCCAAATTCCGGAAATGTTGGGACATTTTTTAAATTTGAATAAAATGAAAACTAAAAGACTTTCAAACCACATGAGCCAATATTTTATTCACAATAGAACATAGATAACATAAATGTTTAAAGTGAGAAATTTTACATGCACAAAATGAGCTCATTTCAAATTTGATGCCTGCTACAGGTCTCAAAATAGTTGGGACGGGGACATGTTTACCATGGTGTAGCATCTCCTCTTCTTTTCAAAACAGTTTGAAGACGTTTGGGCGTTGAGGTTGAGTCTCTGGAGTTTTGGTGTTGGAATTTGGTCCCATTCTTGCCTGATATACGTAGGTTTCCAGCTGCTGAAGAGTTCGTGGTAATCTTTGACGTATTTTTCGTTTAATGATGCGCCAAATGTTCTCTATAGGTGAAAGATCAGGACTGCAGGCAGGCCAATTCAGCACCTGGACTCTTCTACTACGAAGCCATGCTGTTGTAATAGCTGCAGTATGTGGTTTTGCATTATCCTGCTGAAATACACGTCGTCTGGAGGGGAGCATATGTTGCTCTAAAACCTTTATATACCTTTCAGCATTCATAGTGCCTTCCAAAACATGCAAGCTGCCCATACCGTATGCACTTATGCACCCCCATACCATCAGAGATGCTGGCTTTTGAACTGAACGCTGATGACACGCTGGAAGGTCTCCCTCCTCTTTAGCCCGGAGGACACGGCGTCCGTGATTTCCAACAAGAATGTCAAATTTGGACTCGTCTGACCATAGAACACTTTTCCACTTTGAAACAGTCCATTTTAAATGAGCCTTGGCTCACAGGACACGACGGCGCTTCTGGACCATGCTCACATATGGCTTCCTTTTTGCATGATAGAGCTTTAGTTGGCATCTGCAGATGGCACGGTGGATTGTGTTTACAGACAGTGGTTTCTGGAAGTATTCCTGGGCCCATTTAGTAATGTCAATGACAGAATCATGCCGATGAGTGATGCAGTGTCGTCTGAGGGCCCGAAGACCACGGGCATCCAACAAAGGTCTTCGGCCTTGTCCCTTACGCACAGAGATTTCTCCAGTTTCTCTGAAACTTTTGATGGTGTTATGCACTGTAGATGATGAGATTTGCGAAGCCTTTGCAATTTGATGTTGAGGAACGTTGTTTTTCAAGTATTCCACAATCTTTTTACGCACACTTTCACAGATTGGAGAGCCTCTGCCCATCTTTACTTCTGAGAGACTCTGCCTCTCTAAGACATCCAATTAACAACCAGTCAATTAACTTAATTACTTGCTAGATGTTCTCCCAGCTGAATCTTTTCAAAACTTCTTGCTTTTTCAGCCCTTTGTTGCCCCCGTGCCAACTTTTTTGAGACCTGTAGCAGGCATCAAATTTGAAATGAGCTCATTTAGTGGATACAAGTGTAAAATTTCTATGTTATCTATGTTCTATTGTGAATAAAATATCGGCTCATGTGATTTGAAAGTCTTTTAGTTTTTATTTTATTCAAATTTAAAAAACGTCCCAACATTTCCGGAATTCGGATTGTAGATAAATTGACTTCAAACACAACAAACATAATATATCTGAGTCAACAACAGCAGCATTTAACTTCGTATTTTGCAATAAAAAGGCAAAATTATGTACAGAAACTCAAATCTGCAAACCGTTTCTTTTGAACCACTTTTTTTACATGAACCTTTCAAATGAACTGATTCATTAAAATACTACGAACAGTATAAGAGAGAGCACACTTGCTGTGCACTTGAATATTACTTTAGTTTGCTTGTCTGCACAACCTTATCCAACAATACAACACATAAAAAGAGCAATGTAGAGTTTTTGCTATAGAACATTATATTTTGCTATAGAATATATTATTATACGTGGTCACTACATATAGCTAAGCTATTTTGCTACTTTTAGTTTCCCACAACACTAAGAAAGGACTCAAATGACATATTTAGAGAGCTTGTAGCACCGTTGGCCTTATCAGCTGTTTGTTTGTATCAAAGTAAACAGCCTCTTGGTGAGAAAAAAAAGCCCTGTTACAAAATGTTATCAGACTTTCACCTCTTATACTCAATTAGCCCTCTGTGAAACAGGAGCCCTTTTTAAGGAGCTGTTATCAGACTTGCCTGCATGTGGGCAAAGAGGGCAGGGAGGAAGTTGTGGCGCCCAGGGTTTATTTTCAAAATCTCCACCTTTGTATTTGTGTGTTACTGTAGATAACAAGCGGAGAGGCAGGCAACTCGCAACTAATGACAGGGTCGAGGGGAAAGTCGGGATGAGGGGGGCGACCAATAAGACGCTTACGTGATGTCACTGAAGAGTGATGACATCGGTGAGTGATGACTTTCACCACGTCTTTCTGGAGAAGGATTTGAGAAAGCGCAAATAAGGTGAGGAGATAAGGTCACCAGACTTCCCAGAGGAGAGAAAAAATAAAAAATCTCCATGGAAAAGACAGTCAAAAGGCTTTTAAAGACTTCCAGGGAATGAGAGGAAGGAAAAGAGATGGTATGACATCTACATAGTGCTTCCTGTGCCTTTGCTGCCTCATTAAATCAAACGGTTCCAGAATTGGTCCATAAACGACTCCCACACTTCCCTTTTCTCCCTGTCTTACTATATTAGAGCTTATAATTAAGGTAATTACTTTCAAAGAACTCATAATAGGATTCTTCTTTCTATTTTTTTTTTTTTATTCCTCGCATGGCACGGTAAATACAATTTAATATGCGTTGCCCCTTAAACGACAAACTGACCCACATTTCTCAGC
Source organism: Aspiorhynchus laticeps (assembly GCA_023376895.1). Classification (NCBI taxonomy): domain Eukaryota; kingdom Metazoa; phylum Chordata; class Actinopteri; order Cypriniformes; family Cyprinidae; genus Aspiorhynchus; species Aspiorhynchus laticeps. Next base: position 18,990,804 of record CM041810.1, on the reverse strand, counting down.
TGTTTGCATCAGAAAGGAAGAGTAATCGGGGAGGAAGGGAGGCTGTTATGGCCAAGACGAACTGCTTTATTATTTATCAAAAACAGAGAAAATGAAGTGATGGGATTTGGTGATTAAAGTCTGAACTGAAACCTCTCTGAACAGTTTGCTTAATATTTAATCACCTATTAGCTCTTCTTCTTCTTCCTAATTAATTTTATGTAACAATCATTTTCCATTCGCATATTTAATTTCCCGCCAATGTACCTTTTCATTTAACATGTTTTGAGTGTTAATCTGAAATCCCTGGAAGTGCAGATGTGATGGTAAAATTAGCAGATGGTAAAGTACCTTCATTTGTGAAAATTTTTATGTATTTTCTCTCTATGTATGCATAAAGATATATGTCATCTACTGCCCTTTCATTTTAGATAAGCAAGCAAGTTAATCATTAAGCAAATATGTATTTACTATTACAAGCAAGCTTAAGTATAACTAGTAGATCAAAGTTTCAATATAAATTGTAGTCCCTTTGCTTACAATTTATGGCATCAAAGTTAAAAATATAATAATAATAATAATAGAATATGACACATGATATAAAAGGTTCTAGCCAACATTTATATTTATAATGTTTAATAATCACACTAATAATATCCAATATAAACAATAATGTTCATGATATTTAATATAATATGCTTTTTATCTCATAAACATAAAAAATGGTCAAGATCTGATTATAATATGTGCAGTATTATTTTCAATATTATTTTATTGAAAATAATTAAGTGGACTAGAGGCATATTTTGCTGTAATCTTGCCACAAGCTCATTTTAGGTGTGAGAAACAGGGATGACAGTCCTGACCTACTTGGTGCCCTATGCAAGATAAAACATTAAATAATAGTAATAATAATAATAACTTTACATTCACATGTGTACATTCATATGTGTAATACACATGCAGTGGGTATGATGCTTCTTCACTTCTTCACACATAAACATTGAATCACACTAAACACACCAACGATGGTCTCTAATTCCCCCTCACTCTTTTCTTTCTCTCTCATTCACCTCTTTCTAATCATCAGGGACACCAACCATACTCTGATTTGCATGCAGGGCCTGGACGTGGTGGAAAGTGCCGTCAGGCCACAAAGGCACCTTGGCAGATAATGAGTGGCGTATTCCAGGTACAGCCCCGGAGTATCGCTCCTCATCAGGGGAATTTTCAATTAAGGGATGCAGATTAATAAAGCATAATTGTGAGGCTCAATCTACCCGTGGAGAGAGTGGGAGGAGGAGGACATGAACGCACTCTGCCGGCAGAGCACAGCCGTCCAGACAAAACCGCACCATCCTTTACTGCAGTCAATGAAACCGCATGGCCGACGTTTAGCAATAATGTACAGAAGCAGCACCTGCGGTTATGTAAAATAACGGCTTGAGCATAGGAACTGAGGTGGTGGCTTTTCTCACGGTTTATCTTGTGAGTTATGAACAAATGACCCACACGATATGCATCCTCTGTTTGAACAGGGAAGAATAAACAACAATGGTATGCCTATATCCATCTCTGAGTTTACTGCTTTATGGACATTTCTTCAAATACCTGTACTTTTACGTCCCAGGGAGCATTTTTTATTTATTTATTTGAATTTCATGTTAAACTGTGAAAAAGTGGAAATTTACCTTGTCTTAATGGTTTGTAATCTTGGTTTGTAATGTAATCTCTTATTTACCATGTCTTAATGGTTTTTATTTATTTTCTAATGCCTTTTATGTTAATAATTATCTTAAAAGTGTCAAAATATGTTAGTTATGAAGGAGACAAATGCAGTGTCAGTGAAGAGTTTGATGAAAAAGGAAAATGTAGGTAAATATAAGTTATAGAAAATTTTTCTAATGCCTTTTATGTTAATAATTATCTTAAAAGTGTCAAAATATGTTAGTTATTAAGAAGACAAAATGCAGAGTCAATGAGTCAATGAAGAGTTTGAGATGAAAAAGGAAAATTTAGGTAAATATGTTATAGAAAAATAATAAATATTTAATCTTGTGAAAATACACCAAAAATAATTATTATATTTTAAAAACTATGAAAAGGTAAATAAGTAATTAAATAAACAAACCATTTCTGCTGTTTGGATTTAATTATGTTAATCTAAATAGTTCATTCATATATACATTTTTCTTATTTCTATATATTCTATTCTAAAGTATTTTTTAGCATGTTTAGCAATGCAAAATATTAAACATAATATGCAAAAATATTTAAGAACTATGAAATGTACCTTTTCAAAACCAAGACCTACTAAAATAGTCAATTTTATTCCCAAAATATTTAACATGTCAGTAACACTTTAGAACAGGGAACACATATAGAGCTGATCAAATGTAAAACTGTAACTTGAATGCAATGTAAGTCGCTTTGGATAAAAGCGTCTGTTAAATGCATAAATGTAAATGTAAATGTAAATATTCACTATTAACTAATAATTTTCCATGAACAAACTCCTAATTTGATGCTTGTTAATAGTTAGTTAAGTTTAGGTATGGGGTGGGTTAAGGGATCTAAAATATGGTCATGCAGAATAAGGCACTGATATGTGCTTTATAAGTACTAATAAACAGACAATATGCTAGTAATATGCATGTTAATAAGCAACTTATTAATAATAAGAGAATTGGTCCTTAAAATAAAGTGTTACCAAAATGTCACATGGAAATGTATAGTGGTATTGTGATGCATGTACAGTGGCATGCAAAAGTTTGTGAACCCCTTGCATAATCTGTGAATAATTTTAACAAAATAAGAGATCATACAAAATGCATGTTATTTTTTTTATTTAGTACTGTCCTGAGTAAGATATTTTACATAAAAGATGTTTACATATAATCCACAAGACAAAAAAAAAAAAAAAAAAAAAAAGAAAAAAGCTGCAATTATTCAAATAACCCCCTTCAAAAGTTTGGGAACCCTTGGTTCTCAATACTGTGTGTGTTACCTGGATGATCCACGACTGTTTTTTGTTTTGTGATGGTTGTTCATGAGTCCCTTGTTTGTTCTGAACAGTTAAACTGAGCACTGTTCTTCAGAAAAATCCTCCATGTCCTGCAGATTTCCAGAATATTTTGCATATTTGAACCTTTTCCAGCAGTGACTTTTTGAGTATTTGAAAGAAAACTTTTTGAATTTGAAGAGCAAGGTAAATTGTACTTAATTTGTCTTCCGGGAAACATGCAAGTTAAAATAAAATAACATGCATTTTGTATGATCTTTCTTATTTTAAAATTATTCAAATTTATTTATTTATTATTATTATTTATTTATTCATTTATTCAAAGGGGTTCCCAAACTTTCGCATGCAAGAAAAAACACCCATATATGCGCAAGATCAAGCAGCTGATTGGTTCACACTGTGTGTCTGACCGTGTAGATAAGAAATGACATAGCAACTTGCCAAAAGCATTTTCTCTCTGAAAGCCTTGTCTAAGTCGTTCACACCTACGAACAAAAAGCCGAGCGACTCTCTTTATCTGAGCTTATCTGCCATCATCTAGCTCACATCCACAGTGAACAGAGCTGGGTAAACATTTAACACCTTTAGCAAAGCTACTTGTGCTCTTAGTCAGAGGTTTAACAAGAGGACACGTTGTTTTCCTTGTTGGTTAGTTCAGAAAACATTCCATTCGCCTCCACTCCCTTGACCTGTCACCGAACAATGTTTGCTCTAAAGCTGTGATTTATCTGAAAGCTACAACACACAGGCCCTCCGCTGCACACATAGAAACACACACCCACACATTTACTTGTAAACACATTCATACATGTACGTGCACATCCACATACACAAAGCAACGAGTGCAAACTATTAAACCTGTTTGTGCAGCCTTGCATTAAACGGCCTTATTAAGATAAAAGCTATTATTTAGATCTTCGCAAGTCACAGATGAATAATCAAACCTTGAACGTGTGAAGCAGATTTTTTTGTGTTATTAGATATAAGCCAGATGTAAGCTGAATACATGTAAATACCAACTTCAACAATTCCTAACAAATGCTTTGGGCAATTACAACAATCCATTTGTAAGGACGTGCAAATTGCCTCAGTGGGTTTGTAAATGTTCTTGATGCCGTTCCATGTCGTTTTACGGTCCGCTTTGCAGGGAAGAAAAAGAACGGATCTGCTTTGCAAGACAGATGAGTGCGCTCACCTCTGCGTGAGAGGTGCAAGTCTGTGTGTCTTTGTCTTACCGTGATTTACGAGTACGTATGTGTGCGCTGGTGCCCTTCTGTGTGGAGGAGGCCCTTGACATAGACACAGGAGAGTTGTGCAAGAAAAAGCATCAGGAATCATTTTTGCCCTCGGGACGTGGGGCAGCACAGCCCAGAGGAGGCAACGCTGTGGTGTGAGTGACAGGCGTGCAGGGCTGCTCGGGTTGGGGCTGGTTCAGTTCACACCCGTGCAGATGTGAGGGAATGTACCTCTGGGAATTCAATGCCACACCAGCCTCGGTCTCTTTATCTGAAAACAGTTTAGCAGTTTTTACTACAAAAGTTTGTTGAGGGTCTGTAAGAGTTTCCTTTAGCTCCACCCTGCAGCGAGTCAAAGGTAATGATGCCCATTTAATCCCAATTTCCTCATTTACAGTTGGCTTGGGGGGTTGGGAGCTTACAGCTATTTATATACCTCATTTGAGACAATTTGGGTGTTTGCGCAAACCACCTTTATATCCTTTCCATGTGGGAGGGCCTAGAAAAACATACCAACGTGTTATATAAGGGGACTAATGAAAAACTGAAAATGGTCTGGGATCAAAACAACATACCATTTAGACATCAATTGTAAACGTATTTCTGTAAAGGCATTTTTTTGCTTGTTATCACAAACTGAGGGACATTGAAAAATGATTTTCAAGCATGCCACAGATACTTCTGATCGAGCTTAACTTGTATTGAACACAGAACAGTAAGTAAATATACAAATAAACAAACTAATAAAAATATATGATATAAATATATGAAAAATGTATGTAATAAAATCACCAAGAACCAGTACACATATACAAATCATTCCGGACCAGCGAACATGTCACAACATCTGCGTTTCATCTGAACAGCAGCTGGAGCACCCCTGACTGGTGTGAGCTTGCCTTAAGACTCCTGTTAAAGAGAATTACTATTACTGCTAAGCTCTGCGCTAAAATGCAGTATTGCTTAATAGGAGACAGCAGCTTTTCGTCAGAACATGTCAACAAAACAAAACAACAGGTGAAGTGGATCTGTCCTTTTCTACTAAATATTCCTTAAGTAAGAAATGTTATAAGTTTTACTACATGCTAATTTACTTTGTCGCATACACCAAATGAGGAGAAGGAGAAGTTTTGTGCAGTAGACTGTGCAGAGAAGTCGCAATGCCTAGTTTGGGAATGAACTATTCTTATAAATTAGATCTTTGTAATGAATCAATTGATTTAGTTCACCAAAATCTGAATCATTGGAATCATTACAAACAATTTAGTTCTCAATAACTCATTGACTCATTTTTGAGTGAACTATGCCTTTACCAGTAACAATACGTTTTCAGCTGTCTGTTTCTTTGCAGTTCATTCACTAAAGCACAAGTTAAAGTGTTTTTACATGTGTTTAACAAATCAGCTCTCCTCTGGTGAAGCGACCAAAACATTCCTATGAGTCTCCTGTGATTTGCAGTAAACAGTAATGTGTTGACTGGTGGAGATTTCATCCATTCCACTTTAATGCTTATGATTCATGAGCAATGAGCACAGTGAGCATCTCAAGACACTGATCATCTCTATGGGAGAACATTCTCTCTCTCACACACACACACACACACTGCATGTCATGTCCTGACTCAGACATATAAAAGTAATTCCAAACAGTTTCTCAATGCATCATGGCCTTCACTGTAATTCTCTCACTCTCTCTGCACAGATGTTTAGATAAAACGATCCATTCCTGCATTTGAAAAACATAAGTGGCTTTTTTAGCTCAATTTTATCACAACCATCAAGGGAAGCTGATTTCGCCAAGGAATTACATCACACCCCATGCATGCACACAGAGACTGACAAACAGATACAAACACGGCACGAAACATTAAGCTAAAGTCATCAATCTGATCAAGTGTGAAGAAACCATAGGAGATTGTTATCTTGAACAGCTGGAACAATGCAAAGCCATTGATATTCATTAAAAAGACTACTTTAAAGTGAAAGGTATGGCAGAAAAACAAGCTCATGCCAAGCTTTTAGTCACGGTTAAAGTGGAAGACTGTAACAGTGTTGTTACTCTAAAATCATTTTCGTCAATTCAAATAATTCTGCAATAATATATAATATAATATATGTTTTACTAGATGGCCATGTGTTTGAGGCGGGTCTCTCAGTTTGTTCAACCAATGGGAGCTGGACGGAGGTTTTAGGATTGTTTTTTGTTTGAAAACAACCAATATTTATGCAGTTTCATTTGGTGAGGCTAGTGATGACAAACTTACACACTTCACCTTTAAAAACCCAAAATGATAATGGATGCCACAGTGACTGAAATGCTAATGATCCCCTCAGAGAGCTGGTGGTTGTATTCAGAAAGGACAAATGGATCAAAAACACAATTTTTAATGATTCCAGTCTTTGCAATTGTCTGTTGAGAAGATGCTGGCAAATGCACTTGGTGTCACAAACAGGAGAGGCAGAGGATAGTAACAGGAGGAGGGACGGGTATAATCAATCTGTGTCTGGAGTGAGCTCTCAATTACATATTCACAAGCATTCTCCATCATTGTTAGTGTTAATTCATTTATAATATAGAAACAAATTACCTTTGCATGAATGAAAATTACACCTAAATGTACCGTAGCAGTTTTGCATGGTGATGATTAAATATTCCCACCAGATTCAGAGATGTTTGCAGCAGCGCGCTGATGAACTTGTATAGCATTATTAAGTTAGCAATAACAACTGGCTAATTTACTTGTGTAAACATTCGTTAGAAGGAAAAAGCAGAAATAGATGTGACACCTGGAGTGCAAAACAACAAACACTCCTGAGAGAGATAATTAGTAAGAGAGATAGAAAGTTAATACTGATCATTTATGGCTGCCTCGTGCACACTGAGCTGACGTGTTACATGTCATTTGACTCCTGGGAAGTTTTATACACGCATGCCGTCATAAGCCTGCTTTTTGTCTCTCGCAGTTCTGATAGATGCTATCATACTTTAAAAAGCTTATTATTATAACTTCACTTATTATGAACTCAATTTCAAGAGCTAGGAACAATACACCTGCTTTCTACCGGAGATCACTGACAAAAGATGAATAAATATATATTTTAAAAAAGAACGAAAATCCTCAGAACAAAATAAAGCAGTGAGCTAGAGCAGATAATAGAAAGAAGGATATATATCCAGGTGTCTCTGTTTTCTTTGAGTAGCACCAATAGATTATAATAATAAGTTAGTTGGACTCAAATGAGGCCACTCAGCTCATCTACTTTGAGGCTTAACCAAAGAAATGAAACCCGACATCTTTCAAACACACTGCGTGCCGGCATCTCTTCTTTGTGGTGCGGTTTGTTGTATTTCTCGGTAGAGAGGACATTATGTCGAAGGACTGTGTATGAAAGAGCCCTGGTTTAGGTATTTAGAGAGAGATGGATTTGAAAATGGTGAAGTTTTTAGAAAATTAAGCACAAAGTGGTGTCTTTCACCCAATTACCAGGAAAGTTATGCACCTAAAACTTTTATTTACGAGATGCTGACTCCAGTTTTTGATAAAATCAGTTGAAAAAAAAAACATTTACTGCTTAAAAAATCATTTGTGTTTGTAATAATAAGACAGATTAGAACAGGGGATTTTTCAAATATATTAAAATAGTCAACAGCTATTTTAAATTGTAATTTAATAACACTCTTTTTACCGTTTTGCACTGTATTTTATGTATCTATTCTTCACTGTTTTAATTCATTATAAATAAAAAAATTTAAGCATTTTGTGATTATTTTTTATGATTATTTTATTTCCTTTTATGTACATACATAATTTTATATATTGTATGTATATATATACTGTATGTATATACACACACACACATATGGACAAATTTACGCAAAATATTATCTGGAATACTTACTGCCTAATATTGACACTATCCACTTAAAAATATATATATAAAAAAATAAACTAAAATATAAAATTGCTTCGCTTTGTTGATGTGGATTCAGCAGCGGCGCAGTTCAAGCATTATCTGGTTGGTAGAAGATAAAGTGAGAATTAATCATTATAAATGAACACGGCTGTCTAATTAACTGACAACATTGCTCTCAGGAAAACAACGGCAGTCGTAACTAGCAGCAGCAAATGCACATTTGAGACTCTCTGGATGAAAATCGTGCCATAAAGCTCCAGTCCATTGAAAAGCACATGCCACGACTGACAGCAGCGGGAGCTGAGTTTATTTGCTCCAGCGAAAAGGCATTACAAGGGGAAGCCCTGCTCTGAATGAGAGCATCTATGTCAATTACTCTCCCCTGATCCCTGCTCACTATTTACATGCTCACTTGAAAGCTGTAGCAACCTAATGGGATCGCTTTCACAGTGCGATGATAAGCCATATTTTCTGTGTCACCTCAAATTGAGGCGCAGCTCTGTTGCGGGGAAGAAGATTAAGGAAGCAGAAGAGAAAAACAAATCTTCCCAACAGGGAATTTGAATATGAAACAAAATGGGCTCCCATTGGCAGGAGCTGACAGCTATTAAAGGCCCCATGGCAAGCATTGTTACAGCCTTGAGAGGAACATGCGATACAAGAGGGTTATAGACTAAGAAACAGCAGCGTGAATACAACAAGCAGCTTTGCAGGGAAAAGACAACAAAGCCCGGGAGAAAAAAAGGGGGAGATATGTTTAAACTGTCAACACTGTCACAGAAAATGGCCCTCAAATTAAGCGCCGTGCGTGCAGTGGCGAGGAAAAAGCGGGAAATTGCCTTTTATCACCTCACTGAACAATGGGCGGCCTGACAGCGCTTAGCCAGATAACTTTAGCATCCCTTTACCCTAGCATATTTACAATTTTAGTCCTCCCTATGTTCTCTCTTTCTCTCCAGCGCTCCTTTAACTTTGGTGACTTCCGTGCTTCTCGATGGCTGGGCGCTTTCAAGTGTTTAATATCATGTAAAATAACTGCCGCCCACCGCTCTCCTCCTCTCTCGCCGCATGGCTAAGCACTACAAAGCCACACGCTAGTGCTGGGAAGTCTCAGACGATTGCGCCAGCGTTATCTCCAGTCCTGTTTATTATTGCCATTATTATTTTCTGCTTTAAACGTTTGACTAGAGAGAAGAATGGAACAAAGGGGAATAAAAAAAAACACTTGCTGCTGTTCCTCCCATTTGACTTGTTAAATAAACTGCCTATTTACGCCCATGACAAAACAAGATTATATACATACACAACCTATTACAAAAGCACTGCAGTTAACCCTTTGTAATCGAAGGGTTGAGGAGGCACAGAATCAATTTGGGAAAGAATATGATGAAGCCACAAGCAAATATTTTGCTGCTAACAACTACAGTGGTTCAACACGCATTAATTGACAGTCCAATGCAAAACACTCGACCTATGGAAAGTGCTATATCACCGTTGATACATGCTTTTTTATTCAGGAATTTTTCATTTGTTCTCATATAAAAAATTATACATCTATTAATGTCAAATATTTCAGTCCAATCAATTCATTAACATGAATTCTTAATAAGAATAATAAATTCATATCTAAGCCTAGATTTTGAGGTATTTTTAATTTCAAGGACATTTTTGTCACTTTTGATGATATTATGGCCCCAAACCCCTGTTCATTTCTGACCCTGGTTACCCACCAAAGGGACACAAGATGACAACAACTCATCACAACTGACTGAAAAAAAGTTGTCCAATCTGAGAACACACTCCGTTTCCTTATCTACGAGCGAGGACTACTTAAAGTCAAATCGAGCAAAACTCAACTTCCCAAGTGAGCAACGGCATTATGTAGAACACTGCAATGAGAGCTTAAATCCCCCTATCTACATACTGGATAAGACTTCCTGTGGCTAGAGAAGTGGGATTGCATTAATAGGGTCTGTCCTCTTGTGATTGTGCTTAAGGCTTTATGATATGACTATCTGTAGCTAAGTGGGCAGGTAGATGCTAAGAGCTTAGACAGACAAAAGGAACTTTTGCTTTAAGGCAAACTGAGTTATTATACTTGGTAGTGTTTAGAAGCCTTCGCATTTGAGTGTGTGTTCATGTGTGAATATGCATGTTTCAGCTGAACTACTTCAAGCGTAATAGTAAGTTAATACCTAAAACTTGCAAAATGAGATGATCATTGCCAAAGAAACCTTTTAAGATCTTTGTGAAAAGTAACTTGTGAAATTACAACAGTGTTTTAGAGAATAATAAAATAAATACATATTTAAAAAGATAAATAAATCAAATGAACAAGAAAATATAAAAGCAACAAAATAAATATCTTTAGAAATTCAGATTCGGATGAAATAACACAGGGTTTAATGAGCTATTCACTTCACTATTATTCCTTCAACACAAGCCCTTTTGGTCTCAAAACAAGTGTGTGAACTGACTGTAAATACACCTGTATAGACACAATATGCACTACTTGGCATCTGTTGACTTTCTCTCTTGTGTGGTTTAAATATCAACTTGATTTGATGTGCCAACTCTAATTCTCCAGCTACTAAAATGTTGCCTTTTATATGGTGGTGGATGTTGGTTTCACATATACACACACCTGGTAACCCGACATCAATAGAAAACTGATTCTTCCATGTCTTTCTCTCTTTCTGCTTGTTTTTAATTCCCCCATTTCAATTATAATAAAGAAACAAGCACACACACAAAACACAGAATTGAAACAGAAGCATTTGTCTTACACAGTCTCACGTACATACAAATACACTACCACTCAAAAGTTTGGGATCAGTACATTTTTTAATGGCTGCTGAAAATTCAGCTTAGCCATCATAGGACTAAATTACATTTTAATGAAACTTTTGAACATTAGTGCATGCATATATTTACTGCAGATCAAAAACCAATGTTTAATTCATAGTCAAATTTACAAATAATAATCCTAGGAATAACTTGGTTTATCAACAATTTATGACTTCGAACAGCTCATCCAACCAGAGTTTAGTCAGTCTGTTCCATAACCATCTTAATTTGTGGTATACAAAGACCGTCCCAAACCAGCTGCCACTCACACACCTACAAATACACACATGCATGCACACACAGCTAATAAGCACATGTTAAGTGGCTCCACTGCCTCTTTCCATCTACATGTGTGTGCAAATACTCTATTCATCCTAGTTTTGCATATTTGGCCCAAATCCCCCATCCCCGTCCTGCTGTTGGTCAGGATTCTATTACTGTTTAATATTAATACCCCACCCTTTTCTATTCAAGACCATGAGTACTCCATTGAGATATTCTGTCTGAGGGTCTCACGGATGACAGTGTGCTTGCGATTCCTCCAAATTGTTTTGATGGCCTTTCCCTCTGGGAGTCTTTAAAGGGGGCTCCTTAAAGGCCTGCCAGGCATGGCGAGCTGTCTCATGCGGGGGGAGGGAGAGAGGGGGTCACCGTATGATTTTGTACACGGTGAGCACAACACACCCTCCAGGGCCTCCTCTTGACATCGAAGGGGGAATCGTCACTCGGGGCTGACGGCTAGCTGACAGCCACAGCCTTGACCCTTTGCGTATCTGTACACACTTCAGCATGTTACACACTCCTGTTCTGACAGTAGAATGTAGGAAACGGTCATTTCACATTGGGAGGAAACCTCCAGATGGTTTGACAGCGTTATTTGTTTATCTGCAAATAGGCATGTTACATTTTTTGGGAAGCTGTATTTGTAAAACAGATGTTTCGGCCTGGCCTTTAGACCTCCGGAGCTGCTGGGGTAGAGAAAACCGCACACAGGAGAGATGTTTACTTGTCAATGAATGTGTGGACTACAAACGTTTACCAAATCACTACATATTTCACTTTATATTTGATATTTCTGTCAGGATCTACAGTAGCAGCACAAAACGGGCTGGTCTGAAGCTGGTGAGTGATCTGACTCAGCTGTACTAGACCCCACTGATCCTGAGTCAGAGGAAGTGGGTCATTTCCTGCAGTCTGATGAGTAACACACTGACCTGAGTTTCACCTCACCAATCACAGACAGAAAGAGAAATAATGAGTGTGAAACATTTTTACCATTAATAATAGTGAGTGCTCGAATTGTGTCAGGGCTCTTGGGGGTCCCGAACCCCATCCTCCACACATTTTACCAAATCATAAAATGAAAACTTCATTATGAATTTTCAACTGCCTTAAAATGTGATTGACTGATCAGATCACAAAATGATCTTTGTTTCCCTGTTTTTAGCACTATCCTCTTGTTGTGGGACCACCTCAAGTATATTTTTTTCCCAAGGGATTAAAAACCAGTTTCAAGTTGAATCACAATTTTACAAATGTTAATTTTTATTTTTAAAGCAAACAAGTATTTGAAAATCGGACATACATTAAAGACAAAGGTACACAAAAGTACACAAGACTTACCAGCTTTTGGTGAGTGAAATAACTACAATCCCATGAAGCATTGCGAAAAACAAATAAAAACAGAGAAATACAAAACTATTAATTAAAAGGTGTTTATTTTACCTAGAGAAACTATATATTTGAAGTTTATTGCAAAATATGACACTATCTATGACAGATTGCGTAATTTGGGTGATTCATGCGAAGATTTTTGGCACCATTTGCTCACTGTGACTGATTGGTGGAATCCTCTGTACAGCATCATTCACTGCCATCAGACCCAGCAGTCTCTGAAACCGCTTGACAGTGAGTGACTGGCCTCCTCTCACTCTCGCGACTGCAGTGAGGATCGACTCGATCCGACCAGGTGATATACGTGCCTGCATCGTGGTCGAATCCCACACCACGCCCAGATAATTGGTTCTCAGAGCCAGAGAAAGCACACTCTTCTTGGCGTTCAGCAGGGTTGCCAGGTTTTCTCAGCAAAACCCGCCCAATTGCTACTCAAAACTAGCCCAAAAGAAGCCCAATTGCTTTTCAGGGGGGGGTCCCCTGGTAAAAATCGTATTCCGGGGGGTAAAATACAAATTTTTTGGCGGGGTTTCCCTGGTAAAAGTCGCATTCCAGGGGCTAAATATCACATTATTGGGGTCGCCTCAACCCGCGGACATGAAAAATATCCCGCGGAAAGAGTGTTAAAGTAGCGCAATTCCGCGGGAAAACCGCGTACTTGGCAACACTGGCGTTCAGTCTTAACCCCAGCACTTTCATGTGAGCGAGAACAACATCTCGATGTTGAACCGCCATCTGCTCCGATTGAGCGAGAATCAACCAATCGTCGATGTAATTGAATATGCGGATGCCTTGTAGCCGCAACAGAGCTAACGCAGCATCCACACACTTTGTAAAAGTGTGGGGTGAGAGTGCTAGGCCGAAAGGAAGAACCCGATATTGGTAAGCTCCGCCCCAAAAGCAAACCTCAGGAACTTCCTGTGAGTGATAAGGATGGAGATATGGAAGTATGCGTATCCTTTAGATCGATCGTGACAAACCAGTCCTCGGACCTGATCTGAGACACGACCTGTTTGAGTGTAAGCATCCTGAACTTCAGTCTCATGACTGAGCGGTTCAATTGACGCAGATCTAAAATGGGACTCAACCCTCCATCCTTCCTTGGAACTATGAAGTACCGGCTGTAGAACCCGGACTCCCTTTCGTGAGGAGGGACCACCTCGATGGCCTCCTTCCTCAAGAGAGTATCTACTTCTCGTTCCATTACCAGAGCCTGCTCGGGGCCCACCAGAGTGGGATTCACCCCATTGAATCGAGGCGGAGGAGAACCGAACTGGATTCTGTAGCCTCTCGCTACAGTGTGCAGGACCCACCGAGACACATTTGGCAGTAGTTTCCACGCTGCCAAATAGTCTACTAAGGGAACCAGTCTCTCGAGACTGGCCTCTGGTGTAATCCCTGGGACGGCGCACCGGTAGGAGACGGCCGAACTAGCTGCTCTAGAGACCCCCGAAGGGGTGGCGAGCATCTCAGCTCCGCTACATTTCCGGGTGGAAGAAACTGAGATGTGTGCTTGCTGGAGATCGCTGCGCCCTGAAACACCGTACTTGGCAGGGTTGGCAGACCGATCTCCTGAGGGCACGGAGGAGAGATGGGCACCGTGCACTGCGGTGAACGCCGCTCTTCCCCAGAGAGGGCTACCCTCATAAGCCCTGGGTCATGGGCATCAGGGCTTTTTGGCCGAGGACTTCTTAGCCTGAAGTACGACCCGCAGGTCCGTCTTCGGCTTCAAAGGCCCCGGCCCAGAGCCAGAGTTTTTGCGCCTCCCTGTACGAGGTGCTAGCTGGGGCTGCTCCCGTCCAGCAGCAGGAACCGCTGAAAAGCCGCCGCTTGTTTACGGGCCTCCTGGTGCCTGTCAACGACGGTATCGACGGCGTCGCCGAACAGGCCAGAAGGCGCAAGCGGGGCGTCCAGGAGGAAGACCCTGTCCTTCTCTCTGATGTCGGACAGGGTCAACCACAGATGTCTCTCCGCTGCCACCAGGGCTGCCATAGACTGCCCAATAGCACGGGCGGTCTCCTTGGTGGCGCGGAGAGCCAAATCAGCGGTTCGCCTGAGCTCCGTGATGTCATCGGAGCTCATCGCCTCACGCTCATCCAGCTCTTTAAGCAGGTCAGCCTGGTATGCCTGCAACACCGACATAGTGTGCAGGCACGCGCCAGCCTGACCCGCTGCCACGTACCCCTTGCCCATCAGCACTGATGATGTACGCAGCGGCTTGGAGGGCAAGGACGGAGTCTTTAGAGACGACGCAGCGTCGGGGGACAGATACCTTGCGAGCGTCTGTTCCACCCGAGGCATCGCTCTATAACCGCAAGCGTCCAACCCCACCACATTACCATAATAATCTGAGGTGGGGATGAAGGTTCGGGCCGAAAAAGGTCTTACCCATGATCTCGACACCAGGTGTGGAGATCGGGGAAGAACGGCAGGCTCCGTGTTGGAGGTGATCGCTTCGCTCGCAGAAAGCATACATCCAGTCTGCTTGTCTGCGGCTCAGCTTTCTCCTCGGCCGGCCAGTCGATTTTTAACTTGGCCACAGCACGAGTCACCACCTCCAACAGCTCCTCATACCTGGGCGAATGAGGGGGCGGAGCCTCGGCGCTCTCACATTCACCCTCCTTGGAGAATGAAACGCGAAGCGCTGAGCCCGCGCCCCGGGGGGAAGTGTCCGCAGAGCGGGCTTCCGATCCCGGGGAGCGGCCGCCGAATCTGATGGGTAAGGAAGGAGATAGGATCTCGCCCGTCTCCATTCCCTCCAACAGATCCACTTGTGAACCCTACGAGCGCCGACGCCGCTCCGCCTCGGCGTAGTGGGACCAGCACTGCAGGGAACGCTGATGAAGGCTCCCTTCTCATCAAAGAGAGCCTTCCGGGAGCGAAGCACGTGCATTGGAAGAAGATCGCAATGCGGACAGCCGGTGCCCTCGAGTGCCGACTGTGCGTGCTCTGCTCCCAAGCAGAACGCGCACAAGCTGTGTGTGTCACCTGCAGTTATGTAACGTTTGCAGGGAGGGACACACTGCTTGTACTGCGCGCTGCTCTCGCCCTTATAAAGTCTCTTAAACATCTTATGGAGCTTATTTTCTGGGACAGACAACACCAAATAAGACTCACAACAGATTGAATAGACAATACACACACAGAACGCTTGCTGAATGACAAAAAGCTGACGCCGGTTTCACTGCACATGCTTTTATACCAGCTGGTCATTAAGTCACCCCGTCCGTGACGTCTCGCCCATCCATTGGATAGGTTGCACACGATATTCAGAGCCACTCACGCTGGAGGCGTTCCCCTAGCGTTTTTGGACGTAGCTCGAGTTCCTGAAGAGGAACTTGTTCTTGTTCATGCTAATTATTTTATATGAACTGAATCATGACGGCAGCAACATGAACTAGGATATAATACAAAAACATCCATGTTTTTTTTCTCTATGCTACCACTTTCTCCCCCTCCAGGTTACTTTAAGGAGATCAACTCCATAATTTCTGAGTATATCTGGAATGATAAACGCCCCAGAATTAAACTTACCACATTACAACATCCTAATCGCGCAGGAGGACTGGCTGTACCAAATTTTGAATTGTATTATTGGTCGTTCCAGCTTAAGGCTCTTCATAATTGGGTTGATCCTCAATCTACAGTTTCATGGAGAGTGATTGAAGCTGACAAGGTTAAACCAAATAGACTCCAAGATATCTTATTTACTGGCACAGGAAAAAAAGGTGATAATTATAAATGTGGTCCGGTTGTGGCTAACTCTATTAAAATCTGGAAAACGGTTGAACGTCTAATAGGAGGACCCTTCAAAGTTTGTAACAGTATGCATGTTGGCACAATTTTAATTTTGTATGCGGAAATCGTCCATTTTTCTAACCCTCTTGGTCTTCATTAGGTGTAAACACGTGCGGTGATATATATGATAACCAGGGCCTCTGTTCATTTCAGACATTAAGAACCAAATTTTGTCTACCAGCATCCGCATATTTTGTCTTTCTTCAATTACGTTCTGCTCTCAAAGCGTATGGCGTTCCTTGGTCCTCTTCCATTTCCTCTCATCCTATATGCGGGACTGGATTGCACCATCTGCTGGTCGGCCATCTGTTTCCTTAATATATAATAAAATTATTGATTACATTACAAAACCTCTTTCTATTAAAACTATTTGGAATAGGGAATTATCTGAACTTAATTTATCTGTCGACTGGGAGAGAGTATGGTCTAACCTCAGCTTAACATCTAAAAATTTGGCTCATCGTCTTATTCACTTCAGAGTCATTCATAGAGCATACATAACTCCTTACAAAAGATTCAAAATGAAACTACAACCACATTTTAACTGCCATATATGTAATACTGCATCATCAGGTACCTTTCTTCATATTTTTTGGGAATGTCCTATCGTCATTAGTCTATGGACACATGTAAACCTGGTTTTATCATCCTTACTACAAATTGATTGGCTTGCTAACCCAAGTTTGTGTCTTCTTAATGATGATTATGGTCTCTGTATAAGTTCAATACAAAAGATAATGTTGTTTGCTGGTTTTACAGCTGCGAAGAAGACAATAATACAGAACTGGTTTACACCGCACATGTGTGGAAAACATATTGGATCCATAGCCTCCTGCAAATAGTGACTTGTGAATGTACAACAGCACGAGTTAATGGGGCTAGGCCTTCTACCATTGATGCTTGGCAGTGTTTTTTCTTTGGCATACGTGATTGTATAAAGGAATGACTTGTTTTGTGTTTTCCTTGCCCTTCCCTCTCTCCCTCCCTTTTGACTGGACTTTTGAGATATTGAGTATATGTCTGTTGTTCTGTTTTGTTATAAATATACTCTTTTTATTTTTTTATGGATGTTATGTTATAATGTTGTGTGTGAAAAAAAAAAAAATGTTGATAACAAAAAAAAAAAACATCCATGTTAATAATAAAAAATGTGCCTATTTGTTGCTTTATTGGAATGTTTTAAAACATGCATATACATATGCCACGCTTGTTTATGTAAAATAATTATTGAAAGGGTTTTTTAAACAGTTAATTGAAGCAAACTGTTTGGAAGAAAGGGACCACAGAAACGAGTCACACTTACATTCACTACTTCCAATTATATGAGCATGCAGCAAGTTTGTGACTAGTTGTGAGCATGTCCAGGGACATATACTGTATAACCTTTACTTTGGCAACCAGAACTAATAACACCAAATAGCGAACAACCAGTAACGAAAAAGTTTCTAGCAGCATGAACAAGGCTAAAATGCCATATACACTCAAACGTGAATAATGTCTCCCAGTGTGGCAGACAATTACTGTAAGGTTAATATGTTAATTATTATTAATCAAACCTTATCAAAGTGCTTGCTTGTCAAAATGGCACATCTGCATATTCAAATCATTTTACATTCAACGAAAATTCCTCCTACAGAACAAAAATAAAGCCACATGAAACCTCTTGGAGATACACATGTGAACCTCGTGTGAAGGAAGAAAAATTAGACCCTTAACGGAGTAAAATCAATAACTGTGGTAAACCATAAAAGCTCTTCGTGTGTGATATATGACTGAGAGAAAATATGCTAATCTGTTAATAGCAAACACACCATATGGATCTAAACTATGAGCATCATTAAGGCAAAATGCTGGCTTTCACTCTTTCACAGACAATTTCATTCTCCACAAACACTGATAAATGACACATGTTGCTGACTGACAATTCAAACAAAAATAAGACCAAGTGGGTGGACGCTCAGTCACATCTAAGAGAACAAGATGGAAGACTCGCCACACACTCAGAGATAAAACATCGCTCAAGGCCCTAAAGATCCCTCACATCTGAAGTGAAGGATGAATTTCAAATGGCGACCCAACAAACAAGCCTTGGGCGACTATCCTCACAAAAAGAAGATAGTGTGGCATCTAACAGCACGGGGGAAAAAATTTGATAATTCTTCTCAATGCTGACATTACCTCAACACCCACAGCTCAGCTCTCATAGCCACTGGCCAGAAATGGACACCCTATGACTAACACCACACAAAGCCGAGGATAAAAACAGGAGAAGTCTGATCTTCACACCTCAGATCAACCAAACAACATGCAATACACACAATACACAAGCTGCATTTGTTGTATAGTCTATCATGGTTTAATAGTAATTTTGGAGTGTGCTAAAAGTTACCCATAACCAGAACCATGCTGAATTAATTAACTGAAAGTCATGGCTAATGGGTGTTGTTAGGCATGTCAATGGCATGGCATGGCATATCATACAATTTTTATATTTTGGCAGGAAAGTCAGATTCTTTCCACAAACTGGTTCTTTTGGACAGTTCCAATTTTTAAAGCGCCCAAAAATTAACTGAAATGTGGATGTTTTACATGTCTAAATCATATGAAGTGAATAAACGAGTATTCATGAGCTTACCTTTTATTCTTGAGTATTCTTGAGCTTACCTCGGACTTCAGACCGAGTCAGTGACTGCTGGGGGAACTGGAGCGCTGAATGAATTGGCAAAAACCAGCATCACAGGATCATATGCGCCAGTATTTTGGCTCATTTTGAGAAGGAACTGTCCAAAAGTGAGTTTTGATCGAGTAACTTGTAGATCTGTGTTGCTCGAGCCGCAAACCGTTTCAGACGGTTCAGACCGATTTGGTGGAAAAAAAAAACCCTGTAAAACTGACATGGTAAATATTTTGCATGGAAAGTGGAATATAATCTTTGCTGGAAGATGTTTTTTTGTGACCATTGGCATCCCAATTCTCATATGGTCTCGGAAGCTAAGCAAAGTGTGGTTTGTACTTGGATAGAAGACCGCCAGGAAATTCCAGGTGCTAGAAGATGGTAACTGTAACTGATAGTATATTGTGGATTTTAGCTATATTGGAGTGCTGGAATACTGACCAACCAGAAGCCGTAACTATCGTTTTTTTTTATAAGTATTTCAGGTAACTTGATTATGCTGATGATTCAGCTATCAATAATAGTGTGGTACTATTACCATTAAACATATTACCAGATTTAAATCCATTCTCAGCACAGAAAATAGTCTGCAGACTATTGGCCCGCTCACATAAGCTGTTCATTTGGCCAAATGTATTGAAATGAATTATCTGCATAATTTGCTAATTCCTATATCAAGGCAGATAACATGAAGACAGTTCTCCTGCTGCGGTTGGCATGGCACCCAACTGACAACAAAGCCCCACAGACAGCCGCAATTGTCTTTTAGCAATTATAGCTACGGTAACAATAGCATCTGAGTGTGTGAGCACACGTGTGTGTACGCATGTAGGAATGCAGACCTCTGTTTAAGTCTTATCATAAAAGGGGAAGAGGGGTTACAAAGACGTCGTCTTATTTACCGAAAAACTGCGGCAAATGATGAAAGCTCGTACGGGGAGAGAAACAGGCCTGCATTTTTTGTGCTCAAACAGCTCTAACTTTTTCCCAGGTTTTACAATGCTGCAACGCGGAAATACTTTTCATTGAGGCACACCAATGAACACACTGAAAAGGATGTTTGCTTATCAGGCCCGAGTTGTGCAAACTTTTAAAAGGGAGTGTGCATTTATCTGCAAGCGCACGGTTTGAACAGGCTACACTAATGTTGCTATTGAACCAACAACATTCCTCTAAAACAATCATCTCTTCATTTTCCTACCCAATCTGCCAAAGGAAAGTCTTTCACGCGAAAAAAGCGGAGAAAAATAACTTCCTTTCTTCTTCCCAAACAGCCCGGGAGTCTTGTACAGATGAAACGGAGCTGGAGCAGTGTTTCATGTTTTGTTTGGTTTACGCTGTTGCAAACGCTCACACAAACTTGTGTTACCTACACGCAGCTAGCTTTGAGTTTGACGGAGTGTGGAGAGAGTTCCTGCAGGAAAAGCTGGAATCACAGGCTCAACGTACCTTTGTATCTTAAACCCGTCAGACGGGAGCAGAACCCTTCTCTAATCTATCGCTCTGTCTATCGCAAGTTGGGGCGAGAGCTTATCGAAAGTCACACCAGTGCTCAGAAGGGCCTGGATGAAAGAAACGCAGCCGAGGAGTAATCCAGCCAGCGTGGACGAGACCAGTTTTCACCACCTTAGTGTGCATGAAATTTTAATGGACCCTGTTTACTTTGTAAATACACATTCCTGGTGTTATTGTGAACAATTTATCACTATAAGTCATTCCAAAGGAAAAAGGTTTGTCTTCGCAATCTTTCATTAAAATGCAAAGACTTCTCCTCTAAAACGACTTTCATTTCCTTTGCTCATGGGGGCACACAACTTTTTGAGGGAATCACTTGAGTTGTAAATGCAAAGGGGTTAATAGAGGAGCAGAAAAATGACTTCATTTTTAAGAACAGCAGAGAGATAAATGCGTTACTTTTCACGCTTATAAAATTCTACAAAGTAAAAATAAACATGCACTTATAGAACATCAGATCATCTAATTTAATCAAATATAAAACCATACTGCATTATAATATTGCATAATATAATACAATACATTTACTTGTTTAAACAATTGTAAGCTGTGATGTCAAGATAAATTGTTCTTTTTACATTTATAAAATCATTATATGATATCAGATTATTTTCTAATATAATATAATATATAAAACATGTTATTGCACCGTGTAGTCAACAATGGATTAATCAGGCAAGAAACGTCAGGATGCAAGTGAAAACACGTACAGTATATTGATTTTGTTTTAACACCCTAGTGCACGAGAGACTGTTGTCGAGGTTATGAGAAGGTCCAGAAGCAGTCATCGCTGCAAAACTTTGGAAGAGATGTTCATCATCATGCAGAAGCCAAAAACAGTTCTCCAAAAACAGTCTCCATCAACACACCATCAAATCATTAACGAGGTGTCAATACAGATGCGGTACAGAGGGAGCAGGATTCATGGGCGTGGGTGGGAGTGTGTATGAGACACACATTTACAATATACGTGTTCCTCCAGTTGCAACATCAACTACTTTTTAAAAAGTACTCTAATGTGCACAGCCCCAAGACTGAGGAGAGAGTGATTGATGAGTTTGAGGGGGGTGAGTATGGGTCTATAAGAAAAAAAAAATTATGCTTTTTTCAGATATTACTTAAGTCGTGTGTAACACAGTGCATGACAAGTTACTGTCTCCCAAAAGAAAGAACTAATTGTGAACTGCCTGAAACGAGTTGCCAGTAATTCCAGCCTTACTTCCTACACGAACCAATAAATTGTAACAAATGTGCATAATGCCCACCCTATGGTCTTTATTGGCTGACCATGAAAAAATTTGACCTGTCCTCAAACACTATACTTGTAACTATAGTTGTTCATAAAAGACGCTGTTACCACCTGTTACTGCGGTTTCACAGAAGGGGCCCTGTCTACAATATACAGGTGCTGGTCATATAATTAGAATATCATCAAAAAGTTGATTTATTTCACTAATTCCATTCAAAAAGTGAAACTTGTATAATGTATACATTCATTCCACACAGACTGATATATTTCAAGTATTTATTTCTTTTAATTTTGATGATTATAACTGACAACTAATGAAAACCCCAAATTCAGTATCTCAGAAAATTAGAATATTACTTAAGACCAATACAAAGAACGTCTCGGTTACGTACGTAACCCTCGTTCCCTGATGGAGGGAACGGAGACGTTATGTCGTGACGACATAGGGGATTTACTTGGAAGCCCCAATCATCTCTGACTAGAGAAAACGCCAATGAATATTGGCTAGTGGAATTTGCATACCTGAGCCACTCCCCGTGCACACGGGTATAAATAGGCGACAGGTGCATCCACTGATCAGGTTTTACGCTGAGGAGCCAAGAACGTGTCCCTGGCACCCAGCGATGGTTCAAGATTGTGGCATGGGGACATAACGTCTCCGTTCCCTCCATCAGGGAACGAGGGTTACGTACGTAACCGAGACGTTCCCTATCTGTCGGTCACTACGAGTTATGTCGTGACGACATAGGGGTCTTATGGAAAGCGCCACAACCTGAACCCCGTCACGACCTTGTGGCATGCAGATGTTTGACAAGCGAGCGCGTGACCGACAAATGCCATGCAAAGGTCGCAACCTTCCCGTCGCCCCAGCGCAAATTCGCTAACCTTGGTGCCCGCAGGGACCACTGAGTACATCGCTGCTGGAGATAGCCAAGCCGCTGTTCCTTACCCCAGAGTCGGAAGGGATTTCGACCTTCAATGAAAGATGCTTCACGTCTTTCCTGTTTGTTGTTACAGCTTGGTAGTAACGACGGGGAAGCGAGCCTTCCGGAGAAGGGCGCTACGGAGGCCACATCCTGCCCGAAGGGAGGTACCATGTGGAGACACTGATATGGACTGACCCAGGCCTGGGGCAGTACTACATACGACTGGACCCTGGGGCAGATCCTACCTAGGAGTAGGGAGGAGGGCTGCCAGCAGGGCCTGACAGAGAGTTCTGTCAAAGGGAAGACACGGGTTTACCATGAGGGAAACCTTACCGTGGAAGAATACACGTATGGGATTACCCGAGGGGAATCAAAGCCGTACGGACACCTAGCCGAGTACAGGGGCTGACCTGAGACCCGGGCGAGCTAGCACAAGTACAGGGCCTGGCGTCAGACTGCTCCGCCCAGTCTGACTGCCGGGGGTGCTGGAGGAACTCCACCAGGGTTCGCCGTCCGGGGAACTGAACTGGAGGAGAAAACAGGCGCTCGTATCCCCGGGTGAGGGGGAATGGCGCAGCAAGCGTGACACCAGCCAGTTCTTCCCGCCACTTACCTGTTACCCACACACAGGAAGAAACTGGCTCAACGCAGAGACTGTAGAATCTCGCGAAGGTGTTCGGTGTCGCCCAGCCCGCAGCTCTACAGATGTCTGCCAGAGAGGCACCGTGCGCCAACGCATAGGAGGAGGCAACACTCCGTGTGGAGTGAGCCCTCACCCCATGGGGCACGGCTCGCCTTGGGATTGGTACGCCAAGGCGATGGCATCCACTATCCAGTGGGCCAACCTCTGCTTGGAGACAGCCTTCCCTTTCTGCTGACCACCGTAACAGACAAGGAGCTGCTCAGAGCTTCCGAAGCTCCGGGTGCGGTCCACGTATATGCGCAATGCTCTTACGGGACACAGCAACGCTAAGGCTGGGTCTGCCTCCTCCGAAGGCAGTGCTTGCAGGTTCACCACCTGATCGCGGAAGGGCGTGGTGGGAACCTTGGGCACGTATCCAGGCCGGGGTCTCAGGACAACGTGAGAGTAGTCCGGCCCAAACACAAGGCACTCTTCGCTCACCGAAAATGCTTGGAGGTCCCTGACCCTCTGATGGAAGTGAGTGCGGTCAGGAGCGCTGTCTTAACCGACAGGTAACCGCTACTTACCTGTTCCCTTAGCTCGACTGAGTCCAGCGGCTCACAGGGACCCCTCTGAAGTCCAGCCAGGACGATAGAGAGGTCCCAGGAGGGCCTCAGGGGTAGCCTAGGGGGATACAACCTCCTGGCACCCCTCAGGAACCTCACGATGAGATCATGCTTTCCCAGGGACCGGCCGTCCACTGCATCGTGATGGGCCACGATAGCGGCCACATACACTTTCAAGGTGGAGGGTGACAGCCTACGCTCCAACCTTTCTTGCAGGAAAGAAAGCACTACTCCAATCGTGCATCTTCGGGGGTCTTCTCGGCGAGAAGAACACCAGTTCACGAACAGACTCCACTTCAGTACATAGGCTTGCCTTGTAGAAGGAGCTCCAGCCTGAGTGATGGTCTCTACCACCGCCTGTGGGAGACCACTCAAGTCTGCCGCGTCCCATCCAGGAGCCACACATGGAGGTTCCAGGGTCTGGACGCGGGTGCCAATGGTGCCGAGCCCCTGAGAGAGGAAGTCCTTCCTCAGAGGAATGGGCCAGGGAGGGGCTGTCGCGAGGAGAATGAGTTCGGGAACCAGGTCCGGGTGGGCCAGAACGGCGCGACCAGCAGGACCTGCTCCTCGTCCTCCCTGACTTGCACAGTGTCTGTGCGAGCAGGCTCACTGGGGGAAATGCATACTTGATGCATACCCGAGGCCAGCTGTGTGCCAGTGCGTCCGTGCCGAGGGTGCCCTCGGTCAGGGAGAAATACAGCTGGCAGTGGGAGGACTCGTGGGAAGCAAACAGGTCTACCTGAGCTTCCCCGAATCGACTCCAGATCAGCCGGATCGTCTCGGGATGGAGTCGCCATTCTCCGGGGAAGTGAGCTGTCGTGAGAGCGCGTCGGCCGCACGATTGAGCTCCCCCGGAACGTGGACAGCGCGCAGCGATTTGAGCTGCGTGTGACTCCAGAGGAGGAGATGGCGGGCGAGCTGTGACATGCGGCGTGATCGTATACCCCCCATCCGGTTGATATACGACACAGCCGCAGTGTTGTCAGTATGGACCAACACATGCTTGCCTAACAGCAGTGGCCGAAACTGCCGCAAGGCTAGATGCACTGCCAGCAGCTCTAGGCAGTTGATGTGCCAAAGCAGTCGAGGCCCGTCCAGAGCCCCGAGGCTGCCTGCCCGTTGCATGTAGCGCCCCAGCCCGTGCTGGAGGCATCTGTTGTGACAACAATATGCCGAGACACTTGTTCTAAGGGCACCCCGGCCCGTAGAAAGGCAAGGTCTGTCCAGGAGCTGAAGGAGCGGCGACACTCCTGTGTGATGTTCACCCGAAGTGCACCGCGGCGCCATGCCCACCTCGGGACTCGGGAGTGCAACCAGTGCTGAAGTGGTCTCATATGAAGCAATCCGAGCGGCATGACTGCAGCTACGGATGCCATATGCCCCAGGAGCCTCTGAAACAGTTCCAGCGGAGCCACAGTCCTGCCTCTGAAGGAACTCAGGCAGTTCAGCACTGATTGGGCGCGCTCTTCCGTGAGGCGCGCCTTCATACTCACCGAGTCTACTCCACACCAAGAAAAGAGATTCTCTGCGCAGGGGAGAGCTTGCTCTTTTCCTAGCTGACCCGAAGCCCCAACTGGCTGAGGTGCCGAAGCACCAGGTCCCTGTGATCGCACAACTGTTCTCGTGTGCGGGCCATGCTCGAGAAAGTTGAGGATCCTGATGCCCACTTCCCGTAACGGGGCAAGGGCACCCTCCGCGATCTTCGTGAAGACACGGGCGGACAGGGAGAGCCCGAAGGGGAGGACCCTGTACTGCCATGCCCGACCCCCGGACGCAAACCGCAGGAACGGTCTGTCGCGGAAGGATCGAAACATGAAAGTAAGCATCCTTCAGGTCGATCGCTGCAAACCAATCCCGGGGCTGTATGCATTTGATCATGCGCCTGTGCGTCAACATCTTAAACGGGAGCCTGTGCAGGGCCCGGTTCAGGAGTCGCAATCCAGGATTGGTCGAAGACCACCGTCTTTCTTGGGTACGATGAAATAAGGGCTGTAAACCCCCTGCCTCATCTCGGCTGGAGGGACCGGCTCGATTGCATCCTTGCCAGGAGGACAGCAATCTCCTTGCGCAAGACAGGAGCATTCCGAGCTGCCACCGCAGTCTCGAGAACGCCGCTGAACTTGGGAGGTCGCCTGGCGAACTGAATCGCGTAGCCGAGTCGAATTGTGCGCGTGAGCCAACGAGACGGGCTGGGCAGCGCAAGCCACGCCTCCAGACGCCGTGCAAGTGGCTCCAACGGCACAATCGACGTACCCGCAGTGGTGCAGCGAATGGGAGTAAGGCTGGATGGTACAGAAGGCCCTGCGTTCTGACACATCCTCGCAGAACTCCCTGAGTCCCTGTAGGGACTGGCTAGAGGTGCGTGGGGAAGCACTGCGTCCCCGAACCGCACTCTCTTGGCCGCTGGCAAAATGGGTCGCGGGTGAGAGTGAGGAGGCAACGCGTCGCACACTGTCGACCCGTGGACCTAAAAACTCGGAGGAAAGGGAATTGCTCTTACTTGATAATGTGGGTACCGCTGGCCCTTGAGCCAGCGGCGGAACAGAATGAATGATTCTCCCCCTGCCCTCCTTCGGGGGAAGGAGTGGCGCTGTCCTCGCCATCTCCTGAGATCAAGCAGGCTCCCACATCTCCGGGTTGCCTGTGTCAGGGCCGCTTTATCGCCTCTCTGGACGACATAGGGGCCAGCTGGAACACAGGGGGCGCCACGCTCCTGCATGAGGCTCGACGCGCCGGCTTACGATTCAGCACGGGGCGGAGCCGTTACTTACCTGTTCCCTAACTCTGGAGGGCACAGGAGGGCGCCCACGGCGACAAGCAGACTGGGTCTTGCTCTGCGGCGGAGCGGTGCATCACGCCGGGGCAAGATGTGTTGCCTCGGTCTGCTTCTGTACTGCCGAGAACTGCTGGGCACAGTCCTCGACAGTGTCGCCGAACAGTCAAGCCTGCGAGACGAGAGCGTCGAGAAAGCTCACTTTGTCGACATCGCTCCTCTCAGCAAGGCAGAGCCATAGATGGCGCTCTTGGACCACACCTGTGGACATCGCCTTCCCGAGGGTCTGCGCTGCGACTTACCCTGCCCGTAGGGCGAGGCCAGTCGCTGAGCGCAGTTCCTGCTTCAACCTCGGGTTGGTACTACCCTCGTGCATTTAATGCCATGGCTTGGTGTGCACGCAGGATAGCCTTGGCATGCAGCGCAGAGGCGGCTTGGCCCGCAGCACTGCAAGCCTTGGCCGCGAGAGCGGCCGTAGCTTACAGGCTTTGGACGGGAGACGAGGACAATTCCTCCAAGTGGCGGCGTTTTGCAGGCACAAGTGCACTGCAACCGCACTCTCCACCTGGGGAATGTCGACGTACCCCGTAGCCGCCCTGCCATTGAGGGTAGCGAGGATGGAGGAGGCAGACGAGCCGCTTCTGGCCGTAAAAAGGGGCCGTCCACCACTTCATCAGCTCCTCGTGCACTTCCGGAAAGAAAGGAACCGGGGCAGGGCGTGGCCGAGAGCCACGGCCCGTGCCGAGGAGCCAATCATCTCACCGCGAGGGCTCGGGACTAGGAGGTGTGCACACCTCCAGCCCCGATCTCGCGGCGGCCCGGGAAAGTACGGCTGTCAACTCTGGGTCTGATTCGGCGGCGGCCGCGACACCCGAGGGGTGCAGCTTCGCCGAATCTTCATCCTCAGAGGACGATTGCCCATCCACCGATGCCGCGATCGACATCTGATCCTCTATCAGCGCGCCAAATGAAACGCTGGGCACGCCGTGAGACGGCACAGCAGAATCACCGGGGAGCCGCACAGAACAGCTGCTGCGGGAGGAGTGAAAGGTCCGTGGGGACTGACCCGGCGGAAAGCTCTCACTGTAACCTCAGATCGCCCAGAGCACTAGCCGATGGTTCTCTGCTCGTGGCAGAGAAGCCAGCGCGGGTAGTGACAGAGGGAGCCTCTCTCATCCCCGAGAGGAGAGAGAGGCGCGATCGCAGCGCTGCCATGGTTACACGCTCAAAACGAACGCATAAACCATCCACGAACGCAGCTTCAGCGCGCTGGATGCCCAGACACTGAAGACAATGATCGTGGCTGTCGACAGAGGATAGGAAACGACCGCAACCAAGAGGACACGGCCGGAACAGCGTCTTTAAAAAGACGTGAATCGGCCGTGCTTTTTGCTCTTTTAGGAAATCTGCTCTTAGTTGAAGTGCCCAGGGGAATCGCTGCAGACAGGGACACCGCTGTTCGCACCGTGACGCCAACCAGAACAGCTTCCAGACAGATGAATGGCTTTGTGGAGATCAACACGTTCATCCACTTGGCTCCGAAGCAAAAATCTGATCAGTGGATGCACCTGTCGCCTATTTATACCCGTGTGCACGGGGAGTGGCTCAGGTATGCAAATTCCACTAGCCAATATTCATTGGCGTTTTCTCTAGTCAGAGATGATTGGGGCTTCCAAGTAAATCCCCTATGTCGTCACGACATAACTCGTAGTGACCGACAGATAGGGAAAGGATTTTTAGAAATCTTGGCCAACTGAAAAGTATGAACATGAAAAGTATGAGCATGTACAGCACTCAATACTTAGATGGGGCTCCTTTTGCCTGAATTACTGCAGCAATGCGGCGTGGCATAGAGTCGATCAGTCTGTGGCACTGCTCAGGTGTTATGAGAGCCCAGGTTGCTCTGATAGTGGCCTTCAGCTCTTCTGCATTGTTGGGTCTGGCATATCGCATCTTCCTCTTCACAATACCCCATAGATTTTCTATGGGGTTAAGGTCAGGCGAGTTTGCTGGCCAATTAAGAACAGGGATACCATGGTCCTTAAACCAGGTACTGGTAGCTTTGGCACTGTGTGCAGGTGCCAAGTCCTGTTGGAAAATGAAATCTGCATCTCCATAAAGTTGGTCAGCAGCAGGAAGCATGAAGTGCTCTAAAACTTCCTGGTATACGGCTGTGTTGACCTTGGACCTCAGAAAACACAGTGGACCAACACCAGCAGATGACATGGCACCCCAAACCATCACTGACTGTGGAAACTTTACACTGGACCTCAAGCAACGTGGATTCTGTGCCTCTCCTCTCTTCCTCCAGACTCTGGGACCCTGATTTCCAAAGGAAATGCAAAATTTACTTTCATCAGAGAACATTACTTTGGACCACTCAGCAGCAGTCCAGTCCTTTTTGTCTTTAGCCCAGGCGAGACGCTTCTGACGCTGTCTGTTGTTCAAGAGTGGCTTGACATGGACCCTGAAACCCATGTCTTGCATACGTCTGTGCGTAGTGGTTCTTGAAGCACTGACTCCAGCTGCAGTCCACTCTTTGTGAATCTCCCCCACATTTTTGAATGGGTTTTGTTTTACAATCCTCTCCAGGGTGCGGTTATCCCTATTGCTTGTATACTTTTTTCTACCACATCTTTTCCTTCCCTTCGCCTCTCTATTAATGTGCTTGGACACAGAGCTCTGTGAACAGCCAGCCTCTTTTGCAATGACCTTTTGTGTCTTGCCCTCCTTGTGCAAGGTGTCAATGGTCGTCTTTTGGACAACTGTCAAGTCAGCAGCCTTCCCCATGATTGTGTAGCCTACAGAACTAGACTGAGAGACCATTTAAAGGCCTTTGCAGGTGTTTTGAGTTAATTAGCTGATTAGAGTGTGGCACCAGGTGCCTTCAATATTGAACTTTTTCACAATATTCTAATTTTCTGAGATACTGAATTTGGGATTTTCATTAGTTGTCACTTATAATCATCAAAATGAAAAGAAATAAACACTTGAAATATATCAGTCTGTGTGGAATGAATGTATACATTATACAAGTTTCACTTTTTGAATGGAATTAGTGAAATAAATCAACTTTTTGATGATATTCTAATTATATGACCAGCACCTGTATATTAGACTCAGGCTCAAATTTATACGGTACAACCGACACCTTTGTTACAGTTCGAATCAGAGTGTATTCAATTGATGAGGAAGCCTCAGAATCTGAATTCAGATATGGTACTGGGCATTTTGTTTCCGATATGCACTGTAAGCAGTAGAGTAATCACAACAGACTGGACCATCTGACCAATAAGAGCGGAGTAAACTCTCGGAAAAGAGGGGTTTAGAGAGACCTTGAACAAATCGTTTCAGAAACTGTGAAAAAAGAGGTAATGCTGCAATGTATATTATAAGAAAATGAGTGTTTTTTGACCTTGGATGCATGTAAACCTAGTGTAGGAGACCTGCAAAAGAAAATTAGGAACCTTTAAATAGCATTACAGGGGCACTTTAAAAGGACATTTTTGTCAAAAGAAAAAAAAGTAAGACTAAAAATGAACTCTTACAGCAAGAATGTATTAGTCTCTTGAGGAGTGTGCCACCTCTCCCCAGTCCACATTCATCAGAAACAAGGACTAATACCTGGTTAAAGCTATCCATTAACATTCTACTAGCATGGACAACCTGGGCCATGTTAACAAGTCAATCCTTGACCCCTTGCTTGGGAGCCCAGCCATTGAGCAGCATTTGAAGAGAAAGCAGTTGTTCATTCATGCCAATGTATAAAACCACAGACAAGTGTGAGGAGCATTTAATTTCAATAGCAGATAGTTTTAATTGCAGATTTGCCGCCAGCCACTTCGACCCTATGCCGCAATGCCTCTACTCTGCTCTGATCTGTTGTTGTCTCTTTGTTCTTGTTGCATGCTTCCACTCAATTGCTTTTTATCCAATTTCATAGCAGGTCCACTACTTTGATTCTTCTCAGGTTTCCAAGCCAAAGTCTTCTACTTTCAGTCTTTTCTTTTGTGGTTCAGAGAAGGCAAGATCCCTCCAGGTGCTCGGATTGTAAAGTATTATTGATATACTGAATGACGCAGAGCCTCATAAGTGGGCGACTCTTAGAGGAGAACTCTGCTGGCTGAAAGGTGATGCTCAAAGCGGCCTTGTCTTTGAGCTTCAGGTTTGTATTATTCCTTACAACCAGGGGTCTACAGTCTAAATCAATTGGGGAGTTTGCCTTTAAAATATAAAATGACTAAAAAACACCCCTAAATGACTCACCGGTATTCAAACGAGCATTTACACAAAAATGCATTGCACAAACCTCTTATAAAAGGCAGGTTGTGCATCTTCTGATTTACTCCAAAAACATCCATACATTTTCAATGTACCATTCACTGACCAAGGACAAGGCCTCACGTTGGATAAATGTGCCACATCAAATCAAATATATTACACTTAGTGTTGCTTTCTTTTTAGATCACACCCAAACCATTATGCTAAAGCAGAACCTAAAGAAATGCCGAAGAATGGCAATAGTCTATTTCACCCCCTTCCCCCTACTTCTTTTCTTTTACATTTTACTGTATTTTGCTTTGATGGCGACAAAGTTAGCTTGTAAGAAGCAAACGGGGAGGGTCTGAATCACGGCAAATACACAAGGCTTCTCGGTTCAACAAACAAAAAAAATCAATCTATTCGGCCCAATAGGTCTCAGACTGCAATTATAAAGAGCGGTAGCGGCTGACAATGTCTACCTTAACACACGCAAACTGCACAAAAGAAGAAAATAAGGAGAGAGCTGATGAAGACAACGTATATTGTGAAGCCACAATGTAGGGGCACAAAAAAGATTCCCAGTTGTTGGTCAATAGACGCTAAATGTGGTTGCTGTTGATCTCATAATGGCAACAATGGCTGGAGGTTTGACAGCTTTTGGCCAGCTAATACACTGTCATTATTAAGGAAAAATAGCTATTTTTCACAATTCTTTTTCGCAAATACTTGGCTTTCACTGAATTTTTTTTTTTTAAAATCAAAGGCTTTGGCGGACATTCAGGCAAATAAAGGACCTTTCTGTGTGAGTTTATAAAATACCTGACATAATGTGGATATTATGTGTAGCTGATTTCACCACACATACCGTATCACCACTCTGTATTTGCTTCCTGTGCCTGGAAAAAAACAGCTGCAATAAACACACTCTCAGTTACCTTTGCAAATAGAGGTCAAACCTCTTTCTCAAGAGCTGGGGAAGATAAAGTGTACCTGGGAGATACTCCCAATGACAGCTCTGTTATTTGTGTAGCCACTGAGCAAAAACAGACCTCCTAACTACAGCAGAGAGGAAGAGAAGAGGAAACGCTTTTCATCCACTGCACTTTCAAATGAAACATGCGGCCAAACTCACATTCAAACAATTTTTTTTTCTTTTTTCAATTAGACTGATTGAGACTGGCTCAACAAAACTGATGGATATTAATGTCATTTATAACTGATTTGTATGAATATTGAAGGATGATGAAAACATAGAATTTTCTACATTTGAATATGAACAAACGTCAAGCCTCCATGTTCCACAGGAAAAGTATCGCTAAGCATTTTGGCCAATCACAAAAAAATTCAATAATTTTTCTAGCTCCATGGATTCTGATATGTCTATGATTGGTTATAATGTATAAATGCAAGAAGGCAAATGAAAAACAAACAAACATCTAAATTTAAATTTTTAATGCAGTGCTTTAGACCTAAATGGAATAAGGTATACAACACTTCTTAAAAGGTAATCAAAGCTGCTGTAATCGTAATCTTGACAATTGTATAGATGAATTGCGTAGCTCTAAATCTAAGGCTTACATTGCACAAAAAAAATGAGTAATAATTTCTTATTTAGAGCACCGTCCCTCAGGGGTGGAAATACCTCAGCGTGAGCTTTGATGAGACCCTAGAACATGTGAAACTCTAGTCGAGTGCTTTGTCTCCATAGCTGCCCAGAGGAGGAGAGGAGAGGCCAGTTTAATTTTCTGCGCTTCATTAGTTAGCTAGACCTCTGGAAGCCCCCCCATTGGGCCGGCCTGCCACCGCACACACACACACACACACACACATCCCTCCACCTGTCTCTAAGGGTGTTCAGCGCCATGCTGATTAGCCCCTCCGACACATGCATGCACTCACACACGTGCACACGTACAGTTCAGGTATGGCTCGAGGCAGCACGCATGCTTCAGCTCAATTGCTTTTTATCAGATTTCATCAGGGAGCCATTACCTCTGTCTCTTTACCTTTTAGGCTTCGGTTTCCTTGCTATCTTCTTCCTTCTTTTTGTGCCGCTGGGCAGACGCATGCATGTTTAACCATATACATTTTGAGTGTGAGAAGGTTAACTGTATAATGTTAACCTCCAGTGGCTAGCTCCAATTTGGCCGAATAGAAAATGCTGGAGCCTTTAATACTAGCAAAGATATTCGTATTCGCTTTTTTTAGCGTTTGACTACCTTGCTTGGAGACGACCTAATTCTTTCACACATAGAAAGTGTTTCAGCTGGTATTAATGCACGCAAAAATGCATGTTTTTTAATCATAAGTTGGAATCAAAATGAGAGTTTTGTGTCCATGTGTGTTAACATGCTCCTCATTTACTCACCTTCATGTCATTCCAAACCTGTATGACTGAATTTCTTCTGTGAAAGACAAAGGAGGACACGAGGGTAAGTAAATGATGACAGAATTTTCATGTTTGGGTACAATAAACATTTACAGTCTTTTAAATGTTGATGACTCAAATTGCTCTTCACAGATTTTTTGTCCAATCAAATGCCTCTCCCCCTGGTAACACCTGCAACTGACTAGCAAGTAGCAAACCATGGCCGTTTCTCAAACGGAAGGCTGCATCCTCCGTAGGTCACATTTGTAGGCTGCATACGTCATAAAGAAGACCTTATTTTAGAATATTAACAGTTATAAATTTGACCATTATTCTTAGTTAAGTGTAAATTGTTGTAATATGCTTTTGACTCGCAAATGTAATGCTCAGTTAACTGAAATAAACCAAGCTTGATGACGTATGCAGCCTACAAATATGACCTACGGAGGATGCAGCCTTCCGTTTGAGAAACGGCATAAGTCATGGCTGTGATGTAATTAAAGCCAGTTTATTTGTAATATGAGGGATCCAAATCCAAGATGGCGGCGCGATCTGATGCAGCAGCCACTCCGGGTCCCAAAGACGGTGCTTTTATGTCTTTTAATGTCGTCTGTTTGTCTCCAAATATTGTCGATTTACCGCCAATTCATAAGGAATTCTCTCCAGAACACATCTATGATCGCCAAAGCCTTTTGGATATCGGCAACGCATACAAACACGACCTCTCACCGGCGGCTGCTGAGAAGCTACAAGGCCTTTGTTTACTGCTGAAGCCGGACCTCGAGACCGCGGCCTCGCCTACTGACGCTACCCGCACAAGGCAGCGTCACAAGCGGTGAGAGAGGACGGAAGCGCGGTAAGCGCGGAGGTATACGAGCTAGGCTAAGAGCTAATCCCACAACACCGGCTCTTCCAACACTCATGCTCTCAAACGTTCGCTCTCTGGAAAACAAACTGGACGTAATTCAACTCAGTCGGTCTACACAGCATGAGGCAAGGGATTGTTGTGTGTTTGTTTTCACTGAAACATGGCTAAACGACAACATCCCGGACTCCGCCATTCAGCTGAACAGGCTAACCTGCTACCGAGCAGACAGAGACACAGCACTGTCTGGTAAGACCCGCGGTGGTGGCTTGTGTGTGTATATCAACAAAGAATGGTGTAACAATCAAATTTGAACTGCCAGATATGTAACACTACATCATCAGGCACTTTTCTGCATATGTTTTGGGAATGTCCTGTCGTCATCAGTTTATGGACACATGTAAACCTGGTTTTGTCATCATTACTGCAAATTGATTGGTCTGTTAACCCAAGTTTGTGTCTTCTTAATGATGATTCTGGTCTCTGTATTAGTTCAATGCAAAAGAGAATGTTGTTTGCTGGTTTTACAGCTGCGAAGAAGACAATAATCCAGAACTGGTTTACACCACACATGTGTGGAAAAACATATTGGATCCGTAGCCTCCTGCAAATAGTGACTTGTGAATGTGCAACGGCGCGAGTCGGTGGGGTTAGGCCTTCGACCATTGATGCTTGGCAGTGTTTTTTGTTTGATATACGTGATTATATAAAGGAGTGACTTTTGTGTTTTTATTGTCCTTCCCTCTCTCCCTCCCTTTTGACTGGACTTTGAGATGTTGAGTATGTGTCTGTTGTTTTGTTTTGTTATATTTTGAATGCTGTGTTGTGTTATATGTGAAAAAAATAAAAAAATGTTGATAACAAAAAAAAGAATGGTGTAACAATGCTGCGGTAGTATCAAAACACTGTTCACCGCTGGTGGAGTTTATGTTTGTGAAGTGTCGACCGTTCTATCTGCCACGGGAGTTCACGGCCATTGTTATTGTCGCAGTTTACATTCCACCGTGTGCAAATGCTAAGGACGCTTCGTGAACTGTATAGCGCCATCAGTGAACAACAAACAAATAACCCTGATGGCTTTTTCATCATAGCCGGTGACTTCAACCACGCAAATTTAAAGACAGTTTTGCCAAAGTTCTACCAACATGTAAACTTTGCAACAAGGGGAAACAATACACTGGACTTTGTTTACACAACAGAAAAGAACGCTTACAAGGCTGTACCCCGCCCCCACCTCGGGTACTCAGACCACATCTCTGTTATGCTAATCCCAGCATATAGATCACTTCTGAAACTCGCCAAACCGGTTCAAAAACTCATCACAATTTGGCCAGAGAATGCTACCTCAACACTACAGGACTGCTTTCAGTGCACAGACTGGAACATGTTTAAAGAGGCGGCCACCTACAACAACCACACAGACCTGCAGGAGTACACTGAAACTGTGACTGCTTACATCAAAAAGTGCATTGATGATGTGACAGTCACCAAGACCATCACCACACGTGCAAACCAAAAGCCGTGGATGACAGCAGAGGTTCATGGGCTGCTAAAGACCAGAGATGAAGCATTCAGATCAGGAGATAAAGCAGCCCTCAAAACAGCAAGAGCCAATGTGTCCTGTGGCATCAAAAATGCAAAACGGTCATATGCTCAAAAAATCAACAATCACTTCACGGACAGCACAGACACACGGAGCCTGTGGCAAGCCATTCAGACCATCACTGACTACAAGCCCCCGCCACAGGCCTGTGATGATGATCCATCCCTCCCCGATACACTCAACCACTTTTATTCATGGTTTGAAATGCAGAATGACACACCTGCACAAAAACTGCCCACACCTCCCAACGACCAGGCGCTCTGTCTGTCTCCAGCCAATGTAAGGAAGACCCTATCTAGGATTAACCCACGAAAGGCTGCGGGTCCTGACAACATACCTGGCCGTGTACTGAAAGACTGTGCTGCATAGCTGACAGATGTCCTAACATATATCTTCAACACCTCGCTGAGCCAGGCAGTCGTCCCCACATGTCTCAAATCCACAACAATCATACCGGTACCAAAGAAATCACCTGTGTCCTGTCTAAACGACTACCGTCCCATAGCACTGACTCCAATCATGATGAAGTGCTTTGAGAGGTTAGTCATGCACAAAATCAAAACCAGCCTCCCCAACACACTCGATCCGCTCCAGTTTGTATACCGTCCAAACCGCTCTACGGACGATGCAATTTCCTCCACCCTCCACCTGGCTCTTACCCACCTAGAAAATAAAGACTCCTATGTTAGAATGCTGTTCATTGACTTCAGCTCAGCATTCAACACCATAATCCCACAACAGCTCATAAATAAACTAAACCTGCTGGGCCTTAACAATTCCCTCTGTAATTGGATCCTGGACTTTTTAACCGGAAGACCTCAGTCAGTCCGTGTCGGCCACAACACCTCGAGCACTACCACACTGAGCACAGGTGCCCCACAAGGCTGTGCGCTCAGCCCGCTGCTCTTCACGCTGCTGACCCACGACTGCACTGCCAAGTTCAGCTCCAACCACATCATCAAGTTCGCTGATGACACAACAGTGGTAGGTCTCATCAGCAACAGCGATGAAACACACTACAGAGAGGAAGTGGCACAGCTGGCTGAATGGACCATCTTCTGAAACATCTCCTGAAACATGGACCATCTCAGCAACCCCCCCCCCCCACCTCCCCCCTCTCCAAACACCCCCCAACCTTACCACACCAAAGAAAAAACGGTGTGAAACTTTTTTGTGCAATTCAAAGTGTGCTACACACAGGTGAGTGGGCCTGTACAAACCACCTGTAGTAACACACTCTCCTCTATGCGCACTAGACACTTTTCACACACTGCTGTGTGTACACAATCCCACAAAAGACTTTGCAATATATGTATGTTTACACGCTCATGCACTACAAATCATCTTGTACTGTTCCCCAGCCAGCTGCTTGACTCACAATGTTTCTCTCTGCACATGTACAGTATTTATGTGAAGCATTCGTATAGTTTGTATAGTTTGTATTTTTTTATCTTTTATCTTTAGTTGTATAGGGTAAACATTTATATATACTATACTTAGTCAAAATCTGTCAGTAGGTTAGTTGTGTATAGGTTTATAGTGTTTTACTTCATTGTTGTATGTCTGTATTTATGTAGCACCGTGGTCCTGTGAGGCACGACATTTCGTTCCACTGTATGTCCCCACATGTAGCGGAATGACAATAAAGCTCAACTTGAACTTGAACTTGATCAGTTCAGGAAAAAACAATGCACTTTTTGGTTTAGTTTATATTTCTTAGTAGGCTTTCTTTAGAAATGGTGTATCAGGCACTTGCCAGCCTGATAAACTAATATTGTGACTGAATTCAATGCTTACCAAAGAGAACTACAATAGCAAAGTAATTCACCTCTACAAAACCCATGGAGAAATCAGAAGTACAGCACTGCTTCGGGCCTGAAGAACATGGGATAAGTACCAAAGAATTATATAAGATTTTCTCCACTGTCTAATAAGGGCCTGGGACTGTGGCCGGTGTGTATTTAGGCTGGCATAGAGTTGGATGATGGCCGAGTACAGTGTCAGCCATGGGTACCATTTTTGTAATGGGGTTTTCATTTATTGCCTTGAGGATAATCCACTTTAGACAGGAAGCACTACCTACAGCCATTAAGTCTAATCCCATGGACTCAGTTTAATTGTCTGGTTTCTGAACACACTGCAAGTTGTGATGGTCTCACTGTGGAGACTGCAGGAAATATATATGAGAAAGCATGACTGTGATGATGATAATTATGATGATGAAACCATCATGACACCGGGAAGACTTAAGGAAGGACACTCCCATGTGACAGGAAGTGATTCAAATGTTCCTTACAAAAGTAAAAAAAAAAAAAAGTTTTTAAATTAATAATTATTTAAACTTTTCTAAGTACTTAATGCCAAAACAAAAGTTGCTTTGTCATGCATTCATTATTAAAAACTATTGCATTTAATTATAATTTTCTATTAAACGTTCATACTAATTAATTTTGAAATATGTTTTATGTTGTTAATTAAGTTGTTAATTAATTAAGTGTAATAAATTTAAATTCTCTCTTTTAATTTTAATTCGATCTTAATTTCAGTTTGTCATAAAATTAAAATGTGACTTTAAAATGTGATTATATGTGTGTGTACACAGTACTTTGCAAAAGTTTTAGGCCATTAGTATTTAAAAAAAAAGGATTTTAAGGCTTATTATTGGATTATTACAAGTAATAGCAAAAGGGATGTTTGGAAATGTAAACTGATATTTCCTACTGACACACTAAAGCAAAAGATAAAAAAAATTGGTTAAAACCATTTTTTGTCTAAGACTTTTACATAGTACTATATTTGTATATGTATGTAAATATGAAATTGCGCTGGAACAGTGTTTGAAAAAAGTTGGGGAAAAAATCAAGTAGGAGCTTTCAGATTTTTTTCTTCTCATAGTTTTTCAGCAGAATTGTCAGGTTAAAACAGATGGCAGATCTTTTAAAGTGGGCCATATTTGTCTCTCCGAGCCTATATTTTCTGCACAAACATGCATTTCCGTAGAAATAATGCAGTCACATACCACTTGAATGTGTATTGCGGTCACATAATTCCTCATGCGGTCATTTCATGTTCCACTATATATTTCATACCTGCTTGCAGCTTCTTTTTATTTTTTACTTTACAGCCACGCCGCACACACAGATTGCACAGTGCATCCACAAAGCATGCATTTATCTCAACTGAATGCAGGGCCATGAGAAGGCTCACAGCAATTAATACTCTCTCACACACACATATATGGGCCATCTTGACCCCTCTCACACTACTGCAAAAACACACATTAATAATCTCACACAGACCCCGTGCATTCACTCTCACAAAGAATCTCTCGCAAAGACAATGAACATCTCACATGCTTGCCCTGTGTCAGAGAACGAGGTGTTTATGAGCGGACTGTTTGGGCCGGAAGTAGCGCTGTTCTCTGACCTAGACTCCAGGCCTCAAGGGCAGGTCAGGTCCTCTTGACCCCTGCATTCCATAAGCCTTGCCTGCTGCAGCCTGAAGCGCTCTCCACATGTCTTCCAGCCAAACACACATACAGACAGACACATACAAACACACTCTGTCCGTCTCACAGGCTGAGACGCCCACTATCAATAAAAGGCCACACAGAAGTTTGACACTCCTGAGAGTGAAATTATGTTAGGTATCTTAATGCTAGTGTACTCCTAACAGCTGACAAAAACAAAATCACACCCCGCATATCATTGTTCATGGCTGACATAACTAAAAGCAGCCAACAGGCTTTTAAAAATGAGACGATCTATTCGATATGTATCGCTACAATTTCTTTTTTGATAGGAAGTACACAACCACAGGACAGAAGAGAGGTGTACAGTTACCTGTAAGTTAGGGGCAGTTGTGGCCTAATGGTTAGAGAGTCAGACTTGTAACCCGAAGGTCCAGCAGGGATTGTAGGTGGGGGGAGTGAATGTTCAGCGCTCTCTCCACCTCAATACCACGACTGAGTTGAGACCCTTGAGCAAGGCACTGAACCCCCAACTGCTCCCCGGGCGCAGCAGCAATGGCTGCCCACTGCTCCTGGTGTGTGTTCATGGTGTGAGTGTGTTTGTTCACTTCTCACTGCTGTGTGTGCACTTGGATGGGTTAAATGCAGAGCACAAATTCTAAGTATGGGACACCATACTTGGCCACACGTCCTTTCCTTTCCGTAAGCAGCCACTTATGCTAAACGCTAAACCATCCACAACTGCAGAGCAACCTCATAGCAACATGCAAAATATAATTTAGAATACTCAGCAATTGCATAACAATATGCTAAATAACATTCAGGACACTTTAGAAACCTCTTTGCAATACTCTGGCTATATTCATATTGTTACAAAAGTTTCCTACTTAAAAAGAAATGCTGTACTTTTGAACTTTGCTTTTATTAAATAATCCTGAAAATAATTATCATGGTTTCAGTGCAACTGCTTGACAATAATAAGGATTTTTTTCTTGAGCAGCAAATCAGCATATTAGAATGATTTCTGAAAGATCATGTGACACCAAAGACTGGCGTAATGACTGCTGAAATTCAGCTTTGCCATCACAGGAATAAATTACATTTTGAAATATAAAATTAAAATATTAAAATTAAAATAAATAAATTGTAATAATATTTCACAATATTACTGTTTTTACTGTATTGTTGATACAAAATAAATGCTTTGTGAGCATAAGAGATCTCTTAACATTTGAACAGTAGTATATGTACAATAATAGTCAAGTGGACATTAGAAACTAATTACAAATAATTAAATTTCCTGACACCAAAATCACATATTTTAGTTATTTTTTACATGTTCGTTACTGGCTGAGCGGCTCAGTTGTGTGCTTTGTCTGAAAGAAGCCATTTGCTGTGTGTTGAGTGGACATGATGTAGCTGTTAGCTACATGTGCTGATTAAATCAAGTGTAATATATCGCATGTGTCTGTTGGTTTGCGACTTTGAGAGAGTTGGTACGTCACCACCCTTCGAGCAGATGTTACATTTGGCAAGACATTAAGAGTATGTGCATTTACATACCCAAAAACATTATTATCTCACAGCAGCACTGAAATGAGACATCACATTTTATAAACGTGTCCACCAGCAGTCATCCGTGCCCTACAACAGCGTGTACATATACAGTCGTCCT
This sequence comes from Aspiorhynchus laticeps, assembly GCA_023376895.1. Classification (NCBI taxonomy): domain Eukaryota; kingdom Metazoa; phylum Chordata; class Actinopteri; order Cypriniformes; family Cyprinidae; genus Aspiorhynchus; species Aspiorhynchus laticeps. The sequence continues at coordinate 18,949,707 of CM041810.1, read as the reverse complement.
CTCTCTATCTTTGTCTCTCTCGTTTCGCTCTCGTTTACCCCCAACACACACACACAGCCATTTCCCCCGACACTCTTCTCTTTCAGACTAAACAACTGTGACTTGGCTGGGAAAGAGCTTTGGATCCAGATGCTACTCCTCTGGCTCCCCCCTCTCTTGCGCTGTAGATTGCTTTAATTGGAGTGGCAGGCACAGATACTCTCTCAACAGACGCAATGCACCGGGGAGTCCCACTCCTGGCAGTATTCTTCCATTAGCGCTCCAAATAAAAGAAAGTTGAGAGCTGTTTTTCAGGTGTTTATCGCTAACTCCGCTTCAGGCAGCTGCTAATTCCTCTCCCCTCAAGCTTCTGCCTGCATATAGTTTGCTCGAAGTTTCTCGACCTTTAGCACATCTGTTTTCTTCCTGTTCACTTTGCTCTGATGTGAAACATAAAAAAACGTTTTCTTTTCGGAGGCATATGTGGATTTTTTAAAAAGTCTTTATGATTAGCAGGTATATAGCACACATGTATCTGTAAAGGTGCAATATAAATAAATGCACGCAGGTGATATTAAGTTAAAAAGTTAAAGAGGCTCAGGAGGAGACTTTCACAGATTAATTAACATTATGAAAACAGATAAGTGTATTATAAAACAAATAATTTGGTGCCTGGATTGTTAATTGATCAATACGGTCTTTCCACTATGCTAAAATATAAAACGTCCCAGGTTACGTATGCAACCATGGTTCCCCGAGGGAACGAGACGCTGTGTCGGAAACGCTAGGGGAACGCCTTCAGCGATACCAAGCTCTGAATCATATGTGTAATCAGTCCAATCGATGGGCGAGACGTCCGCGGTGGGTGACGTCATGACCAGGAAGCTTAAAAGCACGTGAGGTGCAGCCGGCGTTAGCTTCTAGGAATGAAGCAAGCTCTAGTAGGGATGCCGGAAGTATGGCCCTGCGACGCAGTGTCTCGTTCCCTCGGGGAACCATGGTTACATACGTAACCTGAGACGTTCCCCTTCAGGAACTCGAGCTGCGTTGGAATCGCTAGGGGAACGAGATGTCCACGCCGCCAGACTTGCAAATCCCTGCCTAGTGTGGAAGAGCACAGCTATGGCAAGAGAACAGAAGAGCCTGGAGTGACTCGCAAATCTAGGTCATAGAACCTGACGAACGTGAGGGGCGTAGACCATCCTGCAGCGTTGCAGATGTCCTGCATAGGAACACCAGCCAGAAAGGCCTTGGAGGCCGCCACACTTCTTGTTGAGTGAGCCTTGACCCCCAAAGGTGAGGGGAGATCAGAGGACTCGTAGGCAACAGTAATGGCATCAAATATCCACTGGCTGAGGGTCTGCTTGGAAGCAGGATGACCTCTCTTAGGGGGACCATAGCAAACGAGCAGTTGGTCCGCCTTTCTCCACAGGGCAGCTCTGTGGACGTACAGTATGTGTCCAGTGCTCGCAATTAATTACAATTAAGCCTCTGCTGGTCAGGCTCCCTGAAGGGAGGAGGACAAAAAGCCTGAAGTACGACAGGCCGTGGTGTAGAGGAGGGGACCTTAGGGACATACCCCGCACGAGGGTACAGAAAAGCTTTGGCCAGACCGGGCACAAAGTCGATATAGGAAGGGGCCACAGAAAGGGCCTGCAGATCCCCAACTCTCTTTAGAGAAGATATTGCTAAGAGAAACACAGTCTTTAGTGTAAGAAGACGATCTGATATCTCCTCGATAGGCTCAAAGGGGGGCCTACAGAGAGCTTCTAGCACCACAGCGAGGTCCCAAGGAGGGACACGCGATCGTACCTGAGGCCTCAGCCTCATCACACCGCGGAGGAAACATGTAACCAGTCCTTGCCCACTGACTGACCACCAAGAGTGGCGTGGTAGGCCGCTATAGCCGCCACGTAGACCTTCAGGGTGGAGTGGGTTAACCTGTTAATCTGCACCCCCCATATTGGGAATCACAGCTGAAAATGACTAACTAACTTAAAATGGTAACAGCTCCTGACTTCAGTGTGCCACACACACAATTGTGGTGTCTTTGGAAAGAAGACCCTTTGGCCTTTACTATCCATCATCCAGAGTTGATGATGCTCAAAAATATAAAAAGTTATAGACACTGAAGTGCCTTGATAAAAATTGTACCACACTGATTTTTTTTTTTATTTCATATAAAAATACATGAAATCAGTCCTGGAGCAATCCAGAAAAGTATTGGGTTGAAAGTCACATGTCTCATGAGTTTATATTTCAAATCTGAAGAAGATACCATGAAAAATTAGATTCCTGCAGACATTTTTCTAGTCCCCCCCCCCCCCCCCCCCCCCCCCGTTTGAGGAAAAATATTTACCAAATTATTGAAGAGTTCTACTACACACTATTTAGTCTTTATACATGCCACTGCAGTTTTTCAATTATAAAACAGTATACAGAATCTTAGACATCGTATCAGTGATTTATTTGAGCACTAGAAAAATACAATAAGAATAATTTTTGAGTGATGAAAAAAAACAATAATAATAAAAAAATAACTTAATTACATACTGATTTCCTGACAAACAGATGCTCTCCTGCGCATACATTAGTAATCACATGCTGAAGATCATTCATACAGATGCTAATCATACTGATGGCTGCCAATATAGTCAATATTCACATTATAATGGCCTTTTATATAGACTGCATTCACACTGATATCTGTGAACAGTCAGTAATTACATGCTGCTTATCAGCCATAGAGATGTTAATCATACAGATACAGGCACATTCTCCACAAAACACGCAAACATATATGAAAACTGCTGAAGAAGAAAAAAAAGAAATGTTTTTTCTTTTTTTCTTATTGTGCTAAAAAGATCGCTAAGTTACACCCCCATCAGATGACAGGTGCGTCACAGCGTGCGTCACGCGCCGTCGCGAGGTAGCGCCAGAATTCAAATAATCAATCTTCCGTGTATCTTTGACTTTTTTTTTTTTGGATGATTTCATTCTGTTTGGGACATTGTCTGCTACAAAATCGTGCTGTTTTTTTACCACCAAGACGCTGTTTTTGAGCGTAATTTGTTCCATAACGGACACAAACAATAGCTCTCCCTCAAGAGATGAGACGTAAACAAAGGATTAACGATCTAAATTACAACGTTGTTGTTTCTTTGGACTAAAATTGCTCGATGGAATGTTGTTCACTGGACCCTTATCTTTCAAACTAAACCAGGATTTACAGCAGTGGATACGTTTGAGAGTCGTTATCAGGATGAATATGGTATGTACTGCAGGGTTTTTTATACGTTTTGATGTGTACTGCTTACACAAATTTAGCAAATAAATTCCGTATAAGCTTTCTATCGAAAAACAGCGATCTGTCGTCGATGCTAGAGGCTTAGACCTTCAAAATGATATATAGTTTGTCAAGATTCATTTTGTCCTGTTTTACTTTATCTGTTTGAAAACAATAACGTGTGCAAACAAAGAGCAAACAAAGAGCTTTCAGTGCGCCCGCGTCCTGGTGCATGTTAACAGGTTAACCCCGCAGAGAAACGGGCCTGCAAGAACTCCAGCACTGTACCAATCGGGCAGTTAACTGGGTCAAGCTGGCGGTCTCCGCACCATGAAGTGAAGAGTCTCCAATTCAGGGCGTACAGTTTCTTCGTTGAGGGAGCTCTAGTTTGGAGGATGGTCTCAACAACCTCGGTTGAGAGACCAGAGGCTATGAGTTGTGCCCCCTCAGGGGCCACACCCACAGCTTCCACAGCTTCCAGGGAACAGTGCGATGTCTGACGAGTCGTAAACAAATCCACCTGAGCCTGGCCAAAAACTCTCCATATCTGCTTCACCACCTCGGGGTGAAGCATCCATTCCCCGGGCCTCGGCCCCTGCCTCGACAGGATGTCTGCTCCCATATTGAGATGCCCAGGAATATGAACTGCTCTCAGCGAGAGGAGCATGTCCTGGGACCACATAAGGATCTGGTGCGCCAGCTTGTATAAGGGGCGCGAACGCAGACCTCCCTGGTGGTTGATATAAAAGACCACCACTGTGTTGTCGGTGTGCACCAACACATGGCGATCTCTTAGGTCTGTAAGAAAGTGTTTGAGTTCTCGAAACACGGCCAGCATCTCCAGGCAGTTGATGTGCCACGTGAGATGTCGACCACTCCACAGACCGCGGGCAGGGTGGACACTCATGACCGCTCCCCAACGTCCGTCGCTAGCGTTATGCTAGGTGGCGACAAGGAGCTCCCAGCACCGGGCCCTGAGACAAGAACCAAGGTTTCCTCCACATGTCTAAGGCACGTAGGCATCGCCGCGTGACCTTGATCATGCGAAGCGGGTTTCCCCTTGGGGAGAACCCCTTGGTCTTGAGCCACTACTGTAGGGGTCTCATGTACAGCAGGCCAAAAGTTATCACGTTGGACGCAGCTGCCATCAGACCCAGCAGCTTTTGAAACTGCTTGACAGTGAGTGACCGGCCTTCTCTGACTCTCGTGACTGCCGTGAGGATCGACTCGATCCGAGCAGGAGACAGACGTGCCTGCATCGTGGTCGAATCCCACACCACGCCCAGATAAGTGGTCCCCTGTAATGGAGAAAGCACACTTTTCTTGGCGTTTAGTCTTAACCCCAACTCTTTCATATGAGCGAGAACGACATCTCGATGTCGAATCGCCATCTGCTCTGATTGAGCTAAAATCAACCAATTGTCGATGTAATTGAGTATGCGGATGCCCTGGAGTTGCAGAGGAGCCAGAGCAGCATCCACACACTTCGTGAAAGTATGGGGTGAGAGTGCTAGGCCGAAGGGAAGAACCCAATATTGGTAAGCTTTGCCCCTGAAAGCAAACCTCAGGAACTTCCTGTGAGTGGAAAGGATGGAGACATGAAAGTATGCGTCTTTTAGATCTATCGTGACAAACCAGAAGCGTACGCAGTGGAAATCTCTCACAATGCGGACAGTCGGCTCCCTCGAGAGCTGAATCTGGGTGCTTCGCTCCCAAGCAGACCACGCACAAACTGTGTGTATCCCCGCTCGTGATGTAGCGTGGGCAGGGAGGAACACACAGTCTATAACGCGATCTGCTTTCGCCCTTATTTGTCTTAGCACTCGCTTTAGACATGCTGGAGCTTTACGTTGCTGAATGCTTGGTGTAACTTGACAGACAACAGTAAATAAGACTCACAGAACATAGATCGTGACTGACACACACAGAGAGCTTTGCTGAATGACAGAAAGCTAACGCCGGCTGCACCTCACGTGCTTTTAAGCTTCCTGGTCATGACGTCACCCGCCGCTGACGTCTCGCCCATCGATTGGACTGATTACACATATGATTCAGAGCTTGGTATCGCTGAAGGTGTTTCCCTAGCGTTTCCGGCACAGCTCGAGTTCCTGAAGGGGAACATATCATTTTTATAAAAATATATTTAATTGAACAAATTAAAAAAAAAGTAAAAAAAAACAAATAACCTTAAATAAATTAATTAAAAAAAATTATTCAGCAAATATAAATATATATATATACATGTGCATCTCAATAAATTAGAATGTCGTGAAAAAGTTCATTTTTTCTTGTAACTTATTTCAAAAAGTGAAACTTTCATATATTTTAGATTCATTACATGTAAAGTAAAACATTTCAAAAGTTTTTTTTGTTTTAATTTTGATGATTAGAGCTTATGTTACGGAAACTGCCAGACACAAAGGTAAGTGTAGAAGAGATTGAGTTTATTACAAGATTTGGTGAGACAACAGTGGTGAGAGTCCTTGCGTGAGGTAAGTGGCTTTCTTAGATGTATTGTGGATAGTGCACTGGGATTCTGACTGTGTCTCTGTCCTTTGGCAGGTTCGTGGCGGATAGGAATCCTGGAGAGCCCGCGAGTCTCTAGAGTCCACAGATGGATAGGGATCTGGTGGTGAGAGGGAAGACAGAGGGTAAGTATCATCAGGTACGTAACACAGGAAAGTATACTCAGCTAGCAGTCCGCTTGTAGAGTGAAGGTCCGTATAGTATCCTCAAGTCTCAATGTCATGGCAGCTTTGTGACTTCAAGATCAGACAGTGGTGCAGGATGAGGAGTGAGCTTATATCCAGGCCCTAATGACTGTGGTGATGAGGAGCAGGTGTGCATGATCATTAATCAGGTGCAGGTGAAGGTGATTAGTAATGGAGGAATACGGGCCATTCTGTGACAGTAACCCCCTCCCGGACGGCGCGTCCCGCGACGTAATAACAAAACCTGGGAGGAGGGGGTGGGCGCCCTGGATGTCGGTGGAAGACATGGACACAGGGAAGGCATCCAGGGCGGATCCGGGGCTTCGGGAGGCCATGGCGGATCCGGGGCTTCGGGAGGCCATGGCGGATCTGGAGGCTCGGGAGACCATGGCGGATCTGGAGGCTCGGGAGACCATGGCCTATTTCTTTTGGGCGGCCATGGTGGGTCAGGGATCTCCATGGCCTTGGCTCTGGGCCCGGCCACCCAGGCAGAGGATATATAGCCCCCCCCCAAAATTTTCTAGGGGAAGCTCCCCTCTGGTGAGCATTCTGGAGGAGCGGGCTCTTGAGGCTCTGGAGGAGCGGGCTCTAGGGGATGCTCTGGAGGAGCGGACACTAGGGGGCGCTCTGGAGGAGCGGGCACCAGGAGGCGCTCTGGAGGCGCAGATTCATAGGGGCGCTCTTGCAGCTCGGAATCAGGACGGCCGGGCGGAACCAGCGGGACTTCAGGACGGCTGGGCGGAACCAGCGGGACTTTAGGACGGCTGGGCGGAACCAGCGGGACTTTAGGAAGGCTGGGCGGAACCAGCGGGACTTCAGGACGGCTGGGCGGAACCAGCGGGACTTCAGGACGGCTGGGCGGAACCAGCGGGAACTCAGGAGGGCACTGGCGTGGAGCAGCCACTGGAGGGCACTGGCGTGGAGCAGCCACTGGAGGGCACTGGCGTGGAGCAGCCACTGGAGGGCACTGGCGTGGAGCAGCCACTGGAGGGCACTAGCGAGGAGCAGCCACTGGAGGGCACTGGCGTGGAGCAGCCACTGGAGGGCACTGGCGTGGAGCAGCCACTGGAGGGCGCTGGCGAGGAGCGAGCTCTGGAAAGCTGGACGGAACCAGCAGGGGCTCAGGAGAGCTGGACGGAACCAGCAGGGGCTCAGGAGAGCTGGACGGAACCAGCAGGGGCTCAGGAGAGCTGGACGGAACCAGCAGGGGCTCAGGAGAGCTCTTAGCCGTGGCAGGCGGCATCATCGCCGCGAGTGGCGGAACCATCATCGCCATCTCAGGCGGCGGAACTATCATCGCCGTGACCGGCGGAATCATCATCGTCGCTTCGGGCGGCGGAACCATCATCGCCGCGGACGGGAGCATCATCGCCGCGGACGGGAGCATCATCGTCGCCGCGAGTGGCGGAACCATCATCGCCATCTCAGGCGGCGGAACCATCATCGTCGCTTCGGGCGGCGGAACCATCATCGTCGTTTCGGGCGACTCGGGATCTGAGACTCTCCAGACTCTTGAAGACAGTCTCCTGCCAGGTGAGGCTGGAAGTGTCTGGGAGCTTCAAGGGGTGATGGGCTGTGATCCCGAGCCGGAACAAGATCTTGAGGGCTCGATCCTCTAGCGAACTGGAGAGGGCGAATGGCACGAATTCCCTCACAAAGTCCAGCGGGTCGTGGAGTGCATAAGCCCTATTAATAAATACAGCCGCCTCCATATCGGTGTGGTCCGCTTACGCCTTCGGTTAAGGTCTGATCTTCTGTTACGGAAACTGCCAGACACAAAGGTAAGTGTAGAAGAGATTGAGTTTATTACAAGATTTGGTGAGACAACAGTGGTGAGAGTCCTTGCGTGAGGTAAGTGGCTTTCTTAGATGTATTGTGGATAGTGCACTGGGATTCTGACTGTGTCTCTGTCCTTTGGCAGGTTCGTGGCGGATAGGAATCCTGGAGAGCCCGCGAGTCTCTAGAGTCCACAGATGGATAGGGATCTGGTGGTGAGAGGGAAGACAGAGGGTAAGTATCATCAGGTACGTAACACAGGAAAGTATACTCAGCTAGCAGTCCGCTTGTAGAGTGAAGGTCCGTATAGTATCCTCAAGTCTCAATGTCATGGCAGCTTTGTGACTTCAAGATCAGACAGTGGTGCAGGATGAGGAGTGAGCTTATATCCAGGCCCTAATGACTGTGGTGATGAGGAGCAGGTGTGCATGATCATTAATCAGGTGCAGGTGAAGGTGATTAGTAATGGAGGAATACGGGCCATTCTGTGACAGTTTACAGCTCATGAAAGTCGAAAATCAGTATCTCAAAATATTAGAATATTTACATTTGAGTTTCAATAAATGACCATCCATACAGTATAAATTCTGGGTATCTCTTGTTCTTTGAAACCACAATAATGGGGAAGACTGCTGACTTGGCAATGATCCCGAAGACGAACATTGACGCCCTCCACAAAGAGGGTAAGTCACAGAAGGTCATTACTGAAAGGTGTGGTTGTTTACAGAGTGCTGTATCAAAGCATATTAAATGCAAAGTTGACTGGAAGGAAGAATTTGGGTAGGAAAAGGTGAACAAGCAACAGGGATGACCGCAAGCTTGAGAATACAGTCAAGCAAAGCTGATTCAAACACTTGGGAGAGCTTCACAAGGAGTGGACTGAAGCTGGAGTCAGTGCATCAAGAGTCACCAAGCTCAGACGTCTTCAGGAAAAGGGCTACCAAGACATTTCTGAACCAGAGACAACTTCAGAAGCATCTTACCTGGGCTGTGGAGAAAAAGAACTGGATTGTTGCTCAGTGGTCTAAAGTCCTCTTTTCAGATGAAAGTAAATTTTGCATTTCATTTGGAAATCAAGGTCCCAGAGTCTGGAGGAAGAGTGGAGAGGCACAGAATCCATGTTGCTTGAAGTCCAGTGTGAAGTTTCCACAGTCAGTGATGATTTGGGCTGCCATGTCATCTGCTGGTGTTGGTCCACTGTGTTTTCTGAAGTCCACAGTCAACGCAGCCATCTACCAGGAAATTTTAGAGCACTTCATGCTTCCTTCTGCTGACAAGCTTTATGGGGATGCTGATTTCATTTTCCAGCAGGACTTGGCACCTGCCCACACTGCCAAAGGTACCAAAAGCTGGTTCAATGACCATGGTGTTACTGTGCTTGATTGGCCAGCAAACTCGCCTGACCTGAACCCCATAGAGAATATATGGGGTATTGTCAAGAGGAAGATGAGAGACACCAGACCCAACAATGCAGATGAGCTGAAGGCCACTGTCAAAGAAACCTGGGCTTCCATACCACCTCAGCAGTGCCACAAACTGATCATCTCCATGCCACGCCGAATTGAGGCAGTAATTAAAGCAAAAGGAGCCCCTACCAAGTACTGAGTACATATACAGTAAAATAACATACTTTCCAGAAGGCCAACAATTCACTAAAAATGTTTTTTTATTGGTCTTATGAAGTATTCTAATTTGTTGAGATAGTGAATTGGTGGGTTTTTGTTAAATGTGAGCCTAAATCATCACAATTAAAATAACCAAAGACTTAAACTACTTCAGTCTGTGTGCATATCAATCTTGAATTTATTTAATACACGAGTTTCACAATTTGAGTTGAATTACTGAAATAAATGAACTTTTCCACGACATTCTAATTTATTGAGATGCACCTGTATATTCATCAAAGAAACCTGAAAAAAAAATCTACTCAGCTGTTTTCAACATAATAACATAACTCAACATAGAATGATTTCTGAAGGATCATGTGACTGGTAAATGTTTTGGTAAATTAAATTTATGACATAAAAAAAAATGAAATTATGAAATTAAAAGTAAACGTGTTGGCATAAAAAGTTGAAATTACATCTGAAGTCATAAGTATGATATAAAAATATTGATATTGTCATAATTATGACTTTCTATCTCATAATTGTATCTCATAATAATTTGTTTTTCTTTTTTTTTTTTTTTTTACTTTTTTTTGGCCAGAAATGGGTTTCTATAAATATATATATATTTTTAAATAAATATATATTTCCAATTTATTCTTTTGATCACCTGTAGAGGCCAAATCCAACTCTCTAGACATGCTTATACAACCCCTGCCCCATCACCTTAACCCATGCATGACATTCACTAGCCACTAAATTCATCAAGGCTTGAGCTGTGGAGAGACACGGCACAGTCATGGTCAAACACAGTAAAGAAAACCCTAAAACCAGGCCACCTCACACTTCCCTCACCTCTTCATTCTCTCACCTTGGCTCAAAGGGCCGTGTGTGTGTGTGTGTGTGTGTGAGAGTTTGTGGCCAGACCTCAGGCTTTGAATTTTATACCTTGTCCCAAGAGTGTACCACACTGTTACGACTCAATTAACTTTTCTTGCACTGATTTTACCCGGCTTCCCCTCAAATTTGTCCCGAAATAAATCACAAAAAAAAGGAAAATTGGAAAAACAAGAACTGGGGCACAAATTTCCTCTTCTGTAATCCCCTCTTTGCCAAGACTAGTCAATTAGACTCTGAGGTGTAAAAGTATGTGCTCTGGCTACAGTTGGGTTTGAGCCTGACCGGTTTGACCTCTTCCATCCAGGACCCCAACTTCCTCTTCTTTATCTCATATATTTTCTGAAGAGGAATAAAACGGGGGGCCGGGGCGTCCGGAGAGAGCAGGGAATGTGGTCCATTCCCCTAGCGCTCCAAACTCTCTCCCTTTTCAGCACATTTCTAAACAGCACCTCTTCGACCTGATTCCAAAATAAAAGAAAACATGGAAAGAAAAACAAGAAAGCAGCACAAAAAGGCGGAAATGTTATTTAAAAGGTACCAGACCACATCATTTTCCACTGATATTATATACTCCCGGGCCGTATCCAAAATATATACGGGCCAGAGGCCAAGAATGTAAAAATAAAATACATAGACTCAACATCTGGACAGGGCCTGAACAAAACTACTATTTAATCACCACTGAATAACATATTCTTCCATTTACGCTCTTTATTTCTCTTTTTTCACACTCGTTTGTACTCACGGGGGTCTGCTACTTCTGATCCGGGCTTGGTTTTCAGCCACATTTCCTGCGTAGCTGACAAAATGCTCATTTTTATTATAATTATCCATTGTCTGATGCACACATTGAAGACTTTGTGTTTCCACAGCTTCGCTTCACCGCATACCTGGTGTGCTGATGGTTCAATATCTACTTTTAGGGTTTCTGTTGGCAAAATAAATGGGTAGACTTTGGCAGCGCAGTGTGGCCTGTAATAGTTGTTTTAGTTGCGGGTTCGTGTCTTGCTTTGAGAGCTCCCTGGACGCTCTCCAGCTCCTTGCCCCATTCCAAAAGGAAATATTTACTCCCTTAATGAACTGGCCGAGAGGACTCAGACAGTCAGTGATTACAAGAGTGAACGGTATGTGCAAGGTGTCCGTAACAGTGTAGTTTGGCACCCTGGAGCAAACCGCTGAGACTCTGGGTAGCTCTTTATAGAGTTTTCATGCGTGTCTTACAGCTCAAAAAAGTTGCATTGGCGCATTTTAGCTGATAAAATTACCTCTTAGGAACACTCGTTTAGACTTATAGATCGAGGTCTACTCTGCATTGACAACATATTTGGCATGCCCCTTTTTGAACGAAGCATTTAGATGAAGGAGGGAGGGTAAAATGCAGGAGACATTAATTTAACACAAAGGTAACTTCTGTTCTGCTGAGAAGACAAACTATATGCCAAAGTGTCCTCTAACAGAGGAATGTATTACCTGAATGTGGTTTCGTACTCAAAGAGCCATGTGAAAACAAGAGAGTGGATGTATGTGTGTGTAATGATGGGGAGGGATAAACTGTTTACAGTTGTTTGAGGAGTCTGTGTGAGGCAGACCTTGAGCATATAGAGGGCTTCATTTGGGCAGGAACAATGACATTTTATATCTAGTCTAGGGGATTTTTAATTTTTTTGATGCCAATGACTCCAAATTATAAAAAATTTAAAGATTTTTTTTTTCCTAAAATGGAAAGGCAACTATACATTTTCATGTCTAAAGATCTATGTGTACTGTACCAGCAAATTATAAAGCATGAGAACTTTAAGATATTGTTTCCAAGATTAAATAAATGTAATTTATACGGTACTGTCACAATACGTTTAAGCCTAAATAAATAAATAATCAATTTTATAAAATACACTACCGTTCAAAAGTTTGGAGTCAGTTATTCCTGTGAGGGCAAAGCAGAATTTTTCGCAGCCATTACTCCAGTCTTCAGTGTCACATGATTATTCAGAAATCATTCGAATGTGCTGATTTGCTCAGAAAACATTTCTTATTATTATCAATCTTGAAAACAGTTGTGCTGCTAAATGATTTTATGGAGACCATTATAGATTTTTTAAGGATTCTTTGATTAATATAAAGTTTATCTGAAATAGAAAACTTTTGTAACATTATAAATGTCTTCACTGTCACTTTTGATCAATTTAATGCATCCTTGCTGAATAAAAGTGTTAATTTCTTCCAGAAAAAATCTTACTGACCCCAAACCTTTGAAAAGTAGTGTGTTATTAAGTCAAGTCAAGTCAAGTCACCTTTATTTATATAGCGCTTTTAACAATACAGATTGTGTCAAAGCACTTAACAGTATCAAGTTGGAGGATAGAGTGTCAGTAATGTATAATAATAAGATTAAACACTCAATTTTCAGTTAAGGGCATTTCATTACATTGTCTAGCTCAGTATAGTTTAAATAGTATCTGTGAAATCCAATTGACGATAATCGCTAGAAATTAAGTGTCCCCAACTGAGCAAGCCAGAGGCGACAGCGGCAAGGAACCAAAACTCCCTCTGTGACAGAATGGAGAAAAAAAAAACCTTGGGAGAAACCAGGCTCAGTCGGGGGGCCAGTTCTCCTCTGGCCAGGATATTATTGTTTATTTATTGTTTACTTATTAAATGTATAAATGTATTCTATTTCTATATTGTTGCAATTTCCAACAATAATAGTATTATGTAGTTAGTTATTTTATTATTATATTTTTAGTTATTTGTTTTATTTTTAGTTTTATTGTACAACCCCAAATCAGAAAAAGTTGGGACAGTATGGAATACGCAAATAAAAAAAGAAAGTAGTGATTTCTAAATTTACTTTGACTTGTTTTTCATTGCAGACAATATGAACACAAAATATTTCATGTTTTGTCTGGTCAACTTCATGTCATTTGTAAATATACATCCTTTCCTGTCATTCAGACCTGCAACACATTCCAAAAAAGTTGGGACGGTAAAGCATTTACCACTTTGTAATGTTGCCATTCCTTTTCACAACACTTAAAAGACGTTTAGGGACTGAAGACCCCAAGTGATGAAGTGTTTCAGGTGTAATTTTGTCCCATTCTTCCTGCAAACAAGTCTTAAGGTGGGCAACAGTACGGGGTCTTCGTTATCGCATTTTGCGCTTCAAAATGCGCCACACATTCTCTATTGGAGACAGGTCGGGACTGCAGGCAGGCCAGTCAAGTACCCGTACCTTCTTCCTCCGCAGCCAGGACTTTGTAATGTGTGCAGAATGTGGTTTTGCATTGTCTTGTTGAAATATGCATGGACATCCCTGGAAAAGATGTATTCTTGAAGGCAGCATATTGTGCTCCAAAATCTCTATGTACTTTTCAGCATTAATGGTGCCATCACAGAAGTGCAAGTTACCTTTGCCAAGGGCACTGACACAACCCCATACCATGACAGACCCTGGCTTTTGGACTTGTTGCTGGTAACAGTCCGGATGATCCTTTTCTTCTTTGGTCCGGAGCACACAGCGTCCATTCCTCCCAAAAAATACCTGAAATACTGATTCATCTGACCACAGTACACGTTTCCACTGTGTGATGGTCCATCCCAGATGCCTCCGAGCCCAGAGAAGTCGACGGCGCTTCTGGACACTGTTAACATAGGCTTCCTTTTGGCACAGTACAGTTTTAACTGGCATTTGTGGATGTAACTACGTATTGTGGTACTTGAAAAGGTTTGCCAAAGTAGTCCTGAGCCCATGTGGTGATATCGCTTATAGATGAATGACGATTCTTGATGCAGTGCCGCCTGAGGGATCGGAGATCACGGTTGTTCAGCTTAGGCTTGCGCCCTTGTCCTTTACACACTGAAATTCCTCCAGATTCCTTGAATCTTTTAATTATGTTATGCACTGTTGAAGGTGAAATATCCAAATCTCTTCCTATCTTTCTTTGAGGAACATTGTTTTTAAACATTTCAATAATTTTCTCACGTATTTGTTGGCAAACTGGCGATCCTCGGCCCATCTTTGCTTCTAAAGGACTAGACCTTTCTTGGATGCTACTTTTGTACCAAATCATAATTACAATTACCTATTGACATCAACTGTTTCAAATCACATCATTATTTAACCAATTTACCTCATTACTAGCCCTAAATTGCTCCTGTCCCAACTTTTTTTGGAATGTGTTGCAGGTCTGAATGACAGGAAAGGCTGTATATTTACAAATGACATGAAGTTGACCAGACAAAACATGAAATATTTTGTGTTCATATTGTCTGCAATGAAATACAAGTCAAAGTAAATTTAGAAATCACTACTTTCTTTTTTTTTTGCGTTTTCCATACTGTCCCAACTTTTTCTGATTTGGGGTTGTATTTTAATCGAGGTCTTCACTGGGGATATGTCTCTGGGGCTCATCGCTGACGATCAGGGCCGCAGACATCATCTCCCGGCGCCGATCCACCATCTGATCCAGACACAGACTGAGAAACAGAATAAGAAAGAAACAAATATTAGCGTAGATGCCAATCTTCTTACGATGTAACGAGTACATCGTGTGTCATGGGGAGTGTTCCCGGTTCCGGTTGATTAATTAATTGATCTAATTAATGCAGCCTAACAATCCTTTAACGGATTTGAATAATAGAAGTGTAGTAGTGTGTTATGTGTATGCCAGGTTAAAGAGATGGGTCTTTAATCTAGATTTAAACTGACAGAGTGTGTCTGCCTCCCGAACAGTGTTAGGTAGATTGTTCCAGAGTTTGGGAGCTAAATAGGAAAAGGATCTGCCGCCCACAGTCGATTTTGATATTCTAGGTATTATCAAACGGCCAGAGTTTTGAGAACGCAGCGGACGTGAAGGAATATAGTGTGATAGGAGCTCGCTCAAGTACTGAGGAGCTAAGCCATTCAGGGCTTTATAAGTCATTAACAAGATTTTAAAATCTATACGATGTTTGATAGGGAGCCAGTGCAGTGTTGACAGAACCGGGCTAATATGGTCATACTTCCTTGTTCTAGTAAGAACTCTAGCTGCTGCATTTTGGACCAACTGTAGTTTGTTGATCAAGCGTGCAGAACAACCACCCAGTAAAGCATTACAATAGTCTAACCTTGAGGTCATAAACGCATGAATTAGCATTTCTGCATTTGAAGTTGAGAGCAAAGGTCGCAGTTTTACAGATGCTAGAAACATGGCTTTCAAAAGAAAGATTGCTATCAAACAGCACACCTAGGTTCCTGACTGATGAAGAAGAAGAATTTACAGAGCAGCCGTCAAGTGTTAGGTAGTGTTCTAAGTTATTACATGTGGGGTTTTTAGGTCCGATAATTAACACCTCTGTTTTTTCAGAATTTAGCAGTAAGAAATTACTCGTCATCCAGTTTTTTATATCGACTATGCATTCGTTAGTTTCTCAATTTGGTGTGTTTCATCGGGCCGTGAAGAAATATAGAGCTGAGTATCATCAGCATAACAGTGAAAGCTAACACCTTGTTTCCTGATAATATCTCCCAAGGGTAACATGTAAAGCGTGAAAAGTAACGGCCCTAGTACTGAGCCTTGAGGTGCTCCATACTGCATTTGTGATCGATATGATACCTCTTCATTCACTGCTATGAACTGATGGCGGTCAGATAAGTACGATTTGAACCATGCTAAGGCACTTCCACTAATGCCAACAAAGTTTTCTAGTCTATTTAAAAGAATGTTGTGGTCGATGGTGTCGAACGCAGCGCTAAGATCCAGTAGAACTAATAAAGAGATACAACCACGATCAGATGATAGAAGCAGATAATTTGTAACTCTAATGAGAGCAGTCTCAGTACTATGATACGGTCTAAATCCTGACTGGAATTCCTCACAGATACCATTTTCTCTAAGAAGGAATATAATTGTGAGGATATTACCTTTTCTAGTATCTTTGACAGAAAAGGGAGATTTGAGATCGGTCTGTAATTAACTAGATCTTTGGGGTCAAGTTGTGGTTTTTTAATGAGAGGCTTAATAACAGCCAATTTGAAGGTTTTGGGGACATTCTGTCACGGTGCACACACGAGGGAGGATACAGGAACACGCAGACGAGGACTTAAACTCAAATAATAGTCTTTAATCTTGACAAACAAGGCAGGGCAGGACAAGGCAAGGCTGACATGGACAGAAACACCGGGGAGTAACGAGTAGACCAGACCAAATCAAACTCAAAAGACAGGACTAATATACACAGGGTAATTAACACATAATGAGACAAACACAGCTGGAACATACTTAACTAATAATGACATGAAACAAGGACAGGAAACAAACCAAATATGGCCACATGAGGCGGGAACACATGACACACACGACAGAGGACTGACATTACTCCCCCCTCGTCCCGAGCCTTAACAGTTCCATCGGGGAGGGGGGGTGGGCGCTCTGGAGGCCCCTCAGGACAAATACGGACAAGAACACAGGACGGGGACCTCCAGAGTG
Organism: Aspiorhynchus laticeps; assembly: GCA_023376895.1. Classification (NCBI taxonomy): domain Eukaryota; kingdom Metazoa; phylum Chordata; class Actinopteri; order Cypriniformes; family Cyprinidae; genus Aspiorhynchus; species Aspiorhynchus laticeps. The sequence goes on along the minus strand of CM041810.1, from coordinate 18,932,984 downwards.
GAACAGACAGACAGGGACCATGGTGGAGCTGGGAGCTCTGGAAGCCATGGCGGTGCAGGGAGCTCAGGAGGCCATGGCGGTGTAGGGAGCTCTGGAGGCCATGGCAGATGGTCTTCGGGGGCCTTGGCCTCGGTCCCCTCGGCCCGGCCCCTACAGCTGGAACTCTTACTACCCCCCCCAAAAAAAAATTCCCTGGGGAAGTGAGGGGATATCAGGAGCCCTCCGGGGCTAAACAGACAAGACAGTACAAAACAAGACAGGAACGCCCTCCAGGGCCAGACAGACAGGACAGGACAGCCCACAGGAACCAGAAGCCCTCCTGGGCTGGCTTGGAGGCTGAGGCTTCTTCTGGGCATGACCAGGAGTCAGAGGCCCACACAGGGTCCCTCAGCGACCGCCTCTATTTCCGTGACAAGGGGGCAGGCGGCTAGAATGGCCTCCATGGCCACAACAAGAGGAGCCGCCTGCCCCAGACGAGTCTCCATGGACAAGACAAGGTAAGTTTTAAAATGTTCCTGTGGGCACAACAAAACAGACACACGGCACTCCTGGCCGTGACATGTGGACTTGATCCATGAGGCTAGGGATAGCGGCGGCCAGCGGGCATGAGTCAGCGGCGATCCGGCGGGCATTGAGTCAGCGGCGATCCCGTGGCGTGATCTCCCGCAAATGGCGCGCCTGGGGGAGCGGCAACCCGGGAACCAGCCGGCGGGCTTGGGAGAGCCACCGCCGGCGGCAGATATCTCCCGCGATCGGCGGGCATAAGGGCATCGCGGCCAGCGGACTCGCGGCGATCCCGCCGAACTCCCACGCCCTCTCGCAGTGGGCTATGGCGAGATTACGAGCAGCGACTTCCTTGCCGCGGGACAGACAGGAAACAGGAACAAAATAAAAAAAACTTTCAAAACGAAAAAACAAAACAAGGTGAAGGGGCGCCGCTTACGGTTGGGTCTGGTCTTCTGTCACGGTGCACACACGAGGGAGGATACAGGAACACGCAGACGAGGACTTAAACTCAAATAATAGTCTTTAATCTTGACAAACAAGGCAGGGTAGGACAAGGCAAGGCTGACATGGACAGAAACACCGGGGAGTAACGAGTAGACCAGACCAAATCAAACTCAAAAGACAGGACTAATATACACAGGGTAATTAACACATAACGAGACAAACACAGCTGGAGCATACTTAACTAATAATGACATGAAACAAGGACAGGAAACAAACCAAATATGGACACATGAGGCGGGAACACATGACACACACGACAGAGGACTGACACATATCCTAATGACAATGATGAATTAATAATAGCCAAAATAGGATCTATGACTTCTGGAAGCAGCTCTTTTAGTAGTTTAGATGGAATAGGGTCTAACATACATGTTGTTGGTTTAGATGATTTAACAAGTTTATACAATTCTTCCTCTCCTATAGTAGAGAATGAGTGGAATTGTTCCTCAGGGGATCTATAATGCACTATCTGATGCGATACTGTAGCTGACGGCTGCATGGTTACAATTTTATCTCTGATAGTATCAATCTTGGAAGTAAAGTAGTTCATAAAATCATTACTGCTGTGCTCTTGGGAAATGCCAACACCTGTTGATGCTTTATTTTTCGTTAATTTAGTGACCATATTGAATAAATACCGGCGGTTATGTTTGTTTTCTTCTAGAAGAGATGAAAAGTAATCGGATCTAACAGTTTTTAATGCTTTTCTGTAGGATAGGATACTTTCCCGCCAAGCTATACGAAATACCTCTAGTTTTGCTTTCCTCCAGCTGCGCTCCATTTTCCGGGCTGCTCTCTTTAGAGTGCGAGTGTGCTCATTATACCACGGTGTTGGACTCTTTTCCTTAATCTTCCTTAAGCATAAAGGAGCAACCATATCTAAAGTGCTAGAATAGAGAGAGTCCATAGTTTCTGTTACATCATCAAGTTGTTCTGAGCTGTTGGATATGCTGAGGAATTGAGATAAATCAGGAAGATTACTTACAAAGCAGTCTTTTGTGGTAGAAGTGATGGTTCTACCATATTTGTAAGAAGGAATTGAATTTACAGCTTTAACTATATAGAGTTTACACAAGACTAGATAATGATCTGATATATCATCGCTTTGCTGCAAAATTTCAACACCACTAACATCAATTCCATGTGACAGTATTAAATCTAGGGTATGATTTCGACTATGAGTAGGTCCTGAAACGTGTTGTCTAACCCCGATAGAGTTCAGAATGTCTATGAATGCTGATCCTAATGCATCTTTTTCATTATCAACGTGGATATTAAAATCACCCACAATTAGGACTTTATCTGCAGCCAGCACTAACTCTGATAGAAAATCAGCAAATTCTTTAATAAAGTCTGTATGGTGCCCTGGTGGCCTGTATACAGTAGCCAGTACAAACGTCACGGGGGATTTATCATTAATACTTATTTCTCTAGATAATGTTATATGAAGCACCATTACTTCAAAGGAGTTATACTTAAAGCCGGTCTTCTGAGAAATACTGAGAATATTGTTATAAATTGTAGCAACACCTCCCCCTTTGCCTTTTGGACGCGGCTCATTTTTGTAACAGTAATCTTGGGGGGGTAGATTCGTTTAAAATAATGTATTCATCTGGTTTTAGCCATGTTTCTGTCAAACAGAGCAAATCTAGGTTATGATCATTAATCAAATCATTTACAAAAAGTGCTTTTGTAGAAAGGGACCTGATATTCAGTAAGCCAAGTTTTATCAATTGTTTCTGTGTATTGTAAACATTTTTTATTTGTTGAACATCAATTAAATGGTTACTCGTAAATTGGTTTTGACGTTTTCTGTATTTTCTAGTTCGGGGAACAGACACAGTCTCTATAGTATGATATCTAGGTGAAGGAGTCTCTATGTGCTGAGAATTAACTGACTTCTGTGACGTGAGGCGGCTAGCAGACGGTCGGTTTAGCCAGTCTGTCTGCTTCCTGACCTGGGCTCCAGTTAGTCAAGTATGAACTCCAAGACTATGTGCCATATTTCTAGAGAGAAGAGCGGCACCACCCCAGGAGGGATGAACACCATCTCTTTTCAACAGGTCAGGTCTGCCCCAAAAACTCGTCCAATTGTCTATAAAACCTATGTTGTTTTGCGGGCACCACTTAGACATCCAGCCATTGAGTGACGACAGTCTGCTATGAATCTCATCACCCCAGTAAGCAGGGAAGGGGCCAGAGCATATTACAGTGTCTGACATCGTACTTGCAAGTTCACACACCTCTTTAACATTATTTTTAGTGATCTCCGACTGGCAAAGTCGAACATCATTAGCGCCGGCATGGATAACAATCTTACTGAATTTACGTTTATTATTAGCCAGCACTTTTAAATTTGCCAAGATGTCAGGCGCTCTGGCTCCCAGTAAACAATGGACTATGGTGGCTGGTGTCTCTATTTTCACGTTCCGTACAATAGAATCGCCAATAACTAGAGCACTTTCACCAGGTTTCTCAGTGGGTGCGTCACTGAGTGGGGAGAACCTGTTTGATGTTCTGATCGGAACGGAAGAGCGGTGTTTTGACCCGCGACTATGTCACTGTCACCCAGTTGCCCTGCTGCACAGGCTCTACCGGAACCGAACAATTTAAAGGAGTCCCTGAGCTAATCACATCCAAAGCAGTATCTAGAGCCCTCACATTCTTACTGTCCTCAACTAAAGCTTGGATGCGTGTCTCTAGTTCTAAAACCTTCTCTGTCAGCCTAACTATTTCCCTGCATTTATCACATGTGAATCCCTCATCGCCGACAGAGATAGATAAACTGTACATGTGGCAAACTGTGCAAATAACAATAGCAGGAGAAGAAGGCATTACTCACCGTGATTGATGAATGATACCAACTTAACACTTACCTGTCACGGAATGCTCACACAAAAAGCAGTTTTATTTTCAGAGTCCAAAAAACATAATCCACATGATCAAAAACAGGAAACAAAGATAGCAACACAGGAACAGAATGCAATACTGACGCAACTAAAGACAAAACGAACAAGGTATTTATAGGGTGAGGCTAATGAGTCAATGATAACCAGCTGGCAGTAATGAACCAATAATAAGTACAAAGGGTGATGGGAAACGCAGTTCAGAACACCCAAACAATAACTCAGAGAGTGCCCTCTGGTGGCTAAACTGGGCACTCCAACAACTGACTGTGACATTACCCTCCCTCTAAAGAGCGGCTTCCAGACGCTCCATAAAAAGTCAAGAAGTTTCAGGTGGGAGGTGGAATGGAGGTGAATCAGGGGGAGGGATGGTGGGCCAGGTCCATGTAATGGAAGATGGATTAGAAATGGTGGCAGAGCAGGAGGTCAGGGCGGGGCCGGCAGAGCAGGAAGCCAGGGCGGGGCCGGCAGAGCAGGCAGCAAAGGTGAGGCTGATAGCCACCTTAACAGGACTAAGACGACCAATAGACCTCCAAATGACACCATCATGACTGCAAAGAGAAGCACAGAGTTTAATAACAGCCTCAACGGCTGCAACAGGACGGACCGATAACTCGGCTATGGTCTCCTTGACCAAAACAGGGCAGGCAGACAGTACAATAGTCTCTTTAGCCGTAACAGAGCAGACTGAGTGTTCAGGAGTGGGCGCCACCACCCAGAGAGGAGCTGAAGCGGACACCGCCGCCCCGGGAGGCTCCGCAGCAGAAACCGCCACCCCGGGAGGAACCGGAGTAGGCCCAGGAGTGGACTCCCGGACCGGAACGAGCTCTGGAATGGACTCAAAAACTTGAGTGGGCTCTGGAGACTCCTGGACTGGAGCGGGCTTTTGAGTGAACTCTGGGGGCTCCTGGACTGGAGTGAGCTCTGGAGTGGACTCTGGGGGCTCCTGGACTGGAGCGAGCTCTGGAGTGGACTCTATATGCTCCTGGACTGGGGCGGGCTCTAGAGTGGACTCGGAGGGCTCTCGGACTGGAGCGGACTCTAGAGTGGATTCTGAGGGCACCTGGACTGGAGCGAGCTCATGAGTGAACTCTGAAGGCTCCTGGACAGGAGCGAGCTCTGGAGTGGAATCTATATGCTCCTGGACTGGGGCGGGCTCTAGAGTGGACTCTGAGGGCTCCCGGACTGGAGCGGGCTCTGGAGTAAACTCTGAAGGCTCCTGGACTGGAGCGGGTTCAGGAATGGACTCTGGGGGCTCCTGGACTGGAGTGAGCTCTGGAGTCGACTCTGAGGGCTCTCGGACTAGAGCGGACTCTGGAGTGGACTCTGAGGGCACCTGGACTGGAGCAAGCTCATGAGTGAACTCTGAAGGCTCCTGGACTGGAGCGAACACTTGAGTGAACTCTGATCGGATTCTAACCACTCCATGACTAAAGCGGTTTCTGTGGCAATCTCTGGGACCACCCACATCGGGTCTTCCAGGACCACTGTACTGGAGACTACCAAAGTCGGAACCTCCAAGACCACCGGAGTCGGGTCCTCCAGGACCAGCGGAGTCGGGTCCTCCAGGACCAGCGGACTCGAGACCACCGGAGTCGGGTCCTCCAGGACCACCGGACTCGAGACCACCGGAGTCAGGTCCTCCAGGACCACCGAACTCGAGACCACCGAGTCGGGTCCTCCAGGACCACCGGACTCGAGACCACCGGAGTCGGGTCCTCCAGGACCACCGGACTTGAGACCACCAGAGCAGACTTAACTGCCCTCCTCCTCGACCTCCGCCTGCGGGTCAGAGATAGGGAAGCTTCACTATCCTCTGGAGATGTTATGGTGGATTTGGGCATCTTCTGGAGCACTGCAGTGGGCTCAGATCGACATGACATCACTAAACTGCGGTAACTGAGATAGTTAATGAAACTCCAAAAGTCAAGAGTTTTAAGCCCCTCCATCTCAAAAGGAGGCAAGGGATTGTCTAGGCACTAATTAAAAATTTTGCTGAGCTCAGAATTACAAAGTTCCAATCCTACCGCCAATGTCCAAAAAGTCTGTGCCAGTCAACCCACTTGCATCCCCTGTTGCCGAAGATCCGCCAACATCCTAAGCCGAGCTTTCTGCTCCTTCTTCGATGCAGGAGGAAGAATTTGAATGCCCATGGTCCACAAGTCGATAGCTCAGTCTAGCTGCTGGATCTGTAAATGGCGTCAGTATTCTGTCACAGAATGCTCACACAAAAAGATCCATTTGCAGTTTTATTTTCAGAGTCCAAAAAACATAATCCACATGATCAAAAACAGGAAACAAAGATAGCAACACAGGAACAGAATGCAATACTGACGCAACTAAAGACAAAACGAACAAGGTATTTATAGGGTGAGGCTAATGAGTCAATGATAACCAGCTGGCAGTAATGAACCAATAATAAGTGCAAAGGGTGATAGGAAACGCAGTTCAGAACACCCAAACAATAACTCAGAGAGTGCCCTCTCGTGGCTAAACTGGGCACTCCAACAACTGACTGTGACACTTACCACTCCACTTACCACTGTTTTAAAAAAACATTAAAAACATTATTACACAAATAATTGTATTATAAACATAATTATTATTATAAATATCTTTAATAGTGCTGTCAAGTGATTAATCGTGATTAATCGCATCCAAAATAAAAGTATTTGTTTACATAATATATGTATGTGTACTATGTATATTTATTATGTATATATAAACACTCACACATACAGTAAATATTTGGAAAATATTTACATTTATTTACATGTATATACTGTATATATATTCTTATATTATATATAAATATATTTAACATATGAACACAACATATTTTTCATAAATACTGTATATACATGCATGTGTTTGCATTTATATATACATAACAAATATACAGAGTATACACACATATTATGTAAACAAAAACTTTTATTTTGGATGCGATTAATCACGATTAATCGTTCGACAGCACTAATCTTTAATAATGATCAATAATAAAATCTCAGCATTTTATAAAATATTACAACTTTAAAATGGTAAATATTTGAAATAATAATACCAAAAAAATAATAATTACTGCATCCCCTATAGTGCCCCACTTCGACCCCTTGAACACAGTTTGAAAATCCCTGATCTGGAACACAGAATAGACTTTTGGGTTCCACCACTTACAAAATCTCAACTGTACCCCTGCGCATATGCATCAGTACGATCTACATTAAATTTAGCACAGATAGAGCTGTCAGGGCTGCCCATCTGGACAAAGACGAGCTGATAAGCATTTATCACACAAACACACACAGTCAAGATCCTCGAGTCAGCAGACCTGCCCTGCGGGAAGACACTACACAAGCTTACCTAGCTTCTATTTTTTTTGTCAACCTAGAAAATGTCCTCTTGGGAAGTTCTATTCCAATTCTTTTCATGGGCTGATTCGCAATCACTCTTTAATCATGTCTTTAAATCCGCGGCGTGTGGAGACGTGCGTATCTGAGCCCCGGTGAGCGTAGCATCATTTGTGTACACATCTTCCTGTATCAGATAACCTGGATGAGCTCCTGCGTTATGTGCTAACTCAATTCTGCTCTGACAGGGCGGATCAGAGATGCGGATCCGCTGACAGCCGTTTACATGCTTCGTGGCCTTCACTGCGCAACTTATCAGAACGCCACATTAAAGACCCCTGTAGGAGTCCCTCATGATAAGCATCTGAATATCAATACAGCTCAGTGAGGATGCTTACACACACACACACACAACCCCTCCACATCACAGCGGCTGACATCTGACATGCTGATATTCTAACTAATAATCTCTGAAACATCCAGCTAACCTCCTCCTGCACCACTCTTTCGCTGTCTCTCTTGTTGCTTTCAGGCTTCGAATGGTGTTCCAGGCTAGGAATGGTGTTCTGCGATTTAAAACAAACAAACAAACAAACAAGCAAGCAAGCAAACACAAAAAAAATACTACTGTTGTAGTTACATTAAAAAGACTTCAGAAAATTTATTTAGTAAAAATTTAGATTATTAGTAGGACTGCAACAGAGTGCAACAGCTGAATTCTGGAAGTAAAAATTATATTATTTTCTCCAAAGAGAAATAGATTTTTAATGATTTTTGTAAACCTTTAAAGACAGACCTACCAAAAGCTGCAAGGTTATTAATTGATGGTATATGCTTCTGTTGAGGCATCAGTCAGCGTAATTTCAACTTCATTTTTTAAAAATATCCCATTTAATAGCCAAAATCCATTTGGAGAACTACACCAAGAATCCTAAAGAGAAAGATCCATCAATCAGAAAATCTGCCACTCCCATAAAGCATAATCAAGTTGCTCTCCCTATACTCTGAAGAATGTGTGTGTGAGTGTGAGTGTGTGTGTGTGTGTAATATCTGCAATGAATTAAATATATATGTATACAATATATATGTGCTTTTACATGTAATTAATAATAACAACAACAACAATAAGTTATTATTAATAATAATAATAATAATATTTTTATGCAGAAAATAATTGGGGAAAACACTTTTGGAGCCATGGCCACTGAAAAAGTGAGTGTTCCCTGTTTGTGGTATTTTTCTAATGTCTAATGTTTTCTAATGATGGATGAGGGTGAGGTTCTGTTTGGGATCAGATTTATTTGTTTATTTAGAAAGAAACTGACACTTTTATTCAGCAAGGATACATTAAATTGATCAAAAGACTTTGTCTTTTGTTACATTGTTACAAAAAAAATATTTCAAATAAATGCAGTTCTTTTGAACTTTCCATTCTTTAAAGAATTCTGGAAAAATATATAACCACACAGCTGTTTCTTGAGCAGCAAATCAGCATATTATCATAGAAAATTTTGCATCACAGGAATAAATTACATGTTAAAAATATATATCAAAACAGAAAAGAGTTATTTTAAATTGCAATATTCAAATAAACCAACCTTGGTGATCATGTTCACACAACTCATTCTTTTAAACTATGATACTAATTACTAATTTGTAATGCAATACATGTTATACCAAAGTCCCTTTAAGACAAGTCATTTCACTTGGCGATCATATTTGAAACCCCTCTCGGACATGCAAATCTCTTTGAATGGGGAAACATCAAATTCACCTAAACAGTTCACCAAGCTTATGATTAAATGTTACATTTGAAATCACCAATGAAATCTGACAACAACTGCCTCATAAATATTGTTCCTTATGCTCTAATAGCGTTAAAAAAAAGCTTATATTTTAGGCTAGATCAGCCAGTGTGCATGCGCGCACATCGCAGAATACTGGCTGTTTCTACAGCAACCGGGCTGTAGCAAATCGAGCCCCTGCCCCTTTGAGGCCCGACGCTAAAGTGCCCTTGCGGTCCGGTCTGTGCTATATGAACGATATCGTGGACGATAAAAATCAGTACCGCCGCTCCCTATATGCAGAGTACGCAGTTTGTGTATAGGGCACCAACTCCCAGGGGGGGCACCATCCCAGTTTCTCAAAAAAAAAAAAAACGTGACGCGCCTTTCCCGCATCCGCGACCGCTCGCGCCTCATGTTTGCGGCTGAATGCAGATGATCATAATTGATGGACAACTATGAAAACGAAGCCCGCACGTCACTTTCAGGTAGGCTACATTCATAATCAAAGAAGTATTAAGATAATATATATATATATTTTTTTTTTGTGGTTATAAAAACAGACCTAAGCCAACAACAACAGCCTTTAAAATGACTTAAAATGCATTATATAAAAACAATGAAGCCACCCTGCTGAAAAAAAATATATAGACCATCACGGAAAATTCTAACACCATCACAAATTAATCACAAATATATCACAAATGCCATTACAAACCATCAACTTTTAACCATTAAAACCATTTTTTTTTTACTTTTAACCATTAAACCATTTTGGGACATATTCCATTAGGATTTATTGGTTTTAACAGGCCACCAATAGAAGATGACCAATTACCAGTAGAGACCAACAGAGTCCATTACAGTTTCCATTAAAACCAATACAAGTCCGATTATAACCAGTAAAACCATTACAAATTTTGTGATGGTGTCTATTGTTTTTTTCAACATACATGTTATTACAAATGCCTGTAAAGGGAGTCAAAGGCCTGGTCATTGCTGCTGTTACACTTACAGGACGATCATATCCTTGTTTAATAGGCTTTGACCAAACATTTCATTCAAATATCCACTTAATCTTTAATTTCTGGCCAACTTTTTGCTATAGATAACACAGCCTCTATAATTTCTTCAACAAAAAAAACATGTGGACATCACAACCCTTACAAAAATTAACCATGGTTTTCATAGTAAAACTGATTTATTTTAATTCAATAGTTTTCTTTTGCGTGATTTCTGAATGTTTGAGAGCATAAAATCAATCAGACAACTGTATTACTGCCATATGTAACTGTCTAGAGCTACAGTTGTAATTTGTATATAATACAATTTAATTACAATTTATTTATTAATTTACTTTTATATTTTATTAAAGTTCTATTTTGACCCCTATGGTATGTGTTTTTTTTTACTTCCATAATATTTGAGGGAGGGGGCACAACAATAAAATCCTGCTTAGGGCATCCATTTGTCCAGCAGCGGCCCTGATAAAAATGTCTCCACGATCTGCTTTTGAAGAAATATCGTAGTATCTTGCTACATCACACATTCTATCAGCTGCAGTTCTGGCGCCGCCGTATCAATATACTGTACAGCGCCACATACATTCACATCAGTAAGAAGATATTTTGAAGAATCTGGGTAACCAAACAGATGCTGGTCCACATTGACTTTGACAGTAGAGGAAAAACAAATACTATGGAAGTCACTGTGGACCAGCAACTGTTTGGTTTTCCACATTCTTCAAAATAGCCTTTATGTTTAGCATAAGAAGTAAACTCAGGTTTAAAACAACTTTTGAGTGAGTAAATGAAGGTATAAAAGTAAAACACTAGCCTATTTTAATTCTTGGGTGAATTATTCCTTTAATGTTAATAAAACACCAAACACAAAGAGAAAATTCACTCACAACTCTTGACTGAAAAACTGAAAAACAGTTCCTTTAATAGGAATCAATCTATATAGTGTTTTATTTTTATATTTGTTCATTCAGTTTCTTGAATGCTCCTGCTAAATACACCTATTGTACCTGAAAATAAAACACTGTTTATTTTATTTGTATATTATGTGTATTTGTAATGTGTATCTTTGTTCTCATTTTTTAATAACAAAGATAGAATAATAACAAAGATTTTTATCTTCACCCACTTTGGCCTAAATATCTGCCTTACTTTTTTATATTTTGTTACCTTGAAAGGCTTTGTCTTTATAATAGGGTAATTGGTTTGGCTGTAATGCTCAAACAGCTTGCAAAATAGAAAAAACAACATGACAAAGAATCATGATAAAATCGTGAATCGTGATACCCCTAGCTGAGGGGGAACAACCCCCCCCCAGTCCGCGATTGTGCCCTCGTAACACCATTTCGCCCCTGCCCCTCCGGAGGCCTGTGCCTCTGGAGGGGCTGATCCTACACACCACAGCCTCACAGGGCAGGGGCTGATATAAATGTCTAACAGAGGAACACAGTAATACAGCCTGTAAAATGCACCAGTAAACACCACAAACAAACATGAAGCTTTAATGAGAATAGGAAAATGTGTTTCAAGCCTGCATTGTTATTAAAACTCCTATTTAGCCTAAGTTTATGGCAGAAACTTCTGTAAAAGACTATATTACAATAAGCCATAAACCCCAGTCTGACCACTCAATGACAAAATCTGACACCGCAAACGAGACGTGGGACTTGGGTTTCAATGGATTTCACGCTTTTCCATTGTCTAATCGAACTGAAACACCACATGAAACCTGCTCTCCTAACAAACCCGGCCTCTCATCTGCATGGGTAAAACCAGCCCGATCTCACGGCAATTCGTACATATTTTACGAGGTGGCTAATTCGTACGAATTCGTACGACCTCACTCGTACGATTTTGTACGATTTCTCTAAACCCCAGTGACGGGTAGGTTTAGGGGCGGGGTTAGGTGTAGGTCATTCGTACAAATTCATACGAATTGGCAACTCGTAAAATACGTACGATTTAGCAAAAATCGTATGAATTTGTACGAGTGAGGTCGTACGAATTCGTACGAATTAGCCACCACGTAAAATATGTTAATCATGTACGAATTGCCGTGAGATAGCGTTGGTAAAACTCCCTCTGTAAAAGCCATGTGTCTGAGAGCAGATTGTTTGTCCGCACAAATTTATTTGTTTTTGGGAGTTGAAGACGTGCTTCTGTTTGTGAGGTCATTGCACCCTGTGTTCTCTCCTTGTTTCCTCGGCAGATCGATGTAGCCCATGCGCTCGCTGTGTCGCCTATTTATAGACTCATCATTTGTTTTCCATGTAAACGTCTTTTCGTCTTTTTGTTTTCAAATCCATTTTTTTCCATCAAGATCTTTTACAAGCTGCTGATGTCACTGCTCAGAAACATCAAATGCTTGGATAGACAGTAGGATAATAAAGTGAAAAGAAAGAAAGAGAAACTTCACTAGCATGCAGAAACCAATCAAAACAGAGATCATTTACATACAGCAGTCTTAAAGTTGCAGCACCAAAAGCAAAAATGAGAAATTATGACTGTTTTTAGACCAAGAAACTTTGGCTAACATTATAAGTGGACTTCAGGGAACAATGCTACAAATGTTTGGAATATGGATAGAGAGTGAGATAATAAAGCAAAAAGAAAGAAAGAAAGAACTACATTGGTATGCAGAAGCTAATCAAAACAGAGATCATGTGCATATTGAAGGCTTAAAGGTACAGAACTAAAAGAAAAAAAAAAAAAAAAAAAAAGACAGATAGATAAATTATGACTGCTTTTGGACCAGGAAACCTTGACTAACATTATAAGTAGACTTCAGGGAAAAAATGCTACAAATGTTTGGAATATGGTGCCTTTAGCCTAAATAATTCCACTTGCATAAGATGTGTCACTTAGTACATTTCCAAGAAAAACATTTCGCAACAAACTTTCTCTAACATTAATGTTACACTGCATCTGAGTTGCATAGCATTGATGTCACAAGCAATACAAATCTTTTAAGTGTGTTTTATTCATTAGTAGGATGTGCGATATGCATAATAATTCACCCTGAAATGAAGAGCTGTGAAAAACATGAGTGCTGAGTCTCTTCTGAAGCAGTAAATATGAGCGTGTTGGGAGGAGTTTGAGATGAAGGATGTCTTCCTCACTGCTTACCTCACACGCATGAACAAAAATGCTCTTTGTGCGTGTTTGGGCACAGTCAACTGTATTGTGCTGTAAATGAACAGACACATAGTGTAGGTCAGCTGGTCACTGAACACAAATGGCCACAATGCTTCAGTTGATTGATTTGCTGTCTGAGGTTAATCATGTTCAGAAGTGTCATGCCAGTTCATTTTTGAGCCAAGTGGTTTTTAAAAGCAAATTACCAAAAAAGAAATAAAAAATAATTTATATCTTTGATGTGTCTAAATTTGGTTAGTTCAATTGAGCTGTACCTTTCACTGGTCATTTGCTTGTCGTATTTTAACTCACTTATATTTAACTGTAAAAGCATCATTCAGATAACTTTTAATATTAGAAAAAAATTATATAAAAATGGAATATTTATCTTTATTTATTCATTTTTTTGTTGTTGTTGTTGTTTTTTCTTTTTTTAAGCTGTAGTACTAAACCTGTTGATCTGACTGGAATTATACCACATTCATTCATCTTTCATTCCAAAAAGACCAAAATTCAGTCCTTTCTTTTTCTGAATTAGTGAAATGTGAAGCATTCAAAGACAGTTAGTGTCCGAGATGATGTGAGAATCTAAACAGGAATTGGTTTCTTCTTATGGAAAACAAATTAAGATTTCATTTTTGTGAATGACTACTAAACAGCAGAATATCTGTGAGGGGGGAATTTTTTAGAAACTTGGTCATTTTTAATTCATTTTAGGTATGGTGATTGAGGATTAATAATTCATATCACCTTTTCCCCCTTGACTCATTAAAGAGCATGTTTGAGATGACGTTCCTCTGAGCTGAAATAATAAAAGTGACATATTTGAATGGATGGCTTTATAAATCTTTAGCACAGGGGAACAGAAAGAGAGGGATGGAGAGATAGAGCAGCATGCTTTCTCTCTTTCTGTTTCACTCTTTGTGAGGTTCTGGGTTGCACAACCTTAGTAAATGCTCAATAGAGAAGATTAAAAGGATAGGGTCACCTATAAATGAAATGTCCTTCATAATTTACTCACCTTTATTTGTTGTCATTGTGAATCTCAAGCTAAAAAAGTACACAAATATATATTTATTTTTAAAGAGTTTTTTATGTACATAAAACAAAATGTATGTGTCTATATAGTTTTTAAATAAAGTAAATAGTTTGGGGTCAGTAAGTTTTTATTTATTAATTTATTTATTTTTATTTTATTTTTTGAAAAATGAATTCATTTGAATACTTTCACTGAATACTTTGATTCAACAAGGATGCATTCAACTAATCAAAAGTGACAACAAAGACACTTAAAATGTTATAAAATATTTCTGTTTCAAATGCCGTTCTTTTGAACTTTCTAATTGTTAAAGAATCCTGGGGGGGGGGGAATGCATCAGGGTTTTCCATAAAAAATATTAAGCAGCACAACTGCTTTTTCAACATTCATAATAATTAGAGATGTTTTAAGCACCAAATCAGCATAATAAAATAATTTCTGTAGAATCATGTGACACTGAAGACTAGAGTAATGCCAGCTGAAAATTCAGCTTTGTTATCACAGATATAAACTGCGTTTTAAAATATATTAAAATAGAATTTTAATATAAATAAAATATAAATATTTTAGATTGCAATAATATTTCACAATATTACCACACAAAATTTGCTCAAAAATGTGGTATGGATTTAAGTTATTTTAGCCTTATTAGTATATTAGTATCCCTTTAACCTCACAGTCCAAAAGAGAGAGAGAGAGAGAGAGAGAGAGAGAGAGAGAGTGAGAGAGAGAGAGAGAGAGAGAGAGAAAGAAAGATGTGAAAAAGACAAAGAGGTGACAGGCAAGGCCAGTAGAGTCCAGGGTGAAAAGAAGGGAAGCGATGGACAGGATCTGGCCACAGAAAGCGAGATGAGAGGAATATTGAATGGTAGAGATGCAAATGTGTGTTTGTTAATGAGTGGTGTGGCGTGATAATGACCAACCATCTGAGCAGAAAAAGGAGCTGGTCTTATCTTATACCATTCAAGCACGCCTGGCCTCACCTGCCGTCTGTAGGGCTGCCACATGTCACACACAAATGCACACACACACACACACACACGTCACAAAACAAAGGCCTGCACTGCTGCCCGCCGCTCCCTCACAAGTAGCCTAAATTAAATCTTTTAAATATGCAACAGCGATTGGCAATTAAACCTGCTTCTGCCTTTAAAGAGATTAGTGAGGCTGAAGAGTTAGACAGAATGATGATCTTGACACACACACACACTTTTTAAACCCCCCTTCACCCAGAATCCTTTGCTGTGTTCTATTCTTTTGGGAATAATTGCTTTAGGGTGTGTGTGTGTGTGTGTGTGTGTGTGTGTGTGTGTATGAAATGAAAGAAAGATTTCGGTCCCAATGTGACACAGTGGGAGGAGTCAATTTGCAGAGTGTTTATTTTTGGTGTGTTGGCCCGCACTCACTCACTCTCTCTCAATCTCCTGTCTGATCACACACACACTCCAGCGAACAAATACAATCTGTGTGAGGAGTGGGCACGGAGAGACCAGAGCCTTATCAGCAGACACAACAGGGCCGACAGAGGAAACAGGCCGGGGAGAAAAGACAGACCTCCTCCCTGACACACAAACACACTCACACACACAGTTGTTGAGGAATGTTTCTAGCTCTGAGTGTGTGGTTGAACTCTGCTCTCTGGGGGCACAGTGAGTTTATGCTGTCTGAAGCACTTCCACGTCACATCTACTGCTACATGTTTAATAAAAACACTGATAAGAGTTGTTAGCAAAACACAAGCTCATTCTACGGCTACAACTACAGTTCTTCTCAGAGGAGCTTTTTTTTACTCAGAGGTTGTTTAATGACGTTTTCATTAAAGAAATAGTTCATTCAAATCGCTTTCTTTTTTCCCTGGAACGTTTTTCAAAATGATTTGAAAGTCGATATTTTAAGGCCAGTAGAGCGAGATCTTTTCTTCCCTATTGCAATCTGAGTAAAGAGGAAAAAAAGGAGAGTGGGATTTTGTTCTATTCATCAGTTGTTGATTGGATGGGAACAGATCTGAATGTGAGTTTGCAATTGATTGTAAGAAACGGGTGGCTTTATGCGGACTAAATGATTGGAGATGTCTGGAGTACATCAGAAGTCTATAAGTTATGACATTCTGATTAAACATTATGTCAAATAAATTTATTGGATCAGCAAGATCAATAACAAGCATATAGAAAATCGATGAGGTCATTCTGACATTTAAGAGTCAGTGAGTTGAAAATAAAGTTAAAAAAGCTAGATGTAAATATTTCAAACCTCCAGGTCAATTGATAAAGTTTTTAGTAAAACATTACTGATGTCAATATGCTTAAGATGATTTTATACTATCAATGACTAGATCTTAGAGTGCCGTCACATTGAATATTAAGGGCTTGACACAAGCATAGTGACTCCGAATAGAGGCCAAAGGGTAGCAAGTGGTGCCTTGTTTGCATTCAAATCAAATAAGAACCCGCTCTCTCCTTGTTTTTTTAACATTTATATTCATTAGGAGGCAGTCAGTAAGTCAAGACCTTTCTCATGGAGAACTGAAATATGGCAGGATGGCTCTTCCAACCAAAAGATGTCTGAATTAGTCTTCAGAGAGCACAAAAGGCCTTTCCATCTCCACTGAAGGCCTGGTGCAATGTACATCTGAACGTCTATACACTTCAATAATAAATTAAACGTCAATGCATATTTATGCTGAAGTTTTTCAAATTAATCACCTGTATAAATGGTATTTTCAAATGGAGGTATGGCAAGGCCTCTCTGCTTTTAATTGGTACAATAACCAGCCGTAAACAGTTATGAAATGAAGCGCGTTATAAAGAACTGAATGCACATGCATGGAGGGAGCATGTAACTACATTCATTTTGCAGTTAAGCACATATTGGCATCCAAGGTTGACTGGTAAAAATAAATAAATGAGTAACAAATAAATAAAATGAAGCAAAATAAGGTTTAAAATTAAATAAATTATGTGATTGTAATTCTTTCACAGAGACAAGGTGCACTCTGTGCCTAATGGCCTCAGACGGACAGATAAAGAGACTACAGAATTGATTTCACGTCTGTATTATGCTTGCATTTTAACCTTGTTACCTGACAGAAAACAAATAAAGGCACTGGCATTTTATCTCCTCGGATACTGCATTGAGTTTACTCACGCCGGTCAATATTGTGTCGGTGTAAGAGTTTGCTCACTTGCCGTAATCCTTTCAAAACCTTGCTAACATACTGAGGCGATGACAGGGTCTGCTTAGAGTATGAAGGGATGACCACCATTAAGGAAAATATTCAAAAATATCTCAATGAGTGAAAGGCAGTTTCTTCGAAAAGCAGTTTTGAAAAGCATGCAAACAAAAAGGTCAGGGATCTACAAAATATGCATTTACTAATAAGTTTTGTGCATTTTGACCTCTGTATAACGTATAACGTAAGAGTGAAAGAAACAAAAAAGTACTTGCCATTCACAAACCACTGCGTTGGTGAGAAAAGACACCCTTTTTGCTTGGAAACTAGCAGGTTGTTACCTTCTAATAACTAATGACTAAAATAATCAGTCCTGGACAAAGAAACACATTTTTTTATCTCGAGTTTTCGATTATTAGAACCTTGAGCGGACATACGTATTCCCGCCTTGGATGCGGACTACAATCCTCTCTTGTTTAAGCCAATTAGTGGGTAGCAGAAGCCAGCACCTTGAGAACTCAATGGTGGTGAAAAAATCAATGCAAGTTAAACCTTAAGTTCAGATATAAACAGCTGGATAAGTTGAGATCAATAGAGTTGGATCCTGGAGCAACTGGTCAATATTTCATCACTTTAACCTACAAGCAGCACAAGGCAAAGATGAGATGTCGCTAGCGGGTGCGGATGAGTCTAGCATGGCTAGAGGATGTTAATGACTGCGGTACAGCGACCCCAAACCGATAAAGTGATAACAGCCCAGCATTGATTCAATAGTCGTGGAACGTAATGAAAAACTTCTACTTTGTCCGTATTGATTTTCCTCGCTTTTGTTTGATTCCTTCCGGAGACTAATTCACTTGTTGCCAAGTCTTAACACAGACATCACCAGTCAGCCTGGAAAGAAATAGCAATACCACGGCTGTGCTTCCACAAGACAAGACATTTATTACTGTTTTCGTCCACTTTTTTTTCCCCTCTCGTACGCTTTTCATTTTCTTGATTTTCTACTTTCATTTCATCTCCTGCTATCCAGTTTTTTCCTCCTTTGTGTGTGAGACAGAACCCCCCCTCACATTCACAGAAATCTCAAAATGACTCAGTACGTGTTTATCCAAGATGGTTGCTTAAACTATTTATGTGAATGCAGTTACGCACACTGTTCCAGAAATGCGTGTGGGAGAATATTTATTGGAACTTGTTGGATTTTTCAGCCAAAGCTTACAAACTAAAGTACAAGCACTTGCCATAAACAATTCACAAAATGTTCAAATAAACAGAACTCTTGGGAGGCCCTCAGAAGTAAGGGTTGTCATAGTTTATTTTTTTTATTATTCAGTATATATTTCTATTTTGTTCTTAATTTAACCTTTCAATTTAGTTCAATTTTCATTATTTTTACTTGTTTCAGTGTTTTATAGTTTTATTTATTTATTTATTTTTCCAGACAAAACTCTTTTACAATAAAAACAAAAATGGTTACACACACACAAATGCAAAACGCCACCAAGTTAACGCATCCATTTCAGTAGTGCAAACAGTAGAGTGAACTGTCAAGGTCGTGGGTTTGAATTCCCAGAGAATTAATGGACTTTCTATACCTTGACTGTAATGTAAGTTGCTTTGGATAAAAGCATCTCTCTTATTGATTGATTTATTCACTGGTAAACACTGTTTAGGATCTTGATTTGGCCTTGGATGTAATTGAATTAAATAAATAATATCAAATGCAATAATATAAAATTATTTCCCAAATGTGATAGTTAACATTCAGATTTCTCACTCACATTTTTTAAATAGCATTCAGAAGAAGAAGAAAGCAATTTCACAGTATTCCACAATATACACAATACACAAAACTCTTTTTTGTTAAAATGACAAATACTAGTATATCAGCATTTAGTAAATATATCACCTGATATCAATTAAATATAATTAAAATCATTTTTTTCCAGGCTGTATACTGTTATTTCTATTTCTATCTTGTGTCATTTTCTCATTTGCTTTTACAGCCATGAAAATGCATTTTATTTTAATTCCAGTAATTCCAATAGTTTTCATTTCATTTATGTTTGAGTTTCATTAACACTAATAACACTGGCCCAGTGGCCCTGCTGTGTCAGCCTCATCTCCTGAAGCAGCTTGACCACCAGCTATTCCCTTATTCATTTGTCTCTCTGCTTAACACTCAGTCTACTTGTGACTCAATTCATAGCAGCCATGCCTTTGGAGCTCAGTAATTATTATCCGGCACTGACAGTGACAGTGAACGAAATTCTTGGAGTATGTCAGAAATATTCTCTTGTCCGTGTTCCACGGTCTTTGTCATCTCTCCGAAGCGCCATTCTTTAATAAGAACACTCTTTTGTCCGCGTACACTGGGGTGAGATCATCTGAGCGGCTGCCCATTGGAATGAGTGAGGGGCTTTTGAACGGCATGTGGTGGCTAGATCAGGGAGGCAATTACATTTTCAACAGTTCATTGTGTCTCTGGTAGGAGGAGGACAGGAATAGAACAGCTTCCCTTGCACTTCAGAAGGACGGCCTGGCGTACAGCAGGGCTGCATGAGCATGGCATGGCAGCCGTATTAGGGTCACGGGCACAGCTTGACCTTGTGACCTCTGTGAGGTAAGTCCTCACAAAACAATATGGCGAACAAGACTTGTGTAAAAGTAAATCTATTTAACATAAACAATATTAAAAACAAGAGTGCTGTTGTACTGGATATTCCAACGGCTGTAGAATTATGATTTCGGGAGGTATGTGGCTGCACAGTTTGACCCAGCTGTTTGCTAACGGGGCGTTTTCCACGTGGATAACTAACCGAAGGGCCGTTTTCCAGACAATAACATGTGGAGAGCATTAGGCACACTGTCTCAGAAGTCCGTGCCGTTCTGCCGGCCCCTCACCTACTGCACAACCAAACCTGCCAGACAGTACCCGCACCACCGGGATAGTTTTCACAGCTGGCTCAAATTGACTGGAAAAGAGAGGAGGAAAAAGAAAGGGGATTGAATGGAGGAAAGGAGGAGTGAGGTGGAACATAAAGAACATTCTTTTATATTTTATATTTTATTCTTTATATCTTATTTTTCATTCATTTTATCTTATGTTTACTTCCCTTGTGTTGTTTTTTCAATATTTGCACTGTCCATGGAGCGGACCCGACTCTCATTTCACTGCTGGTTATACAGTCTCTGTATAGTCGTGTATGTGACAAATAAAACTTGAAACTTGAAAACTTGAAACTTGAAAGAGAGAGACAAAGAACAGTGTAAGATTACAGAACACTCACATACTGCACACACACAACACATATGTTATCCTACTGTCTAATTTAAACTGAGTATAGATTATTTTAATGTGAATAATTATAAATCATAATGAAATCAATCAATTTGGATGACTCAACACCATACACACATGACCCAAAATATATGAAAAAAAAAAAAACACAGATTTCTGGAAATATCCACTCATACATTTTTAATAATAAAATATTAATAATTGTCACAATATTTCACAACAAATTAATACACATTGCCTTGTTTTTCTATATATATTTTTTTAATTTAATCAGTTAACAGTTTTTTAACATTGAAATGACATTAAAAACATAAATTTTCATTAAAATTGCAAAAATAATTTTGCAGTTTTAGTATTTACAGTATCAGTATTTACAGTTAATACATCAACAATTTAAATGTATTAAATGGGTCATGTGTTCAATTCGCATAGAATAAACAGATTTTGTATATCTTGAACTGTTTTGGATAAAAGTATACAATATAATTCATCCAAAAAAAAGATACTATATTCAATCTTTTAATTTGGCTTGAATGTGTCAAAAAATAACAGTACATGCAAAACTTTAATACTTCTTTGAAATGTTTAATAACAACCTTATGTGTGAATAATAGTACCGGTGATCTTTGCCTTAACAGGCACTGCTAATAATCACATATATAAAAAATAGAAACGCTGTGTAAAATCATTGTGCATTAAAATTAACAGTGAAAAAGCACCAACCGAGTACAATTCTTCCACTTTGTAAAGCCTTTTTAAAAGAGCTGAGCATGTAAATTTTAGCATCCGTCAGACCCAAATTGGCATTTAAATGTCCCTCTTGTTTTATTCCCCCGGGAACAGGCTTACAGACTGACTGGAACAGACTGGAATCATCGAGCCTCTACTCTGCATGGAAGGTCCTCTTTGTCACCCAAACTCCTCTCCAATGTCACAAAACAATTAATACACTCATACATTTTTAACTCTAAACTCAATTAGAAGAGGAATGGTAAAATATGGCAGAGGCAGAAGCGTTAGTTGCGGTGGCAGGGATGACATTTGCACTAATGAAGCTGGGTCGAAGCATGAGCCACATCAATCATCAACACATAAGAAAGGGGACGAGGCAGTGCCGCAGGGGTAATCAGAGTGGAGGTAGCTATGTGGGAAGGACACGCCAACCAAGCTAACATCTTGTTCTGTTTGGACTGAGTACTGTGGTGTGTGGAGTGCTGAAGAGTCTCTTTCAGAGGTCATGACCTGCCACTGACTCCAGCTCCATGGGCGAAATGGCCTTAAAGGAGCAGTTCAAGATACAGTATTTCAAAAATATTCTAACAGTTTCGGTTCCCACTGACTTCCATAGTATGGACAAAAATACTATGGATTGAAACTTTTTGGTTTCCAACATTCTTCAAAATATCTTCTTTTGTGTTCAACAGAAGAAAGAAAGGTGAGCAAATGATGATGATGATGAGATGATTTTCAGTTCAAGGGTCAGAAACAGGGTCAGTGAGTTCAAGATTTCAGATCAGTCCGATTCTGTGCATGAATCATTCAGTCCGGTTTTGTGAAGTGGATCAAACCTGACAAATTAATTCATACAGACATTAATTCAGACAAGAATCAGACATTGCTTCCGTTCACTTCTGTAATTTCAGTCTGTTTGGTCTAACAAACGAAAAGGCTCACATGACAATTCGTAACTAGTTTACATTTTGGTGAATTTGTGGCTAATTTGAATGAATTTGTACAATCACACTGTACGCTTTTGTACAATCAGCTCACACCCTACTGATGGCTAGTTTTAGGGATGGACCTAATAAATCACCACTACGTGAAATAGTTACGTTTTCACATTAAACTATATATATATATATATATATTTATTTATTTGTATATATATATTTTTTATTGCGTTTTTTGTAAGCCCCAGTTGTCAAAACAAAAGTCATACTGCTTTGGAGCGACATAAGCATGAGTGAACAATGACATTTTTGGCTGAACTATCCAGGGGTGCATTTCCCGAACAATGACGTAACTCGCTGATTAACCACCATAGTACCATGCATCGTTTTGGAAACGAACTATCTAGTCCCGAACATGGTCGCATCTCCGTCATTTGAACCACGTTAGTTAATGAAGTCACATGCGTGTGGTGGAGGAATAACTTATGCTATTTAACTGATTAGTGGTCTCTAATGCTACTGTATTGAACATGGCACCTACTGACTAATTTACTATTTTTGTTCCCTGTTATTGTGATTTATTTGATGTTTGATCGCGGGTTCCCTCTTACGTCATACTCCAGGGTTCCCTTTGGCATTTATGCACATGCGCATTCTTCAAAAACAGTGCTTACAATGGACGCGCATAAATACATAATTAAAATGCATTTTATATTTAGATAGAATGGAAGATACAGATAGTACTGCATGTTAGCTTCCTTGTTGTGCCCAAGAGCATATTTATTTAAGCCAATATATCTTACTAACAAGAAACTATGCTTCTAACCACAGGTCGAGAGCTGTAGTTCAAACCACGTAAGTTTGTGACGCTGATTGCGAACGTTCGTTTGAACTATGTTTTCGGGAAACACTGAATCGTTGAACTATGCTGGTAACGACGGAACTTGCGACCATAGTTGGCTAACGATGCTTTTGGGAAACGCACCCCAGTTAAACAACAGCAGTTGACATCTATCTTGCTTCACCAGAAACTGTATGTACAAAACAAGCCTTTGGTTGTTGAAAATAATTGCTTATCACCCGCTTGGGAAAATACCTGGAGATTAGCATCACTTCAAAGCTGTGGACACCCATGACCTTCTCCAGATTTCCTGATGCCACTTAATCTCCACACAGGAAGCATGCTTGGACTATTTGTGGAGTAACTAACATGTTGCTGTCATATCTTGTCCAATTGTTGTGAGCTCTAGGTGGTAGGGCTTGTAATTTAGTGCAGCAGTTAAAATCTGACACCTCTCTTTGGCTATCACCAGATATACACATAAGCCTAATTAAATGATCACCTCCATTCTGCGGTCATTTTTTGTTTTTTTTTTGCTCTGTTTTTTTCTGACGTGGGGGTGGGTGCTACAGCCGGATAGGCGGCGATGGGGAATGGGGGCTCGTTAATTACCACATAAGAAGCATTAATGACTCGCCTCACCTCCATCTCTATGAGGAAAGGTCACAGGAACAGTATTCTCCATTAATCTCTCCAAATGTGGACACACACTGACCGTAACATAGCACTGTGCTATCAAACAGCTACTGCAAAGGTGCTCAAAATTCAAAATATTTGCCCTCTTTCACCTTAAAAGGGATTAACGTGGGCCAGCTTTGACGACAGGGGGTTAGCACAATTAAAAATGTAAAAAAATATATATAATTTAAAAAAAGTACCGATACAGAGCCACTGTGAAAAGTCTGGCCATTTAAGGAGGAGATAAAGGGAAATGCAGATTCAGTGTGTGAACATTAGTATTTTTGGTGGAAATGACTGCAAGAATTGACTCACGACAGTTTTTTGTCAGAAAATATTGCCAAATGTCTGCAACATAATGAATAAACATATTTGTTATGTTAAAATAAATATGTTATTCAGTATACGGAAGCCCATTTCACCTCACTTCAGGGGAAAAAAAATATTACAAAAATTTTAGATACATTTTAAAAAGTTGCAGTTACTACCTTCTTTTTTACTCTCAGATGGACGCAGGCCTCCATATATAAGGATATAGAGTATATATTAACTTTTTACCAATAAATAAGTAATAAAATAATAATTTTAAAAAAATTACATCAATACAACAATGTATTCAATGTATTTGTGCTAGCTGGTCTAAATCTTACATTTATGCCTTAAGATTGAACATTTCCTGAACCACAATTTGATATATGCATAAGCAACAGTCAAATTGGTTAAAATGTAAGAAAATCACATTAGGTAAATTATAGAAGTCATAATACCTATACATATTATCTTCAAAGCTTCAGCAGAACACAAACACAAACCATTCTCTATAAAAAAGCGGCATGAAATCACAAATGAAAGCGCTATCATTACCTATGCACATATATCTCTATGTTTGACCTCTTCTCTTTCTCCTTACATCTGTGATTGGCTTGATACGATTCGTGCCCTATGTCTTCCATGACCTATTAGTATGCTAAGAGCACACTACATATGTCTAAACTCAGCCATTAGCATATACATATATATGTATCCCATTGAATATTCAAGAGGAGTCTGGGATAAATGTCTGTTCCCAGTTTGCTCATTAAGTCTCATTTAAAATCCAGTATGACAATACACACTTTTATAAGATTTGTTTACGCCTACATTACATAAACATCAAGGAAGAGGGTTTTTAATGAATATGAAAATTAATTTTAATACTTGATGTTCCCAAATCTAATAAGGAAATTGTAATCCCTGTGTGGCACGGCGCTGAAGAAGCCCATTAATCTAAACAGACAGCTTGGGGAAAGGAAGATAGACCTATTTGTACACTGCGGTTAACTATTACGTTCACTTAACTAGTGAAAAAGTGGTTCTTTAATTATTTATTTCTGGTTACTTGAATCCAGTAAAAACTCTACTTCAGCACAAACCAAAGAGGAAAAAAAATGAAATAGGAACAAAGAAAAAAAGCAAAGCAATGACTATAAAAAAGAAGATTGAGATGTTTTAATGCATAAAAAAAGATTGCCCTAACCCTGTCCATCCCATCTCCATTCAAAGTGTACGTACATTTAGAGAGGTAATTGTGATTGGACATTCGTTTAACTCTTAATGACAAGATCACAATTCCCATCTACCAGAAATTTCTGGACATTTTACAGTTCCATTCTTTCACCATGTTCCAGCATTATTTAGATACATTATTCCTGATGCATATTAATGAGAAGCCATGGACAAAATAATGAGAAGGAATAAAAGGCGGATATTGGGGGTGGAATGACACATCTCAATATGAATTGGAATAAAGTGAGATAAGTAGGAGGAGGTACGGACTTGAAAAAGACAGATTATGAGAACACATTATTATTCAAACAAAAGACAAACTTTTGTCATACAGGGACATTTATTTAAAAGACGTCTTTAGATGAGTCCAGGTATGGTAGCTTACTTAAGTAGTTTTATTTAAAGGGAAAAAGCCTGGGATTATATACAGAGAAATCACATGAGTGCGTGAAAGAGTACAAGACCCTCTCCAGGGTCAGATATTAGTGTTATTCTTTAGTTGCATGTCTTTCTGCACATTCAAATCATGTCGCCATATTTCCCACCTCCTTTGCGCTTGAAATAAAAGCCAGATTTAACAAGATGCAATTACTGCCGTCTCCCAAACTGTTTTTAATTAGGAGCTTATTCACGGTGTCTAATAGAGTGCAGTTTATCCAATAAAGCTACCACATGAAGCTTCAGTGCGCACGCTGAGCTGAACACGACCGCTTGTTGTTGTTGTTGTTGTTGTTTTGCGTCGCCCTGCCCCCGCATACCCCATTCTTAAAAAAAAAAAAAAGAAAAGAAAGTGTCCGCTCTAGGGTCGCCCGGCTCAGGCTCATTATCTCAGACCCCAGTAATAAAGCTACAGTGACCTCAAAGAGAAAAGAGCCTTGGTTATGTTTGCCAGAATATGACATTTGGATTCCATGAAGAAATTAACTAATAAGGGAGTCTGCCTGCAAATAATAGCGCTGAAAATAACCAATAAGACAAAAAACACCAGCTCTCGGAAAAGGAGAGAGACTGAAGAGCAGTCCAGCGTTTCTGTAGAGACTGCAGAGGGCAAATCGAGACAAACACGTTCACACAATTGAGTCATTTCATTTAGGACAACGTGATTTGACAAAGGCATAAAAAAGGCAGTTATTGTATGGATAAAGTGAAAAGAAGAAGTTGTTGTTACGGGGAGGACTTTAATAATAAAAGGATCAATTTTCTACTAGTTCTCACACTTTGTATGACAAACGAACCAAACTTGAACATTAAAACTGTTATTCACTACAGCTTTTTTCAATTGCAAACAAGCATTGTGCAATACTGAAGCCACATTTTCAAAAATGTTCACACATTCAGCGAAACAGAAGTCTATGCTAAACAAACTATGAGTCATTTTTCGTTGCTTTCAGACAAAATACATTCAATGACCAAATTTTTCATTCATAATCAACAACCGGCAAAACACTATATATTTGGAGCACATTTTTCAAACGCTAACACACTGTTTTAAAACTGATAGTTTCAGTAGGTCATTAATTCCTGTAACCAAACTGAATCAGTGAGTTGAACTTGAGAAACTACGGTGGCTCAGTGCACAACACAGCGAAATCGCCACATCACAACGCATAGGAGTAATTTTGTTGTGTTGTGTTAATTTCATTGTGTTGCGGCTTGTTTCCGTTGTGTTGTGCTAATTCAGGGCCGGCGCCAAGGGGGGGAATTCGTGGGCCGTGTCCCCCCCCCCCCAAACGAGTCACTGTGCCCCCCACTTTTCATCCTCTCCCCTCTTTGCTGAACGTGATCAATTTCGAAAGCGAAAGTGAAACCGATAAAACAGCGCACATAAGAAAACGATTGCATGCTTTAGCGAGCGTCAGCAACTGCACACGATCACAGATTGCACGCTTCCCACCCGAATCCCCCCCCCCCCCCCCGACACACACACACACACACACACACACACACACACACACACACACACACACACACACAAACGTGATTTGTGCCCCCCCTAGAAATTCAAATGCCCCCCTGATGGAGGTGCCCTGGTGCCGGCTCTGTGCTAATTTTGTTGTGTTGCATCGTGTTTCCATCTATGTTGTGCAAATTTCATTGTGTTGTGCACTACTGGGCCACTGTAAGAAACTGATCAGACCAATGTGTGAATAGCTAATTTAGAGCTCGAACAGATTTATTAAAAGAGATCCAATACAAAACAATGATTTAAATGTCACTTCAGAAGACCTTAAATGTAGTTCACAAGTGGTATGGACCACTTTTATGGTGCTTTTTGTCGTTTTGGAGCATGAGAGTCTTAGTCTTCATTCACAAAAGTGGCAGGATGCTGTTAAAAAATGCATCTTATGTATTCCACAGAAAAAAAAAAACAAGGTCCCAGCACTTTGACAGGGTTTTTATTTTCCTTTAAAAAAAATCTATAAAAAGCAACAGCTCAAATAGTTCAGATTCTTAGTGAAATGAATATATGAGATGTTCTTTCAGGCAGATGTTTGTTTGTGCAATGCTTATCTTCATCTCTGCGTCAAACGATCAGGAAAGCAACCTCTCTACAACCACCTCTCTGCTCTCAGCCTCTCTCCCCCTCCATTACCGCTGAATGACAGGCTGAAAAGTGCCTCAAGGAATGACTTCTCATTCAAACAATGGCCAGGATGTCTGTTTAATTTGCAGTTGAAGGGCATTAAGATAATAAATTCATTTAGTAAATCTCAGCAACAAAAGCCTGGCCATCTCTGCTTGGCTGGTTTGAGAGAGAGCGAGTGCCTAGTCTTAGGTGAGGCATATTCTCCTTCTATTCTTTTTTTTTTTTTTTTTTTGACTTAATTATTAGTTTTTAACCTAGTTTTTATGCAAATGATCCCTTTCAGGGGCTTCAAGGTATTGTATTAATATTTCCCCTTTTTGTTTTTTTTACTCTGACTTTTTATTAACGGTGATTTCAAAGTGTCTAATTACGGACACTGGAAATGAGGGTGAAACCATATTATGCAGGACCAGCATGGTCGATGATTCCAGTGTCCAGTGCCAGATTTTATCACCTTTTCCACATTGTTAGCTTCAGTAACCAGCCTGCCACTGTGTCCTAGTCAGCTAACAAATTCAGACAGTGCAGTGTAGTGGAGCGGAAAAAACAATGTTTTTTGTTGTTGTTGTTTCTGCTTCAGTTGACTCTCTATTTTCATTAAAATGCTAGGGGACTAAAAAAGCCCATTAAAAAAAAAAGAAAACAATTACTTGTATTTTTCCTGCTAAATGGCCTCTAACACATTTAAAACACCTCTCTACACAGTAAAAACTGTAAATGCACATTCATAGTGCAGTTCTTTCTCTTAAGAACAATTTCTACCCGATCTGATGGTTTGTATTAGATACTTTACTTACTGTAAGGTTGGCTTGGTATCTTTTTTCCCCACTATTAGAACAGTGCTACAGTAAACCCAAAGAGAACTGTTTTTAATTCAATTCTAATTTATAATGAATAATGCTTAAATAATAAGCATAAATATTGTATAATAAGTGGCTACGCAAATAATTTGCCTTAAAACGGCAGTGAAAGATAACAGTGACAAATGTGAGGAAAAGTCTCTAGAAAATCATAAAATTCTGATTTGTTTACCTGTTTTTATTATTATTATTAACTGTTAAAATCTATGACTGTGAATAAAATAATTGTGATTAATCTAAGTCTATGGAAACCTGAATAAAACTATATATAATAAAAAACTATTAAATAAATTCATTAAATATTTTAATTTATGTTAAACATACATAATGACATCTTAAGTTAACACATTAACTTATGAATAAATAAATTAATATTATATTTACTAACACCTTCTTGCAGGCCTTTGAGGGTCTTTGGGACCCCAGTATAACTCTGTCACATCATCAGCAGTCTTTAACGCTGGAAATCGACCCACTCCCATTGAGAACAAATGATGTCTGGTGGTTTTGTTTCTGCAAATCGCTGTCAGCGTGAACATCCCTTAAAAACACCCCTTACTCATAGTAAAATCACTGTAACACATGGCCTCTGTTGTTTATTGAATTATTTGACTTGAATAAAACTACTTCATTCAAAGTTTACCATATAAATTATATTTTTAGGTTACCTCAAAAAAGAAAAACAGTGTAAATACAACAAGTGTTTGCAGTGTTGTTAAAAGCTTACAAGCCTGTCAGTTGTTTTGTTTTGTTATATTTTGGATGTTATGTTGTGTTATGTGTGAAAAAAAAAACTGTTGATAACAAAAAAAAAAGCTTACAAGCCTACTCAGCATTTTCAACATATATAGCAGACACACCAAAAGAGTTTGTAAAACGTACTCTTAGAGCTCAAGGGCCAGCAAACAGATTCATCCTGACAAACCCCAGCCCAAGACTCATTGCCACAAACTTGCTAATTCCACATTCTCCTTGAAGTGAACTGGAGAAACTGATACAACACCAGGACAACACAACAAAGATGTGACCGCTAACATGACAACTAATGAGTTCTGACGTCCAAACCCTGGGAAAGAGAGAGAGAGAGAGAGAGAGAAATGATAACGCATCTTTAAATATTGTGATTTGACTTTGAACAAAGTGACTTTTGAAGTGAAAGGAGCCGTTTCCCTCGTTTTCATTTTTCCCCCCAATATTTTAATGCTCCCCCGTTCTATCATGCAAATCCCCATTCAAATTATTTGAGTATTAGAGCCTTCAGCACTAATGTCACAGAGACAAAATGAGATGGGGGACTTAAGCACCTAACGAACAATGAAATTTCAAAGCCCTGGGACAGGACAATTAAGCAGCAGGCTTAGCCAATGATGAAAATTTATTGCTATCTAATACATATTTCTATTTTCTGAACACTAACCAATTTGAATGTGATTAAGGGGGGGAGGGGTCTGTTCATTAAAGAACAGCAGCTACAGAGGTCTACATTGGAGGGTCTTTTGATGTTAAATTACAAATATGCACACGAAATCTTATTTATTGTCTTTTTTGGCTGGCATTGTTTCTTTCAGTGCCTCTTAAATGGCTTTTTAACCCTGCTCACGCCGATTCAATGGGGAAGTGCTAATGAGAGAATCTGAAGAGGGGACGCTTTTGGAGGTCTGGGATTGAGAATGTTACATTATCGTTTTATTCTCTGCTTTTTCCCCCTTTCATCTAAATGAAATTGGCCCTCCATTGTTCAGCCACTGGCCTTTTTGCTGTTATCAGAACCCTGGGGTTTGACACGAGCAGGGGCCTTAGAAGGGCAAGAGAACCAGGAATGTCTGGGAATGATCTTTTTGCTCGACTGAAGTCAGATATTCCTGATCTGGACGTTCAGCTCTTCATCAGCTCGTAATTCGCTCTTCAGGAGTGTGTTTTGACATAAATATGATCAAATGTCACCTAAAGAGCAGAGAACAATGGCTGGAAATGGCACCTGAACTATAGGGCTTCTAACAATAGTGTCTATCTGAGTGAAGTACTAATGTTAATTGCACACTTCTGATAATAGACCCCGAGATCAGTGCTGAACATTTTGCTGGAGAAACCGTGACGACGGATGTCTACTCTAAGACGTCTTCAACCACCGAGCCAAGTGCAAAATGGAGAGAGACAGGAAAATGAGAAATTTGGTATGGAATGCAGGGATTCTGGGAACGAAGGAACAACTTCCAACAAAAAGGTCTTTGTTATTTACCCAGACGGCAAAAAAAAAATCACAATTTTCAGTGCTATGGAGTGTTGTGCGCACACATCTCCCTCTCTCTGCGCAGAGGGTATGCGCTGATTAATTCCCTTTAATAAATGCAGTCTCAGGCACAGTTTAACAGGGATAGAGGACATTTTCATTAACTTTCTTTATATTTAATGTTCAATTAGTCCTGGGTATAACTGGACACTAATAAGATTGAAATATGGGCAGGAATTAATGTTCCTTCAGGAATAGACCCCTTGATTGGTTTTCACCCCGTGGTGCTGCTGAACCCTCGGTCCACGGCGTGAACAACTGCCTGTATTAAAAAGCGCAAGTATGTTTACTGATGCATACGTGTATTTACATGCATTCATAAAATGATATTATGTATACATAATATGATTTACAGATGTTGATTGAGGTTGATTCAATTTTGAAGTGGAGATAAATGTGAGGTAGCGATGCATGATACGTTTCAAACATCAAACAAGGTTTCCTAAGAAACGTCTTTCTGTTGTGCTGTCCTGCATGCAAAAACAACACACAACACGATCACTGTAGTCCGATTCATAAACAAATATATTCCAGAATAATCAACACATTTAATTAATACAATGAATATATAATATAGTAATAAATAATTAATTCGTAAATTACAAAATTAATTATTCAGTTATGTATATGTATGTATGTATATATATATATATATATATATATATATATATTATGTGTGTGTATATATTTAACAGAATAATTAATTATTAACATAACATCTGAGCATATTTGTCCACCTTTAACTATAACTACTGTACAAAAATAATAAGTATAATAAATAAAAAATAATGTAATAATGAATTATTAAATAATAATTTGTAATAATTAATTGCAAGTAATTAAAATTACTAATGAATGAATATTTAAAATAAACAATTCCTATCTCTATTTATGAAAAAAATATATAAAATTAAGTTGAGAAGAATAATGCTAATAAAATAATTGCACAACTAAAATAAACTGTATAGTTAATGTATAGTTAATGGTGATCACAGACACATTGAGGATGATAAATATTGTTAGATATATTTGCATAACAAAGATAATAAAGCATCCATTTGCACATGTATTTATGGCATTGTGTGACATTTAAACGCAGTTATGAAATGTTTCTGAAGGTGAATTGTTGTGTTAAGTTACTTGTAGGGTCACACATAATTATTGGATTACAGTAAGTGCAGCACAATTTGTTGTGTTATCTGTTGTTGAGCCTACAATTCTTTATGGATTGAGTGTCTCAAGGCTTTAATGTTCCGCTTAGCACTATTTTCTCGAAAAACCCTTAAATATCAATTTCACAGAGATTGAAAATAGAACGGCAATGAGACATGCTTTCACGCTAAACAGAAAAATATAGTGTCGGCGTCCTCCGATTTTCTCACCAGTGGATTCTCAGCGCTTCATTGTTTTTGATGTGTGGTAATGGCAATTACAGGCCATATTCACAGCGGAAATTGAAATGGCATGGAGTGCGTCATCTATTTTGTGAATAATTTTCAAATGCGACAAACACACACAGACACATACTTTGGTTGTGTGTAGGAGCACACAGAGAGTTCTGTGCGTTCTGCCACCTCTCTGCACGCAAAGCCACAGCCTCTCAGATGTCTTCTCGGTCGTGCCGCCAGAGTTTAAGAGTCATGCGGCCAAAGAAAAAGGCTGGCTCAGGGAACATATGAGGAAAGACCTACCGGGGAGAGAGGGAGAGAAAAGAGGGAGGGAGGGCACTAAAGACAACTGGAAAAAAACATGGGCCAAAGGAAGCATGACCCTTGAGTTTCTGGCTTGTGGAAAAGCATTGAGAGTGTGACTTTCTGAATCCCTCCCTGACTGAGAGGGAGACGGGTGAGAGGCAGACGGGGAATCCCGACGCAGCCACTAAGAGGACCTGTTCTCTGGAAGAGGAAATGAGTGCGAGAAAGAGAGAGCGAGAGAGCTGGTCAGGGTCCAAAGACAATGACCTCATCACTGTGTGCCATCACGAACGGAGGGCATGGCCACTCCACACACTGAAACCCAAAACCGTGTTTACACCCACTTAAGGTCATGAGAGGGCAGGCAAATTCCAGCTAAAACTTTTGACATTTTAGGCGAGCGCTGAGTATGGTTGCCTGTTTCGATTCAGAGAAAAAGTTTAAAATAAGAAAAATAAGTGTCACTATGAGATATAAAGTCACTATTAGGAGAAATAAAGTATTTTCGCATGCTTTAAATTCACAATTATGAGAAAATAAATTTGTAATTGTGTGATCCCATTGAGAGATTTACTGTAGTCACATTTTGTGAAAATTAGTAAAAAGTCAAACTGTGACATATGAAGATGCATTTGAAGATGTAATCACATTGTCAGAAAAAGTTGTGAAATAGACTGTAAAAAACTGTAAAAACAACAACAACTAATAATAATAATAATAATTAAATAAATAGAGTTGCAATTCAGAGATTTCACAATTACAAAAATGCATAGATGCAAGTTGCAATTGCGAGACATTAAGTCCCATCACGAGATATATTAGACATTTATAGACATATTGTGAAATATGAAGTCAAACTGTGACATACAGTCACAATTCTAAGAAAATAAAATTGCATTTCCGAGGTATAAATCTGTGTTGCTGAATGTCACATTGTCACAAGACAAAAGTGAATAAGTAAATTAATTAATGAAAATTTGCAATTATGAGATATTAAGTCGCATTGCAAGATATAGTTTACTTTGTGAAATAAGTCCAGTTTTGACATAAAAAGCTGCAATTCCAAGATATAGCATCACTTCGCAAATCAAATTGTCACAAGAAAATAGAGAAATAAAGTAAAATTATTAAAAAGATGTAGTCACAATTACAAAAATAGAACTGCAATTACAAGATGTAAGTTGCATTGTAGAACATAGTGTCAAATTGTAAAATATTAAGTCAAATTATGACATGCAAAGATGCAATTCTGAAAATAAAGTTGCAATTCTGAGATATTAAGTTGCATTATAAGATATAAAGTCATATTCTCCATTTTAAAATCATGTTTTGAGATAAGAAGATGCAATTACAAGAAAACAAAGTCGCAATTATCTTTTTTGAATTCTTAGGCAGAATCAGGCTTCCATATCTGCATGTGTCTCACAAAGGTGTCAGGGGAGCAAGTTGCAGTCCTAGCTCACTTGGTGAACTAGGCAAAATATATTTGAGAAAATTTTAGAGTGGAACTGGGAATGGTACAAGGGGGCGACCTTGTTGCAAAAGGACACTGGAATCATGACCTCTTAAAACAGCCTTAGGGATCACTGTAAATCCATGCTGTTGTCATGCGTCACTGTGCCAACAAAGCGCAAGTGTTCCCCCGGTTTCATCACAGACACACAGGCATTCAGCAGGAAGCCTATATTCCTGACCACAACCATAAATATCTCTAATTGAAGAGGCATGCATGGGCAAGGTTGGGTGGAGGCTGAAAAAAAAACGAGGATTTACCTCTTCAAAGACACCTCAGCTTTACTCTGGATGAGTGATGTCGCTATTTAGCTCGTAATTTCGCCCAGCGAGACGAGTGGCCATCTTTAATGTGATTATTAAGGGAAATGAGTGCGTCAGATCAGATAGGGCCGGCGTTTTAATTTGCCTCCCATTTTGTCTGTTAGTGAGGCACAAGGCTCCCCCGGGGAGAGACGGTGATAAAGAACTTCAGCGTAAATAAGCAATCCCTCTCCTTGAGCAGAACAGATAAATAACAAACGCATAACAATGCACATTTCAGCATGCAGCAGGACTACAGAGCTTAGGGAAGAGCTGGTAAATGGGAACTAAATGCATTGTATATACTTTTAGAATTTAACAATAAAAAACCAACATAACTCCCTTTTGAACAAATATTTTAAAATTAGGGATGCACCATATTAAAATGATGACCGATGTTGATAATTACGTTATGGACGATAAAGGCAAACGAACAATGAAAAAAGATAACTATAAAGATACTGTACTATAATGATAACTGTATTAGCGCCCACACTAATGGACGATAACACTGTTTATGTTGCAGTTATATCATCTGCCGCTTTAAATACTGGAACTCTTTAAAGCAGAATGGATTCTGATTGGCTGTCAATGTTTTTATCATTATAGTTATGGTGCAAACTCTGCTTTTCTTCTAAATTTAGAATGAATTTTAAAACTATATTTTTGTCATTTTCATTATCGTTATTATCCTTGGTGTGAACAGGCCTTAACTGATAAATGGCCGATATTAAAATTGTTCATTATTTTGCCAAAATGAATTAAAAATAAAACATTGACAAACTAAAAACACAACATACTACAAGTGAATTGAGACATCACAGCATTATAATGTATTCTATGAAAAATGGAAATTAAAAATAATACAATATGTAGAATAAATTATAAAAAAAAAAAAAATAGGGGAAAAAATAAAAAACTAATATACCAAAAATTCTAATATAAGCCACAAAGTACAACAAGACAATTCTGTGCAGCTTGTTTTAGCTTGACGGAGGTCTAGGTTTACGATTACCATTATTAAAAAATGTCCACTTTGCATTTGTTAGGTGGATAGCATTTCAGTAATTAAAAACAAATAATTGAATCCCGCAAAGTTCCAAACCACAATTCAATAATTAGCTCCTAAACTTTGTGGCTTAAGATTTGGCACTTGTATAACGCAAAGCACCAATATCTGCGATTATGGGGCTAATTTGTGTGAAATGCCCACTTATGTCTGACAAGCCTATAGTGATATTATCAGTTTTACAATTAACTAACAATAACAGATAACCTTGGAATCCTCCTACACTCACAGCCACAGTAATCGGCCTCCAGTCGTGCCCTGTATTGTCTACGGATGAGAACGTACTGCGGAGATTTCACTGCAATTAAAATGCATACAATGCCATTTAGAGCAGAACAAGATGTTTTTGTTTGACTGCTTCTGGGTGATTCTCCCCCCATCCAGCTTTTTATGGAGACAGCCAAGGCTCTGGTGGAGGGGAGGAGGGTGGGCTTGCAGAAAAGTGGAATGGATTTCTTGATTAAAAATGGCCTTTTTCCCCCTTCTCTTCGCTCGCAGGCACAAGGAACATAGACACGCGGAAAACATGCCGTGAATCCATATGCCTCAATATAAAGTGTTGCATCATTGTTAATTCCGTTCATTAGTCTCTTCCTAGATGGAGGATTTAATTTGTGGTTGTCTTTTAGAGAGCTGGCGAACCAAATTGAATTTGCAGACACCTCTCCACACACCGACATCTGTGTTGTCAACCTCTCCTCAATTCATTTTTTTGAGTCGCTCAATAAATCAACTGAGCTTACAAACAGAGTTAAAGATAGGTAATTAAATAGAGACCCTTCAGTCGGTCTCTCGTGCCTTCTCTCACTCGTAAACACAAAGGCGGTGCACATACAGAGTGTTTTATTCACTATTGTATAGTAAAGGTGCGTTTATGACAAATCAATTCTGTTCTGGCCAGACTGGAAGTTGCCATTTGTAATGTAATTTACATTCCGTCCAGAATAGAATGACATATTGGCTTTTAAATGGTCAATACATTTAAAATATATAGTACCAAAATACATAGTATATCAGAAATGACATGAAAAAGCTGTTTACTTGATGACTTTGGTTTAAAAAAATTAATTATATGCTTCATATTTGAAGTAATCATTTTAATTATAGAAATAAGGTATTCTATTGCTGTATTGTGAATATAGACATAGATAATGGAGTTGCAAGCAATATAGCACAGTATATTCCTGAATTACAGTACCCTAGCTATTATAATAGTTACTTTTAAAAAAATAGGCTACTGTAAATTATTATTATTTAAAAAATAATAATAAATAACAGTAAAATTAAACTAACAATTACAGTAAAACTAATTAGTCCCTTTTTCAGTAGACTGACAACTATGAAATACTCAAAATCTGCATTGTACAAGGTGAATTTTTGGGATGAACTAGTTGTGTTTTAAAGGCTGACTGACTAACTAACTAACTAACTAAATAAATACATAAATCCATGTTAATTAAAAGAAATTAATGAATGAAAAAATCAAGAGTAATTTAATATAGTACACAACAACAACAATAATAAATGTATTATTATTATTATTATTAAATATAATTAAATATATATTAAATATGTATAATTAAAAAAAGGATTTGTAAACAGCGCCAAGGAACACACATACACAAAATTCACTGCAAATTACTTTGG
The DNA here is from genome assembly GCA_023376895.1 of Aspiorhynchus laticeps. Lineage (NCBI taxonomy): Eukaryota > Metazoa > Chordata > Actinopteri > Cypriniformes > Cyprinidae > Aspiorhynchus > Aspiorhynchus laticeps. The sequence continues at coordinate 18,895,568 of CM041810.1, read as the reverse complement.
ATAAAAGTGCTAGACAAATGAAAAAAATGCAATATGATGTATATAACACAGTTTAAAAGCAGAAATGTGTTATATCATGTGCTGTATCATTGAGTCCAACCTTAGCTGTCATTCTGCCATATCACGGAGCCCCACCTCATTCCCATCGTAATTAAACCAATAGTCGGTTTCAATTAGCGCACACTTTTTTTCCTCCACATGCCTTTATAGAAAAATTAATTAGTCAATTAGCCAATTAACATCTGAAGAGGGCTCTGTGTTAACAAGCCTTTTACAAGCAGTGGTAACCCTTCAGTAATGAAACCGAAGCCTGCTGGCATCCAGGGACTCTTATAGAGCGCACGAGCTCCCCACTGCTTGCGTAGTGACAGCTTGGCTTTCCATCTGGCCCACATTACGAGAAAACTAGCATCAGGGAAGAAAGCTGAAACAAAAACAAATACAAAATAATCGCTGTTTGTTATCCATGCACTGCATATTTATGCACATCTTCCAGCCAATGGCCCTCTCGTACAGCTGTAATAATTTGGTCGCTGCTTTCCTGCCACCAGTATAAATAAAGCTGATAGATTCAAGTAATGGCTCCCGGTTCAAATAAACAGACAGAGACCCTTGCGATTTGTCATCCCCCCTGTTCTTAATCATATTTGTGTACGCGATACATTTCATTCGCAATAGATTCTGCCGCCGTGCGCGTGTGTGCATGTGCCTGTTGTCAACATATTTAGACTAAGTAAACTCTACATATCTCGTGTCTACAACGGTTTTGGAGGGAAGGGGTAGAGGGTAGGACAATCGGGTGAAAGAGCTCCAGAAGAGTGTCCCAAAAAGGATCTTTCATGTGAGGATCGAGTGCAATTTACAACATCTCTGCTGATAGTACGTAGCAGCTTGCACTCTATTTGGAAGAGGGGAGGGGGAAAAAAAGCCAAGGGTTGCTTGAGAATGTTTATTTTCTCGTCCCATCCCACTAAACAATCCCTAAAAAGGGAGAGCAGCTGTTTATAGGTTGTTTGCAGACCAAACATTGTTTTTGTCTCACATTTTTTTCCATGGTAACTTACACCAAACCCAAATAAGCAAAGGCAAGTGCTTTTAATGAACAAGTGTCACTATTATTCAGACTGACAAACTCAGATTCACACAAAGCACTCGTGCCTTAGGAACAGGAACTCAAAATATGAGAGGTTTATTTTTACCTTAATAAAAAGTCATCACACATTTAACATAAGAACAAATATGACAAGCATATAAAGTGAGCAGGAAATAGCCCATAGGATTGCAGACAGAAGTAGTCCACTTTCCGACATTATATCACCTCAAATCGCTCTAAATTAAAGCTTTGTGCCTCTGAACTGCTTAAACTCGATTCGCAAGCTCTGTCAAGAAAAACACATATCTGCTTTCTCTCCTCGGTGGCTCAGCGATTCAGAAATTCTGTGTAAACAAGGTCCATGTTTTCACCTTACATGGGCATGCAGTGCACAGCATGTTGGTGTGTTATGTATGGGGTAAATAGATTCGCACAATTACCCTCATTATTAACCTATTCTGACAGACGCATGTGTCCGTAGCGGGGCTGCGCCGAACAACTTTCGGTTCCACTCTGTTAAATGTTAATGCTTCACCTTTAAGATTAAAGGCCGAGTGTAAACAACACTCTGGGAAAGGCTTTAACGGTTCAGATGTGCCAGCGCTAGCACTATACAGACTGTTTTATGTAACTAGCATCTTTAGGAAACAGAGCATGTGTAGAGAGGATTTGGTCTAAAGGGGATTTATTGCTCAGAGGTTCCTCTTTCAGAACTAAGGAGACATAATGGGGTTCTCAGTAAGTATTAACTTTGACTTAGGAGTTTCTTTTAAAAAGACAGAAACAAAATGAGAGTTGATATTGAATAAAAACTTTGAAAATTAGCTAAAATAATATTTTAATCCGTAGTTTCCATAATCTAGGATATATAGTTCGGGCACAATACCTCTAGTACGCAAAAAGTTCTAATGTTATGTATATATAAGAAAAATCACTTTTTAATTCTCTTTGCATTTTTGCAAAACTTTAAATTCACTGTAAGTAGTCAATTTAATCCATTAAATTAAAATGTATATCTTCTATATGAAAATTGATAAAGTCAAATGAACACTTATGTCCAGCCTACAATTTGAAGTGATATTACGACCTAATATTGAGGGGCAATATTTAACACATCTAATTTTTAACAACGTGGGGAAATCTTCCAAGTCTTTTTTTAATTAATTTCCATCATTCTCTCTCCCTGACACTAAAGGCACTATGGACACAGATTAGGGTGGATGTTCATGAAAAATTAACAGGTTTATCTTTTAACTCGGACAACCCCCGGCCTTGTGATATATACTACTTTTTCCCCTTTAATTTTCTTTCCGACTCTTTACTTTTTCGGAGTAGAAGGAGGAAGCCTAGTAAAATGGAGTTGTGATTAAGTTGATATATTCCAGATAATAATAACAGAGTGGCTATTACACACTAGTGTTAGGAGAGAGAGATTCCCGTTCTTCAGCCCTTCCCGGAGTGAAGCGGGGAGCTTCCAGAGGAAGGAGTGAGTGCAGTGTCAGACATGAAGGATTGAGGAAGAAATGTCAGAGAGTGTGGAGGGGAAGCTGGTAGGCAGTCTCTCTCATCCTGTGGACCCATGTCAAGGTCAGAACATATTGAGTGCGTTATGATCTCTTGTAAATTTGTCCTACTGTAAATATTTGTGAACATGCCATCATTCTCATACATAATAATGCAGGTAACTCTTACCACAATAGTTCACTCAAAATTTAGTGTTGTTTCAAAGCTGTATGCGGTTATTTTTTTCAGTGGAACACATTGGAAAGAATCTATAAGCAGCTCTTTTCAATGGCAGTTCATAATGACCAGCTTCAAAAATGACAAAACACCATAAAAGCATCATAAAAAATAAGTCATATTTATCATCTTACAAATCTGAAGCCATACGACAGATGTTTATGACAGTCCAGAAATTTGCTTTAAAGTCCTCACACAGTTGCTTTAAAGTCCTCACAGTGTTCCATTTTTCTAGTTTATGTATTTAATAAAGCCACGTAACTGAGCTTTATATATAAATGAAAAGCCTCTCCATTAAGTACTGAAATTGAATATTTCTCTAGTGTGCTTCAAGATTTATTTCCTATTCATGCGCAGCTAGAGCAGATCATATATCTTTCAGAAGCATACATGTAAGCAAAGTGTGCAAGAGGTCAGGCGTGCAGAAAGGGCACAGGGGAGGTCAGAAGTGACAAGATGTGCGCTCCATAAGATCATAGAGACCCCTCCGGGGTGGATGACTCAGTTGCTGGGGCAGGAAGCTCAATAACCTGCTGTGCCAAGGTCAGTCTCACCGCCTGAGGGAAGAGGCCACCTGCTGGCAGGGTACAAAATGGCCCTGACCCAGGCAGCTACATGAGTTCAAGTCAAGTGTCTCTGTGTGAGGCTTAACGACGAGAAATATATGTCAATCAAGACCCAGAAAAGCTTTGGGGCCTTCCTATTACCTCCATTCGATTGGTTTTGGGAGCATAGACTCTTGCAGAAAGGGTAGAGGGAGCTGTTTCCTCACATCAGCTACTGTACACTTTAAAGGAAAAGATCATTCAGAAATTGCAATTTTGTCATCAAAAGAAGCTGTTCAGCTGTTTTTGCCCATATTATGAGAGTCAATGGTAAGCAAAAAGCTCCAATAAGGACAAACTCAACTGGTATATTATAAGTCATTCTAAGTATGAACAGGTTTATTCACTATCAAATCAAAACACTGATCAACACACAAACTCAGACTTTATCAAATATAGAACCTCAAACGTCAATTAAAGTCAAACCATTGGTTCTCATATGTCACTTGATCAAATCTCATGATATGTTGCAATTTTCAACATTTTAAGGTTCATGTAACCATTGTGTCACTAGACTAACTTCACACTACCTTCATGTCCTTTTTGAAGCTTGAAAGTTTTGGTTCCTATTGAATTTAATAATGGACCAATTTCACAGACTTTGATGATGTGTTTCCACAGTTAGTAGCATCATAAATCTAGCAAATTGTTTTGCATTTTTAATACAATTATTGTACATTTACAACATTACCCTTTTGATTTATTACCTTGGCATTAAATTACAGAAAACGCTGCTGTCTGAGTTTTTTTTAATACAATGGCTGAGGAAAATATGACAAATTTGACATCTTTCTCTCTTCTGACTAACATAATCTTTTGATATTTTCTTCTCTTTTGGAAACGCTGTTGTGTATTTTTATTTTTTCTATTAGGGCAAATGGGAAAGCAAAAGTTATATTTATTGTAGTTTCCAATTCTCCACTAGAACCATACCCAACTATGATGACTTCTGCTTCTGAGAACCCCAGAAATGTGAACAAAAACAACTGAAACATTCTTCACAATATCTCCTTTTGGGTTCTGCAGAAGAAAGAAAGTCATGCACATAAGGGTGAATAAATGATGAAAAAATGGTTGAATGTTTTGGTGAACAATCCCTTTAAAATTATTCATTAAGTTCCTCTCCAATTTTTATGTGTGTGACCACAATTTTTCTGAAAGCATGGTCAATAACATACATTTTCTAAATAACATGGTCAATAACATACATTTTCTAACTAATTATTTCTCCCGACAGATTTCAGGAAAATGGCTTGCATGGAGACTTCACAGACCAAAGTGATCTGACTACCAAGGCTGCATTTTAAGGGACTGACGCACAGGCTGCTGGGACTTTTTCCTGAATAGCTGACATTCTGTCGGACAGAATGGAGACTTTTCTTTCATTGTTTTGTCTCTATCTGTGTTTCTTCTCTCTCGCTCTCATTTGATGGTTACAACAGATTCTGACATCAGAGGAAGACTGACAGTTGACATTCTCCTTCTTTTTACAATCCATCCCATACCTTTCTCCCTTCCTTCAGATCAGGAGGCACAACTGTCAGGGGAACAGGAAGGAGGAGGGATGGGAGTGACGTGGGATGCAGGCTCTTGTTGTACGCCGTCCTGTCTCTGATTTCAGGGCAAAAGCAAAGCAGGTAGAGCTACTGACAGATGCGTGGTGGCACTGTGCTTTTGTGTTGACAATGACGACTGCTATTCTGGCTTCGTATCAGTGTTGTCTTCTTTGCAGGGTTTTGCTGTTTGTTTCTCAGCCGTCAGTGCTTATTTCCTCTTTATCAAGGTCAGAGTCGACATGGGACTCTGGCAAAGACATGCCCCTCTCTATCACCTGCTGTGTCTGTCTTTGAGGATGGAGGTCTCTCTTATGTTTGTTCTCTCCTTTTAGAGCAAATCACTCCCCATTTCTTGGCTGGCGTTCTTTTTTACCGTGTACATGCAAAAATGTTCCATGAAATGCTGCAGTTGTAATCGAATTTGTCCATGTGGAAAAGCAATACACACAAGAAAAATGCTTAATGCCTGGTATTTTGTATACATGTCAGATCACATGAGTGTTAAGTTAAATTGGGGCCATTTGTGCATTGTGTGCAAAGAGACGGAAGAGGGATTCATACAGACATGAATCTCGCTCTCACAGCTCACATCTACTGTATGCACTGTAAAATGCACTGGTAGCACTGTAAAAAAAAAAAAAAAAAAAAAAAAAAAAAGTAAATAAAACAAGATTATTGGAGTACATTTTACATGACATATTATTCAGTCTTTCTACTTAAAATTCACATTTATTCAATGTATTACTTGTTTCTTTGTAATTATTTGTAAAATTTGCTAGCAATTTCATTTTTAGAATCACCTGTCACATATGCTCACGGGGTTTTGTGAAGTTTTGAGTTTTAGTTTAGGCTTTATAAGCTTTTTGATATATACGGACAGGCCCCTTTTCTAAACGACCCCGTTATAGCTTCCCAAAAGGTACATTTCAACAATTATTGACCTAGAGAGTCCAGAGAATTGTACTGCAATGTTTTGGGGTTTTTTTCAGATTGAGTGAAAAACCTAGGACTAGTTCACAAAAGTAGCTTTTTTTTAATTTTCTCAATCATTTAACAAACGGTTTGATTGACAGCAGTGGTTCTACAGGCAAAGTTGTTCGGAATGAGGAGGTCTATCGTATGATATGAATACCGTACGTATGTGTGAAAATCCACGCAATATACAATCATTTATGGCCCACCGAGTTTTGTTCCAATCGACCTCCATTAACCTTGTCTAATAGGTGCTCAAATTCATCGGCCTATGGTAGCCATGAATTTTGAGATACACAAATGTCCTTGTAGCCACTTTTGGCACTTTGGACAAAGACAGTGCGTACTGATTTTCATGTTGATAGGACAAACTGTTGCGTAGTTATGGCCATTTTAATGTTTTTTTTTCCCCTCTTATAGAGCCGCTAAGTGGCCAAACTCCACGGCTTTTTTCATGTGACCTCAGATTTAGCTCTTACACACTCGTTGTGAGTTTGACAAAGATATCTCATTCCATTCAAAAGTTATAGCCATTTTAGTAAAAGCAGCCCTGTCCCTTTCTAACGTTTTGGAGTCCCTTTGTAACAGAGTCGATAGTTCAACTTTTTTGGAAAATTATTGATATTCACTCTCCAGAGAATCTTCCTGCACTGATTTGGTTCCGATCAGGCGAAAAACCTAGGACTAGTTCGCATAGGTAGGTTTTTCTAAAAATGCAAAATACCCGAAAATTTCGCCAGGTGATGGACAAATCAGAGAAATGCTTTTTGTTCGATGCGAGTCAAGGATTCCAACAACATAATACACTCAAGCCTGTGAAAAACAGTTTAGGAGTTATGAGCAATTTCGTACTTTTGACCTCTGTAGCGCCCCCGTCAGGTTGATTGAGGCAAGCCATGGTGACGTTGTAGACGGTGTAAGTACTATCTTCCCTCCAAGTTTCAAGTCTCTACGACTTACAGTTTGGTCTGCCCAAACAGTTTTACGTGGAGATTGCTGATCCTTGGCCACTCTAACAATTACAACAGGGTTTTAGCGCTACGTGCTTGAACCCCTAAAAAAAACTAGTGCATTATGTTTCTCAGTTCTTCACACAAATCTAAAAAAAAATAAAAAAAAAAAAAAACACTTCAGAAAACTTTATATGGACCGTATGATATGGTGATTTTTGACAGCTGTAGTCAGTACGAACAACCAAAGTCCGATGCACATGATCTTAAGCAAATATTTGCATGCTCATTTTCACCAAGTTCACTTTTGTCTGTTTGTGTATCACACAATGTTGTATTAATGCTCCTGAATGGTAAAGTTATGCTGCTGAGTGTAACGTTTATTTGTCTGTTCTGTCCTTTGGATTTAGTAGAGCTAGCTTTACTAAAACCATGACATTTCAAAGATGAATAATATCATATTTGAGTCAGCTACGACTTAAATGCAACAATTGTCTCAATGGCCCAGCGCAATAGAAATGTTAAAGTTCTAATTAGTTTCTTTCCTGATAAGAGCTGCAAATCACTGCAATAAGAGTAGCGGTAATAACAGCAATAATGAAAGCCTGAGTACTGAAATATCAGATAATGCCGTTGGGTCTTAATGCCTCTTTCTACAGCTGTGATTACAGATGTGCTGGAAATGACACTGCCCGCATGGTTTTCACAAACTCACACAGGATACAACTGAGCTGTAAGCCAGCTGTCATAGCCTTGATAAACTCAATAGCTTCTGGACAGAATTGATTCACAGAGGGTACAATAACTACTAAAGAGCTAACGGTCCACATCTCATATCCCCAGCGCTCTGATAAATGATAAAACTGTTGATGAAATCATTCTGTCTGGTCTAGAGACACACGTGAACACTCTGATGCAAGACAAATAAGTAAACAAATAAGTAATTACTGAACTATGATGGGACCTTGTTTTTTAGCTGTTGCTGTACTGTGATTTTAAGCATTCAAATATGAATTTTATTAAAACAATAAGTCACCACAGATAAGGAATGGTCTTAAAACCCCTTTTTTTATGAAGCTCACTGCTTTATAAAAAGGTCTAGAGACACACAATCGCTTGTTTTGATGAGTAGATGTAAATTTAAGCCTTTCTTTAGTCAAGTAAAAATTAAAAACACTGACAAACTCATAACAATCAAATATAGTGATACAAACCTCAAATGCCAACTAATGTCAAACTTCACTGGCTCATGTACATCACTTGACCAAACATTGTGACATCTAATGTATCATGTTGCCATTTTCATCATTTTGATGTTCACATCGCCATCATGTCACTAAATTAACTTAATGCTACTTTTATGTCCTTTTTGGAGCTTGAAAGTTTTGGATCCCGTTGGCTTTCTTAATATGAACAAAAACAGCTGGAAAATTATTCAAAATATCGTTTGTGTGTGTGTGTGTGTGTGTGTGTGTGTGTGCGGGTTTATGTGGTTTATGAGGACACAAATTTGTTTAATAACATGGGTATGACAGAGGTATTACAATTTGAAGGTGTTTTATGAGGACACTGCCTATGTCCCCGTAATTCAAAACGCTTATAAATCATACAGGGTGAGGTTTTTTTGGGGAAAGTTGAAATGCGCAGTCTCCTGTGAGGGCTAAGTTTAGGTGTAGGGTAGGTGTAGGGCATTAGCACATACAGTTTGTTCAGTATAAAAACCATTACGCCTATGGAGAGTCCCCATAAACCACAAAAACCACCACAAAAATGTGTGTGTGTGTGTGTGTGTGTGTGTGTGTATTTCGTAAAAAAAGATAATACGGGTTTTTGAATGGCATGAGGGTCAATGAGAAAATATTCATATTTGGGTGAACAAACAATTTACAAAATTAAAAAACAAACAAAAAAAAAACTCTTGTATGGGACTGTTTTTATTAATTCTTAAATATAAACTGCTTATTCATTCATTCAAATATTTGACAGGTAACTTTGTTCTCGAAAGACTAGACAAATGACCAAATGAGTATAAAATGGCATCAGCTTGACAGCTGGAAACATGGTTTTCAATTTAGATTTGATTTCTCCAATACCTCGCTGTCCTCAAATTAGATGACAATGTGTGAGTCTCGCTATTTCTCTCTCTCTCACACACACACACTCTCGCACACACCTTTATCGCAGCATGATGTCTTATGGACTTTTGCGGACAGAGACATTGTTGGCATTATAGGGGTTACATGAGGCCAAAAGCAGCTCCTTTCTTTCCAGTTAACTTCTTCGATTGATCTATTACACTGTGGCCATAAACCAGACAGATAAGGAGCTCCCTAGCTTTTTGGTAGATTGCACGGTGCTCTTGCTCTGAGGTTAGTAATAACTTTCGAGTGTGGGACACGGCAAATGGACATTGGCACGACAGAAAAAGAAAAATAGATTTATCTATCTAATGGATAAAGTCTCGGACAGAGCAGTGTCATACTGGAACGAGAGCCGAGTGGCAGAGGGAGGGGTCGGGGGGCTTTATTCCTGGGGAAATGAGAGATCTAGAATCCGTCGACACCTAGATGGATGAAAGCGTAGTTAGGAACTGATGACCTGCTTTCTATCTGTCACAGATATTTGTTGAGAAAATACCGTACCTTGATTCAGGTCCATGACGTGCAGATGTATTCTTATTTTTCTGGGGGCAAATGCAAAAGCGAGAGATGTATTGCATCTGTCATGTTAAAAAAAAAAACAAATATAATATAATATAATATAATACAGTGCCCTCCACTAATATTGGCACCCTTGATAAATATGGGCAAAGGCAGCTGTGAAAATAAATCGGCATTGTTTATCCTTTTGATCTTTCCCTCAAAAAATGTACAAAATTCTAACCTATCACTGAAGTAAAACAATTGAAAGTGGGGAGAAAATCTCATGATGAAATAAATGTTTTTCTCCAATGGATGTTGGCCACAATTATTGGCACCCCTAGAAATTCTTGTGAGTAAAATATCTCTGAAGTATATTCCATTCATATTTAATTTTTTTAGCACACCAGGGTGACTAGGAGCATGAAATTGTCCAGCCATGACTTCCTGTTCCACAGGATTATAAATATGAGGAACACAAAGACCAAATTCCCTTAATCATCCATCACAATGAGAAAAACCAAAGAATATATTTCTGATGTGCAGCAAAAGATAATTGAGCTTCACAAATTAGTGAAGTGGCTTTAAGAAAAGAGCTAGAGCAGTGAAAAATCCCATTTCCACCATCAGGGCAATAATTAAGAATTTATAATCAACAGAAAATGTTATGAATCTGCCTGGAAGAGGACGTGTGTCTATATCGTCCTAATGCACGGTGAGAAGGAGAGTTTGAGTGGCTAAAGACTCTTCAAGGATCACAGCTGGAGAATTGCAGAATATAGTTGAGTCTCGGGGTCAGAAAACATTAGAAAAAAATTGTCAAACAGTCCCTACATCACCACATGTTGTTTGGGAGGGTTTCAAGAAAAATTCTCCTAGCTCATCCAAAAACAAACTCCAGCATATTCAGTTATCAGACATGACTGTAACTTCAAATGGGACTGGCTTCTATGATCAGATGAAACTAAAAAAATGAGCTTTTCAGAGTTCAGTGTTCAGTGTCAGAGTTCAGTGTTGCGTGGGGTAAAAGAGGGGGGGGGCAGGACGGGAGGGAGTTCAGCTACATTAATTACATTAATATAAATGTAAATTATGAATTTGAGTAATATAAGTAAATAAAAAAAATATTCACAAAAAATTATAATGGATTTTCTATATATATAATAACATTATATATATGGTACAACGGGGCTAAAGGCATTATTAACTAGGCAAAAATAATGTGCTATTCCCTCCACCTAAAATGCATAATTGCAGAAAAATATATATGCTTGTATTGAACATTAATGGAGCAACAGATTTGTGTGAAAATAAATCGTACAAGTCGTTTGTTTTGTTTAAAAATCTTAGAAATGTATGAGGTGGCAAGGAGGGCCTTTTACCCCACACACGGGGTAAAAGACACACAGTATTGATACAAATACTTCAGCTAATATAATGTTTTTTTAACAATGTCTAAGTTAATACTTGTTCAAAACAATCACTTTAGCAAAGTTTGTACTATTTTCTGCTTATTTTGAAAAATAAAATAATTAATTTTTGTTCAATAAATATACTGTCAGGAATGACTCAAAGTCTGTTCACATCTCTGTGGTTAGATCAGTGTGCACAATAATGTGTCTTTGACCTTCATTATGTATGTTTTGATTATACTGTCTTGTAAATAAAATACAAATTATTTAAAAAAACATTTTTTTTCAATCTCCTCACATTCTCTCTTACCTGCCTCAAAGTCACAGTCACACTGATGGGCCATTAGGGTCCATTAGGGGAGGGCCCTTTGTGTCTCAGGTGAGAATCACTTAATATTCAAGGCCATTGCCACTCCCTCGCATATAGGCTTTCGATCACAAAACATGTCTTTAAAAATTTAAATCAATATATTGTTTTCTGTGAAGGAGTAAGCAGAATGATTCTCACATAATTGTGAAGTAAATATTCTAGCCTACAAGACTGATTACTCAAAAGTCTTATTCAGGACTATTTAGTGTGGGTTTTATGGCCTTATTTCAGCTACAATTTTCTTCCCAAAATTTACTAACTACGCATATTTTTTTTTTTTCTAAAAAATGCAAACATGTACATCCATCTTGGTCACATATTTTTGTAGCACAGTTTGTGCTGAATACAAAAAAAATACATGTTGGTCAATAGTATGTTTTAAGTAGCTGAAATAAGCACAAATATCAGGGCATGTCAAAACATCTCAAGGGCCCCAAAATTACCTCAGACCCCAGAGGGTTAAAATATGTTGATATAAAAAATATATTTTAAAATACAGAAACAAAATCATTTTTAAAAGTAAAGATTCTGAAAGCATTGAAGGGGGATCCCATAATAATCGAATATAGATTTACAGTAGTAACAACAAATGCTATTTTATTATATGATATGCTTAACATCATGTTTTTAAATATGATGGTTTCATTCTAAACATGGTGATTATCTCTAATATGGACACCCAACCTAATATATATTTACCATCTGAATCTAACCATCTCGTCAACAAATGGAAAAGTCAGGCATCTATTAATTATCATGCTAATTACTGTACCTTTAGCCCCAACAGCAGGGGCGCTTTTTACCCCAAATACCATACTTTTACATATTCTTTCGTTATTTAAAAACTGTTGCTTTAATTATCTTAAACAAAACTGAAAATCGTTAAGAAGACCTTTTGTCTCAAAATATATGCATGAATTTTAGCGATTCTCATTTGCTACTTAAATCTACAACATTTTAAAAAACAAAATATTAGATCAAGTAAGCACAAAATCAACTTTGCGCTGTTGCGTGCGATCGCAAGGATCAGACAAATATACATCTTGCATCTTGAAAAGCGGATGTTATGGAAAGTGCTACACCACGTTTTTGTGCCATCTGGGAAATAATATCCAAGGCGCCTTTTACCCCAGGGCACCTTTAGCCCTGTTGTACCCTGTATATAAAATAATATACAGTTTAACAAATCAGTTAACTGATAATAACACATAAAAGATGGCCAAAGAATGAATCAGTGAATGAATCTTTGGTGAACAGTTTTAAAGCTTTGAGTCATTGGGATGAATCAAAATTCCCACCATTAGAAGCAATGTCTATTTAAAGAATGGATCATTTTGAATCACATATTTCAATGATTTAGCTGATCTGATTCACAATATACTTTTGATGATTTTTTCACAATTCTTCACACTTATCAATGGACGCAAACTTTACTTGGTTTGCGCCTTACACAAAGTTTTCAAATAGCTTCAGAAGATGGCTTTAGTGTACAATCCATATGAATCATTTTCTTGACACATTTATAATGCTTTTACAAACTTTTTAAACTTGAAACCTCTCGTCACCATTCATTTTCACTGAATATTAACCCTGTAAAGTCTAACAGATGAAATAATAGTCAAAAACAATAATTATTTAAAATGGAACAGAAAGAAGGAAAAGAGCTCATACTCAAGAAGGGAAAAAAACACCTCAGTGTTATTAAGAGGCTCAAACTAAGGAAAAGTATGCAATTTGGTGCAGCTGCTGATATTTATATTTCTTCATAACAATAAAGCAGAATACTTACATAAAATGCAAATAAATATCTCCTAAAAATGCGTCTTAGTAAGATGATATTTACATTAAGATGATATTTACATTTACATTTTTAGTTTTATGATTGAGTGACGTAAAAATAGGCTGATGCGTCATTACTAAAAATGATGTATGGCTAATCGAGTAATCCTAATTAGCTTTAGTAAGTGTTAATTTTGCTTATTTTTTTTTATTTACTTTATAAAAATCTGTAAAGATTTCATAGTTTAAAAAAGACATATCGCGACCTGAAGGGGGACATTTTTAGAATTATATTAAAAGGTCCTTTACTTGCTAAAAAAACTATAAACTATCAGTCAGATGACAGATGTCATTTAGTACATTGTGTACAACAGGTTGTTCAAAGTTGTGATTGAGTCAATAATTTGGAGGCCTTAGAAAGGTGTATAAAATATGATACAATAGGCTTTATAGGGTTAAAATGTCACAGAATGGCCCGTATTCCACCATCACTGATCACCCTCACCTGCACCTGATTAATTATCATGTACACCTGCTCCTCATCATCACAGCTCATCACCCCTGCTCTACTTAAGCTCACTCCTCACTCCAGTCATGGTCAGATCTTGAAGTCACATAGCTGCCAACTCATTTAATCTTGTGGATACTACATGGACCGCCACTCTACAGCTGAAAGTTAGCTGAGTATACTTACCTATATTACTTACCTGTTGATACTTACCACCTGTTTTCCCTCTCACCACCAGTTACCTGTTCATCTGTGAACTCTATAGACTTTCGTGCTCTCCAGGATTCCAGTTCGCCACAAACCTGCCAGGAGAAAGAGGCACAGTCTTAATCCCAGCTCATTATCCACAATACTATCAAGAGAAGCAACTTACCTCACTCAAGGACTATCACCACTGTTGTCTCCTCAACCTGCAATAAACTATATCTCCTTTCACTTACCTATGTGTCTGGCAGTTCCGTAACATAAAAAGCCACTTGCACATTTTTCAAAACATCCCCTTTTGTGCTTCACAGAGGAAAGACAGTCCACAGCTTTGGAATGACACAAGGTGTGTAAATGAAGACAGAATTTTCATTTTCGGGTGAACTATCCCTTTAAGCTCTCTCTCTCTTTCTTTTTCTGTCAAGCATCTTACTGCCATCAAAGTCAAACACTCCAAAAGGCCTAAATTACGCATGCTGTGCAGGCCCTCTCGCCGGCCTGTGATATGTTTAAGCCAATCCCATAATAAAAGATGCGGCCATACATATTCATGATAGGAATCTAGTAATTAGTGCCCCCAAACCCCCCCCCCCCCACAACACATACACACACGCACACATTAAACACACACGCACACCACTCAAACTCATGCATATTTATTGCTGTGGCCTGGCAAACAAAGACACTGGCAGTCCGGGGCATTCTCCATTAACGCAGGCAGCAGCGTGTGATGGTGGTGATAGCAGGCCTGCCACTCACAGAGGCTGCGTTCAGGGCCCACACGTCCCCCCTGCGCCGGAGGGAGGAGGGGGAGCGAGAGAGGATCTCCTCACTGGTGGCTGCCTTTCCTCTTTGAGTCCCCTAATTTCCACTTTGCTGAAATGCAACCTGGCATCATTATTGCATCAGGATTGAAAGGCAGCTATTGAAAGCCTCTCTGCGATGTCAGGAGCTCTATGCCGCCGGGACGCTCCCAAAGGGACGGGGCCCGGCGTAGTACACACATGCACACAAGCACATGCGAAGCAAAACAAACACGTATGCTTTTGTGCGCTCATACAGAGCAAAACGCACGTGCGGATGACATACTATATACCACAACATGCAGATGTTATATTGAATTAAACAAGAAAACCTGCTGATTCAGATTATGACAGTTATGTTATTTAGCTTGACTGCAAATTAAATCATAAACCAGATGTGAAAATGTTTGTTTCATCAGAGTACAAGACCTGACGCAATAACACAGCCACTGACACTTCCTCGGTTTCAAATGCTCTCAAGATTATGAAGACTTTCAGATCGCCCATAAGAGGAAATATGTAATAATCCGGTCATGAGAGCTATTAGACACTCAATCTGCTTGAAGCCCATTCATGTGTTCAGGCTGGCCTGTGGCTCGAGGTGACATCATTATCAAGGGGCTCATAGATCTTCTGCTACAGTTTGTCTCAATACCTCTCACGTGTAACACAGGCAGACAGACAGATGCATAAATTCAAAGAAAAGTATGAGGATCAAATGACAAATAAGTGCCCACGATAAAAATCCTTTGAAAATCTTTCAAATCTTTCATCTTTCAAAAGTAACATTTAAATTAAATGACTCTAAAAATGTCATGTGGTGGAGATGTAATAATATGTCTTAAGATGCATTTTTTACAAATATCATTCATTATTAATTAATTATAATCATAAATATTATTAAGTTTTTGAGGAGTCACACCATACGACACTTCACAAAATGAGCTACTCTTGACATGTCATAAAAAGGTCAAATTAGCTGATATTTTAGGAAACTGGCTGATCTTGACACAAATTCATAGGTATTTTCAGAGATCCTCTATATGAGATCCTGTTTTTTATTGCTTGACTTGCTCATCATAGTATAGATGAGTTCATATTCGAACACATTTTTAATAAATTAAAAGATTCAGATGTCATTGACCCATAAATAGATGTATTCAAAGTCATTATGAACTGAAAGGAAATTATGCCGGCCAATCTACAAAAAAGCAAACTAAGGTTAATTGCTTATAACGACACTTTGTGTGGTTCTTTGTAAAAAGCATGTCTTGCCGACACAAAAAAAAAACGAGAAAAAAATCCACAATCATGACAGTATTAAAAGGTGTTGACGACATTTATGACCTCAGGGTCAATTTTATAACGCAATGCTGGATATTACATGCTATCTGTATGTGATCATTACAGTGTAGCTTTTCAGAGAGAGGGTCATGACTGCCTCCGCAGGTGCAGATGTGTTGAATATATGCAGGGGGGCCCCATGGGCCCCTTTATTACTGCCTTTGATTGACCGACTGTGTGATCTGAATGGCCCATTTGCGTGTGTGCGTATACATTTTGCGAGCATTCCTATTCACTGAATTTGTGCTTCTCATCTTTGATTATGACACTGAAAGTAAGGTTGAAAATGATAAAATGCTCCTTGACTTTAAAAAACCCTGTGCTTAAGTGCTGATCACCAAAGATGGGACTGACTGCAGAAGACACAGCATCTAATCCTTCAGAATAACTGAGACGCGGGACAGAGAGAGGACAAAGCAGATAAAAAGCATTTGCGCTAGTGAGTTATAGCCAGGCTCTTTTAGACGAATTGCTCTCTTGAGCATCTCTGTGTTTTTACTGTCCTCCAGGGTCCCACACCTGTTCATTCCTTCATGGACACTGTATCTAAAAGGTAATATGGTCAAATTCAGTGCACAGTTTTATACGGTATGAGGTTACTGCAAGTTTTCAATGCATGGAAGACAGGCAGCAAAACGGGGCTGGCAATGAAAGAATCACTGTGCAAGATAAAAAGAATCACATGCATTTGTTCAGACAGTGCAGGAAATAGTCTATATGTCTACATTTGTTTCCATAGTAATGCCTAGAGATATAAAAGTCATTGTGAAAGGACAACATGGAAAACAAGAAAGTTTGCCTCTGCTTCTAGTTCTGAACATATGAGGTGACAGTAGCATATGTTGTTTCTCCAAAACCACTCACTCATTCACTCAGTGCTACAGTACATATTTAAATAAATAGGGAACGTTTGAGCCAAAAACAAGTGAATTTGTACTAACATTGTATATAATCCACCTGGATGACACTCAAACACCCATCACAAAAAGATGACGCAGCTACTACTGCCACAAAATCATATCAGAGGAGACGACAGACGAAAGCAAAACACTCAAAAAAGTTTGCTTTCCAGTGTCAGAGTATTTTGGATTCCGTAAAATGGAAACCAATGAAGACATAGACACCAATGTTCTTGATATTGAAACGCACTGAATGCAGATTGCAGACTTGAGAGAATCAGACCGTTGCAAAGCAAACATTTGTCATTTTGTTTTGCATAATTTTAATAAAGTGAGACAGACCTAGAGAAAGCCTGCAGTTATTTTTATTGGCATATAAAAAAAAAATCTTAACATTGACAAAGCAACATTAAATATACATACTTATTTTCACAAATACACATGGTATAATAGACAGTCATCAAATTATATGAAAATAATGTAAAAAAATCCACCATTGTGCCCATACCTAAGAAAAATAAAATCACATGCTTGAATGACTGGAGGCCCGTTGCTCTGACACCCATCTTCAGCAAGTGTTTTGAGAAACTCATCAGAGACCACATCTGTTCTGTGCTGCCTGCCTCACTGGACCCACTACAATTTGCATACCGCAGAAACCGTTCCACAGACGACGCTATTGCCTTCACCCTGCACACTGCTCTCTCCCACCTGGAAAATAAGAACACCTATGTGAGGATGCTGTTCGTGGATTATAGTTCAGCATTTAACACCATAGTGCCTGCCACACTGGTTGAGAAGCTCCAGACTCTGGGACTGAACAGATCTCTGTGCAGCTGGATCCTGGACTTCCTGACAGGCAGAAGTCAGGTGGTCAGAATGGGCAACAACACCTCATCTCCCCTGATCCTCAACACTGGTGCCCCGCAGGGCTGCGTCCTCAGCCCACTCCTGTACTCCCTGTACACACACGACTGTACAGCTACACACAGCTCCAACGTCATCGTCAAATTTGCCGATGACACAACGGTGATAAGCCTGATCACCGACAACGATGAGACGGCCTACAGAGAGGAGGTGAGTACCCTGACTAAATGGTGCCAGGAGAACCACCTCTCACTCAACATCGACAAGACCAAGGAGCTGGTGGTGGATTTCAGGAGACAGAGCAGAGAACACACACCCATCTCCATCGACAAGACACCTGTGGAGCGGGTAAACAGCTTTAAGTTCCTCGGCGTTCACATCACAGAGGATCTCACATGGTCTGCTCACACAGACGCAGTGCTGAAGAAGGCACATCAGCGCCTCTTCTTCCTGAGACGGCTGAGGAAGTTTGGAATGAGCCCCAGCATCCTCAGATCCTTCTACACCTGCACTGTGGAGAGCATCTTGACCGGCTGCATCACCGCCTGGTTTGGAAACAGCACCGCTGGCAACCGCAAAGCTCTGCAAAGGGTCGTGCGAACTGCCCGCCACATTGTTGGAGGTGAGCTTCCCTGGTGTATTGGTAACCAAGTATGTCTTTATAGTACACTGTGTGTATTGAGTATATGTATGTGTATTTTGCACATTGTCTTCTGTACAGTCTGTAAATATGTACTGTCTATATGTAAATTGTTTTTTTGTTTTTTTTGCACTGTCTGGAGCACGCTCTCAAGAATTTCACTCACCAAGGCACTTGTGCTGTGGTGATGTGACAATAAAAGTGATTTGATTTGATTTGATGTATATAAAGTCTATAATAATATGAAATAAATGTTTTAATATGTTATGATATTTGTTTGTAATGTAATGTTGTATTATCATGCATTGCTGCTACTTATAATGTGCTGGAATGGTCAGTTAAGCAGCAAGCACCTCTGAGCTCATTCATCTCCCTCAGTTCTTGTGTTCTTGGAATCGAAAAACAACCTATAAATCCTAAAACTTAATTCAGACTTATTCAGATTGAAATGCAATTCCAAAACTACATTTCCAAATCTGATTTCAAACCACACATTTCATAAAAAGCTAAACCGGTTCAAATGATATATGCCAAAAAAAAAAAAAAAAAGAGCATAAACAGAAATTGAATATAATCATAATTCAGACCACCTACAAAAGTGTAGCAGATTTAATGCATAGTCTATTCAGTAAACCAATTTGAGTTGGGGGGAAAAATGCTTGTGTGAACAAAGCATAAGTGACCTCTGATCTAGCTTACCAAGCAGCTATAATTCAGTGGCAAAAACTGCATGCTATGTAAAAAATTGCCAAAGAAAAACTATAATTATGAGGTACAATACTGACACTTTGCTGATTTGTGTTATCAGAATTAAACATGTTATTAGACCAATATTTGTGGCTACAAATATCTCTTTGTTTGAAAGCCCAGTATGTAACATAAAAAGTAATTACATCCTATAGAATTATTTCATAAGCACAAAAGCCACAGCAGAGGTTGAAACATGTTGTTCATCATACTTGCATTAGCTCATGTTAACAAACTGAACCTTATTTTAAATTATTAAATGCAATGAAGCTGCTCATCTTTTAGAGGCAATACGGCACATTTCATTTCCATCTTAAAGCAGTAACAATAATTAACTAACTTCACCAGAGTCTGTCTAATGTAATGCAACCAAAACCCTCCTAAATTAAAAACCGGATTACTGCACAGAAGTGTCAGACTCCACAATGATCCTCTAATTGTGTGAAGAAGAATGTATCAAATTAATATTTTTTCTCCAATAAGACAAAAGAGATTGAGGAAGAGGGGGAGTTGAGGCATTTTGAGATGAATCATGAACGCCATCTCACTGAATCAAAGAGCAATGTGGCTCTTCAGAGCTGCATGTCACCCAGATCCTGGATGTCACAGGCCTCTGATGCCTGACTAGGTGCCATTGTGAGATGTTTGCATGGAGGGATGAAGAGGAGAGGCCCCGAGGCGCTCTGTCTCCCCTGTCCTGAAGTCAGACCTGAAACCTGTCTGCTCCGAGCATGCAGAGACCGGACAGAGAGGATTTAAGACTACTGAAAGGCAGGGAAAAGAAAGTGTCAGTCCTGAACGGCTTTGATGTTCTTTCCACTCAAATCTCTACGATACACAGCTCAAAGAGAAGCGTGTGGACAAATAGGGAAATTGGACTTTCCTTCTCTCTCACACACACAGATCAGAAAACCCCCTCCAACCGCTAAAATATGGTCACAGAACCTGGGCTCCGGTCCAATTTTAATGGGACGGCCCCATATTAACTGGTGCAGTGGTCAAACCCACTTTAACTAAGTATATTACACGTCTCCATTTAAATGTGTAATTTAACTTACTTCAAATGGATCATTGTGCTCTTTTCATAAAGGTGAACACGGAAGAGATTAAACTTTAAGTCATTATGTCTCCATAAAAGAGGATTCTTCGCCGCTCGGAATGAGGTAATATTTTTTCCCGATGACTTCGGTGAGGGAACGCCGGACCCGTCGATTGGTTTTCATTCACCTGGTGAGCAGCGAAAAAGGTCCATTGCAAAAAGACAATAGAGGCACATTGTGGAAGTCAAAGGCTTCGTACCAGAGAGAATGAGGAAAACCTCAAAAAATAGGTCACTCGGACCAATTTCATGTTTCTGTGGTAAAGACAAATGGATTTGCTCCTCGTGATTTTTTTTTGGATGGAGAGAAATGATGAATAAAATTAATTGAACCATCTGGGCTGCTTTTCTCTTTTGTCTTCCTTTTTTCACCCATCATTTCCTTCGTCACATGCTTTTGTTAAGTTTTCCAGTTTTGGTTTCTGTACTCTAAACATCACAAGCCCTAATGGGGATAGGTTAACATGTTTGGTTACACTCAAGAAAAACTGGTTTGAAGTAGTGTACATCAAAAAGAGCTTAGTCTGGTTTAGATGAACCTTCTTTAGCTTAGCATCATTGTTTCCCAGCAGAAGCGAAACGCTTCTGTATTAGCATTGGCAGAACATCAAATCCAGTCACAGACTGGTAGATCTCACAAATACATGTTATGTCTCTTGACAACTCTGGCCTTTGTTTGCTACTCTTCATTTTCTTTTAAGCCACAGCGCGGTGATTCAACACCCTCAAGAAGTGTGTTTACCGTTGTGCTACGTTAGATTGTTTGTATCAGATACAGATGAGCTTTTGGAAATAAGAGAAGAGCTCTGATGGAGTGTTGTGAGCCAAAATTAAATTTGATCATCAATCCAAAGGGCAGAGGTCACATGTTTTATAGGTAACACAAGCAAAAAAGCAACTTTATTTTGGCACATTCCACAAAAAACAGCACTGATTTGAAGCATTACTTTTTCAAAGC
This sequence comes from Aspiorhynchus laticeps, assembly GCA_023376895.1. Classification (NCBI taxonomy): domain Eukaryota; kingdom Metazoa; phylum Chordata; class Actinopteri; order Cypriniformes; family Cyprinidae; genus Aspiorhynchus; species Aspiorhynchus laticeps. The sequence continues at coordinate 18,874,383 of CM041810.1, read as the reverse complement.
ATTTCTTGAGGCACAAATTAATGAGAAATATTAAAATACTAAAATAATAGCTGAAATTGTTTTAAATGCAAAAAATGTCTTAAAACCTTTAGTTTGACTCAATCTCACTTCCTGTGACCAGGACTGTGCAAAATTCAGAATTGACAGAAATGTGTATGTGGTTTATATATTTATAACCCTATCTGTCTAAAGATTATTTTTAATTGTAATTGGTGCTGTCAAATTGATTAGTCGCGATCAATCGCATACATATATATATGTATCTGTAGTATACATATATATATATATATGTGTGTGTGTGTGTGTGTAAATATTTCTTACATAGAGAATGGAATATAGACAGAAATATACACAGAACACACACATATTATGTAAATACAAACTTTTAATTTGCATGCAATTAATCGATTTGACAGCACTAATTGTAATTAAATTTCATTGCAGTTCTGCATCTTGGTTGCTGCCTCAATTCAAATTCAACTGAAATTAAACGATTTAACAAGAAATTAAAAAGCATTCTCATTGCAATTCTAAACGGTGCACATCACATCAAAACAGACTGGACTGAAGTTACCCGAGATAAACGATTCAGCATGCTATGTGGCTCGAGGAGCCAAATCATATGAAACTTTTATTAAGCCACGTTTTCCAATCTGAAACAGGTCTTGCTGAGTGCTTAGAATAACGCACAGAAGCCTGTTTATTGTGTTTGCCTCTGCTCGGCAGGTCGCTGCTTTGAAGCAAACAATCTAAGCTGACATTACAGCAAGGTTATTGAAACCTGGTATCATGAGGGTTGTAAATACATTAAAATATAGAGCACGTCTTTCAAATGCTTTCTCTATAGCCTGCAGACTTCTCTCGGAAAACAAGAACAAAGTCTCAGCTTTTTCATAATCTGCAGAGAAATTCTACACGAAAGAAAACATTTTATCATCGTAACACCATGCCTTTGAGAAATTTCAGTATGTAAATCTGAGTAAAATGAATATATCATATATCTCTCAATATGGTAGCTAAATGCAAGCCAGTAGGAAAGCTTGTCTTTTCATTGTGATCTGAGACCAGTTTCACATGTGTGGACAGAAGGCCTGTGTGACTTTCTCCCACCAATCACTCACCTGAACAGTGCTTCACTTTCACATATTCTTATCAAGTTATCATAGATTTGAGCAATAAGGCCCTAATTTTTCTGTTAATGTCAGTCAGGGAACTATTAAAGCATTGACAGTTCCAAAAGAAAATGAAAGGCTGCCTACGACGACATGTTTGACCTTATATTGTGTGAGAGAGTTCTGCCACGAGTCTCATTATACCCGTGATTACAGTCAATCCCCTTAACTCTGCCTATAGAGGCTACAGTAATTACTCTCACACAGCATGCAACTCAGAGAAATTACCTTCATAAATACATTTCTCCACCTTTGCTTTTAGCTCCCATCTACTTTAATTCGCTGACAAGAACCTTCAAAAAAGAAAGGTGGAAATTAAGTCTTGGGCCACCTTCTTTATGACCTTATTCAGAGCAATCGGAAGACAGAAAAAAGAACAAGCTGAAGCACTGACGTGACAATGGGTAAAACACAAATGTTTTTCTGTTTGTTATGTGAGTCCAGTGAATGAGATACTGTAAGTCCTGCTTCTTGCACTGTCACACTTTTGTGTTCAAATCTTGTTTGCAACATCCCATTTTTTCCCTGACCTCGCTACGCTTTGCTTTATAATAAAAATTGCAAAAAGCATAGGAAGAAAAAAAAGGTAAGATTTAAAAAGGTAACAACTTTTTATTTTTAGTCAAAGAGAAATTAGATAATACACCTAATCATATTTTACTGTCGACTACAGAAAAAAAAATCAAGCTCATAAGGGGTAAAAAACAAAAAGTGGATTCCATTGCAAAACAAAAAATCCACATCCAGGCACTCACATAGCAAGCGACGTAAAAAAGCCTTTATTATAAGACTGGGCTACATAATAAAAAAGGGTGTCTTTTTAATATATAGCCCTGTCTTATAATAAAGGCTTTTTTACTTTGCTTGCTATGTGAGTGCCTGGATGTGGATTTTTTGTTTTGCAATGGAATCCACTTTTTGTTTTTGACATTTTGTTCCCTCTCTGGAGCACCCATAGTCTCGCTTGTAATCACCTGATGCGCCCCTGGTCAAGATTTTTTTCTTTGACTATTCTCATAAGGAGTAAGTTGAGTCATTGGTGAACTTAAGTGATTAATATTTCAAACAAATCTACGAAATAAACAAGTAAAAAATCATGTACTAATGCACAATTCCATTATTTAATTCCATTATATTTTGCTTAAGCATCTTAGATTAATCATTTTACACTGACACCTTCAATCCAACTCTCTCCCACTCCATGCTTTTTGTTTTGAGCGTATGTGAGAAGTAATGTAGCAAACAATCAGTCAGTCAGAGGTTAAATCGTGTGGGATGTACCTGTAATGAGCTTGCTTTAATGAATGCACTCCGCTTAAAGTTGATAATTGAATGAAGACACAGTCTCCTTCTGCCCTGAGCCAAAGCACTGAGAAAATAATTTGTAAATACATTTCCGAAGCTGAATGCTTTTTTTTTCATTTTGAATGCCTACTTTTAATAATTTCCTATGCCGTGTGCTCATGCAAAGCACTCGTGTTTAAAAAACCGAAGACACTGATAATTATGTGACTTCTTGTTGAATAGGGAAAAAAAAGAATAATTAAAATGAATCACTGAACATGCATGAGTGAAAACAGCAACTTTGCACAAATCTTTAAACCAGCATAGTTGGAAGAAAATGAAAATATGAAAGAAACAGTCCCCGACCTTCACATTTTCTTTTAGGGGCAACCTAAGGCAAGATGAGGAGGGGAAAAAAATAAGATGTGTAAATCTGAGCATATTTCAGGCATGTAAATAATAACTGAGAAATGAAAAGACAAGGTAATGCAGGCTCTGTTGAGACAGCAAGACAAAGAAGTTTTATGCAAATATAATTAAGCTGTAGCTAGAGATATGATAATTAGCTGTTTATTGCAAACCGATGTGCAATGTCTCATTACAAAGACTAAATGTAAACAGCTCTCTCAAGTCTGTGTTGAAAAGACTGAGATTAACAATGGGAACATGGAACGACAGTCTATGAGATGCAAGTGGCTCAATTTATCAAGGCCCTATTGTTGGGAGACTAATTAATTTGTTTGTGTGATTGCTTTGCTGGGCAGCTCACACAGCTAAAAACAAGACTGATAACCTCAGTCACCTCGGAAAAAGCCTTGAAATCCCAGCACGGGGAAAGTTTTCATTAAACTGCCATACTCCCTTCTTTCTCCTTTCGTTTTTGCTATGGGTTATCACTCAAGCTGTCACAAATCCAATCCATGAACTTCCAGTCACTCACCTCTAGAGGTCACTCACCCTTCACATGGACTTTCACACCACCCAGTCAGTCACAGATCACTCAAGGACTACATTTCCCATCATCCACTGCACCCACACAGTTGTTCACCATGATCAAGCACGCACCTGTTTTCCATCTCACAATCACCATCACCCAATCACACACACACACACACCCTATATAAACCATGGACATTCTCTCACACTCTGCCGAGTATTGTTAGCCAGTCTACATACAAAGCGTTACCTGTATTCCTAGTTTGTTTCTGCCCTTGTTTCCTGTTTACCTAGTTTAGATCTCCCGTGTTTGACTCTGCCCGTTTCTCTGGATATTCCCTCTGCTTTGCCCTTTGGACTATTGTGACACCTCGTTTGGATTATTGCTCGTTACCTTGGACTATCTCTCTGCCTAGCCCTCTGGATACTGTACGCTGATCGTCGACCCTCGCTTCCCCTTGGATTATTCTTGTGTCTTGCCCATGCCATACCTGTTTGCTACTGACTGACCCTGCCTGTATTGACCATGTTTAATAATAAAGCCTTGCAAATGGATCCGCCTGTCTCACGTCTCGTCAACCCCGTAACAGAATACTCGGCCACAAAAGGATCCAGCGGCTTTTCTAGTGGATATTGGCCAGGTATGGACATTGCAAGAATTTTGTTACACCTCAGGCAGGGCTTGCGACCACTTGAGGAGTATATACAAGAATACTTAGACCTCGCCCATTTTTCTGATCTGCCGGACTGTGTACTCATAGACTTCTTTTGTGAGGGCATTAATCAGCCGCTGAAATCACAGCTAACCCGTGAGGGTCCCCGTTCATCTCTCAGTCAGTTCCTGGACTATGCTTTGCTATGTGTTGGCTCTTCGTTTACTGTGGGGGTCGCGGAGGAACGAGACACCGCACCCAATTGTGTGATCACAGCTGCGCTAGAGCACGCTCACAAAATGGCGGCCACAACAACACCCCGTAGCGTCATTGCTGCCAGTCACAAGCCAGGTCAGTTCCCAGCTGATGTTAAAGAGTCAAGTCAAGTCACCGCTGCTGTTAAAGAGTCAAGTCAAGTCACCGCTGCTGTTAAAGAGTCAAGTCAAGTCATCGCTGCAGTTAAAGAGTCAAGTCAAGTCACCGCTGCTGTTAAAGAGTCAAGTCAAGTCACCGCTGACGTTAAAGAGTCAAATCAAGTCACCGCTGACGTTAAAGAGTCAAGTCTAGTCACCGCTGCTGTTAAAGAGTCAAGTCACCGCTGCTGTTAAAGAGTCAAGTCAAGTCACCGCTGCTGTTAAAGAGTCAAGTCAAGTCACCGCTGCTGTTAAAGAGTCAAGTCAAGTCACCGCTGCTGTTAAAGAGTCAAGTCAAGTCAAGTCACCGCTGCTGTTAAAGAGTCAAGTCAAGTCACCGCTGCTGTTAAAGAGTCAAGTCAAGTCACCGCTGCTGTTAAAAAGTCAAGCCAAAGCACAGTTGATCGTCACAAGTCAAGCAAAGCCACATTTGATCGTCACAAGTCAAGCCAAAGCACAGTTGATCATTCCAAGTCAATCCAAGCCACCAGCGATCTCCGTGAGTCAAGCCAAGCCACAGTTGATCGTCACAAGTCAAGCCAAGCCACAGTTGATCGTCACAAGTCAAGCCAAGCCACAGTTGATCGTCACAAGTCAAGCCAAGCCACAGTTGATCGTCACAAGTCAAGCCAAGCCACAGTTGATCGTCACAAGTCAAGCAAAGCCACAGTGGATCGTCACAAGTCAAGCCAAAGCACAGTTGATCATTCCAAGTCAAGCCAAGCCACCAGTGATCTCCGTGAGTCAAGCCAAGCCACAGTTGATCACCACAAGTTAAGCCAAGCCACAGTTGATCGTCACGTGTCACGCCATGCCTCAGCTCTCCAGCCAGAGTCACGCCATGCCTCAGCTCTCCAGCCAGAGTCACGCCATGCCTCAGCTCTCCAGCCAGAGTCACGCCATGCCTCAGCTCTCCAGCCAGAGTCACGCCATGCCTCAGCTCTCCAGCCAGAGTCACGCCATGCCTCAGCTCTCCAGCCAGAGTCAGTCCACGTCGCATCTGACCAGCCAGAGTCAGTCCACGTCGCATCTGACCAGCCAGAGTCAGTCCACGTCGCATCTGACCAGCCAGAGTCAGTCCACGTCGCATCTGACCAGCCAGAGTCAGTCCACGTCGCATCTGACCAGCCAGAGTCAGTCCACGTCGCATCTGACCAGCCAGAGTCAGTCCACGTCGCATCTGACCAGCCAGAGTCAGTCCACGTCGCATCTGACCAGCCAGAGTCAGTCCACGTCGCATCTGACCAGCCAGAGTCAGTCCACGTCGCATCTGACCAGCCAGAGTCAGTCCACGTCGCATCTGACCAGCCAGAGTCAGTCCACGTCGCATCTGACCAGCCAGAGTCAGTCCACGTCTCAGCTCCTCAGCCAGAACCTATTCCGCCCAGAGACTCAAGGTCAGTCCTTCAAGTTCCCCGGTTGATGTCCAGCGTAAGGGATGCACAGCTGGTATCTGTACGCACTGCTGGTATCCCCAGATCCACTCACTCTGACCCTCCTGTCTATGAACTGATTACCCTGTCTGAAGCGCTTCCCAGGGTGGGGATAGCACTATGTTGCATTTGGGCCACGTACACCACCACGGTACTGCCCCAGGGGAAGGCGTCGGCCGCAGAACCTCCCCAAGCGGTGGTGCTCACCTCAGCCCCTGGTAAGGTGGTGGCGCCCAGCAATAGACTCTCATCCGGTCCTGGTATCACCGTAGAACCTCCAGAGGTGGCGGCGTTAGCTGCAGAACCTCCAGAGGTGTCGGTGGTATCCATCCATGAACTCTCACCTTGTCATGTCACGGCTATAAGGGCCGTCAGTGAGCTCTCACCCTGTCCTGTCACGGCTAAGGAAGCCGTCTGTGAACTCATCCTATCCTGTCACGGCTATGGAGGCCGTCTGTGAGCTCTCATCCTGTCCTGTCACGGCGATGGAGGCCGTCTGTGAGCTCTCATCCTGTCCTGTCACGGCTATGGAGGCCGTCTATGAGCTCTCATCCTGTCCTGTCACGGCTAAGGAGGCCATCTATGAACTCTCGCCCTGTCCTGCCCCGGCCACGGAGGCCATCTATGAACTCTCGCCCTGTCCTGTCCCGGCCACGGAGGCCGTCTATGAACTCTCGCCCTGTCCTGTCCTGGCCACGGCGGCCGTCTATGAACTTTCGCCCTGTCCTGACACGGCTAAGGAGGCCGTCGGTGATTCCCTGTCCGGCCCAGTCATGGCTACGGAGGCCGTCTGGGATTTCCTGTCCTGCCCTGGCACGGCTATGGAGGCCGCCTGTGATTCCCAGATCTGCTCTGCCACGGCTCCTGAGACTAGGAAGGCTCTCCCTGTCTTGTCTGTCTCTGTTCTCCCAGTGTGGTCTGTCTCTGCTCTCCCTGTGTTGTTTGTCCTTGTTCTCCTCTACTTTCAGGTGCTGTCAGGGCCACCTGCCCAGTTTGCTTCCCTGAGGTGGTTCTCTGGTCCCGTCTGTTCCGCCCTGGTGGGTTCCGGGTCCATCTGCTCCGCTCTGGTGGGTCCTGGTCCCGTCTGTTCCGCCCTGGTGGGTTCCAGGTCCATCTGCTCCGCCCTGGGGGGCTCTGGTCCCCTCTGATCTGCCCTGGCGGGCTCCAGCTCCGTCCGCTCCGCCCTGGCGGGCTCCAGCTCCGTCCGCTCCGCCCTGGCGGGCTCCAGCTCCGTCCGCTCCGCCCTGGCGGGCTCCAGCTCCGTCCGCTCCGCCCTGGAGGGCTCCGGTCCCATCTACTCCGCCCCGGTGGGCTCTGGTCCCGTCCGCTCCGCCCCGTTGGGCTCCAGGTCCGTCCGCTCCGCCCCGTTGGGCTCCAGGTCCGTCCGCTCCGCCCTGGTGGGCTCCTGCTCCGCCCGCTCCACCCTGGATCTTTTAGGAGCTTCTGGAAGCCGCTCCTTGGGGGGGGGGCTATGTCACAAATCCAATCCATGAACTTCCAGTCACTCACCTCTAGAGGTCACTCACCCTTCACATGGACTTTCACACCACCCAGTCAGTCACAGATCACTCAAGGACTACATTTCCCATCATCCACTGCACCCACACAGTTGTTCACCATGATCAAGCACGCACCTGTTTTCCATCTCACAATCACAATCACCATCACCCAATCACACACACACACACACCCTATATAAACCATGGACATTCTCTCACACTCTGCCGAGTATTGTTAGCCAGTCTACATACAAAGCGTTACCTGTATTCCTAGTTTGTTTCTGCCCTTGTTTCCTGTTTACCTAGTTTAGATCTCCCGTGTTTGACTCTGCCCGTTTCTCTGGATATTCCCTCTGCTTTGCCCTTTGGACTATTGTGACACCTCGTTTGGATTATTGCTCGTTACCTTGGACTATCTCTCTGCCTAGCCCTCTGGATACTGTACGCTGATCGTCGACCCTCGCTTCCCCTTGGATTATTCTTGTGTCTTGCCCATGCCATACCTGTTTGCTACTGACTGACCCTGCCTGTATTGACCATGTTTAATAATAAAGCCTTGCAAATGGATCCGCCTGTCTCACGTCTCGTCAACCCCGTAACACAAGCAGCCTTCAAGAAGCTCCCATTGTGTTAGTGGTCTTATCAGACTTTGACAAAAGCTTGAGGCTGACATCATGCTGGCCACAGAAAAAAAGTTCTGTCCCGAGATCTGAATCACCCCATCAGGGGCGGACTGGAAGAAAATTTCATGCCGGAAATCTCACACTCATCCAGGCCATCCCATACACCCACAACAAATTTTGAAACCGGACAACAATATTTTTTGTATGGCCATCATCATCATTGCATAAAAAAGTTTCAATTCCTATGCTGGGGCCAAGCAAAATAATTAAAGGTTATCTTTTGGTTATCTTTTTTGGTTATTTTTTTTCACTAATTTTCTTGCACCTGTCACTTTTCCAGCACCTTGTTGCAAAACAGCCACCTCATTATAATTTGTTTGCACATTTATTTTAGAAAAAATAAGTACATTATTGTTTTATCTTGTCAAAATTAGCACAATAGCTACATCTTGAATATATCTTTATAGAAAAATCTTAAAATTGAATATGTTTTTGCATTATCATGGGTCATGTTTTGTCCAAAGGAAAATTAGCCATGGTATTATTAGACCTCTGGTAAAAGTAACCATGTTTTTGGTGGATTGATTTCTATTTGTATAACCAGAGTTTTACTGCAAATACCATGGTGAAACTATATCGTGTAGCAAAACCATTATTAATTTGTGGTTACCATGGTTTAACTATAGTAATCATGTTTTTGGTTTTATTTTTAGTAGTTAATTGTCCTAAGGGTTGTGTTGTTGTCTGCCATAACTCCTCCTAAACCCGTTATAAAACTATGTTTATCTGCTAAACTATATTTGTCTGCTAAATTCCTTCTCTTTACAATAGTAATTATGTCCTTTTGTTAAGTTTGCAGTAATTGACTGCTACTGCTAACATTTGCTAGCAGTTTAATGTTTAAAGATAAACAAAGATAAGACTACAATAGTCTATGTACGGATGTAACTGACCTGCACTTGAAGCCCTGAACAGGACAATTGAGACTCTCTGCTCCACCTGGGCGCTTCCACTCCATTCTAGAGTCTCGCGTCCTTTTGGCGGATGCGCGAAGCACGCGCGAGGCAAATCGCGTTACCAGTCAAGACTAACCGATTCATGATATATTAGAGTTTTATTATTGAATGGCGAATTCGGAAATTATCACTTTAGTACATTCGGCAGGCAACAAAAACAATAATAAATAATAATAATAATAATAATAATAATAAAAAATGTAGGGTAGCAGGCCAAATTGGCTGCCAGGCCAGCGGGAATTCTCCCGGTGCTCCCGATGGCCAGTCCGCCCCTGCACCCCATTGTCGAATGAGGTGAGCCCCTAAACCTCAGTCTCACATTGTGACTTTTGCTAAACAAGAAATCAACCGTTTTACTGATGCCAAAAAGACAAGCAAGCATTACTCTCACCTGCGTGTTAAGAGGCTCATAATCTCTTAAAGAAACAGTCCACCCAAAAACACCCATTATCGAGAGTACCTCTGCACGTAAACAACGTAGGCGCTGCGCTTTGTTTACGTGCAGTGGTACTCTCTATAATGGCGGAATAAGTGATTTGGAGGAGAAGAATTAAAATAAAGTCATTATTTTTGTTTTCTTTGTGCACAAAAAGCATTCTCGTAGCTTTGTAAAATTGCAGTTGAACCACTGATGTCACATGGACTGTTTTACCGACGTCCTTACTACGTTTCTGGGTCTGGGAGGAACATTTCAGTTTCGTTGCTGTCTATGGAGGGTCAGAAAGCTCTCAGACTTCATCAAAAATATCTTAATTTGTGTTCTGAAGATGAATGAGGTAGTGTGGATTTGAATAGTGATATGAATATTTAATTACGTGCTGTATATGTATGCAGGTTTCAAAGCAAAAGTTAATTGAAACCCCTTATCAAAAGTAGGTCACCTATGCAATGCCAAAGTCAATCACAAAAAGACATCTTAGAAACACTTTACAGTAAGGTTAAAATTAGTTAATGCAATTCACTGCATATCTTTTATTAATCTAGGGTGATGTCAATTTATAAATATACTATAGTTCATTGTTAATTCATGTCATAATATAGTAGTTCATATTTTTTATACAATTTGAAATAATAAAAGAGTATTAGTATATTCAGAAATGAACATTGGCCTATATTAATAAATTATGTAAAAAAAAGTGTTGTTTTCTGTTAGTTCATCATACCTAATGCATTAACTAATGTTAACAAATTAAACATTATTGTAAACTGTAACAGATTAGTATGTCAAGTAAAGTCATACCAAACGTCCTCCTTGTAATCTATTGTAATTCCTGCTATAGTCACTGAGCAGTTTTTCATTTCTGACGGATGTCTTATTTGCATCAATGGTGTTCAGAAGCAAAAAGGAGGCCGATCCTGGTTTGACAGCTAATATCAAGGCTAATGTCTTCTTCATGGACTAACACGTTGCCTGCTTTGTTTGTGCAACAGGTATGCAGTATCCACATGTCTGCTCCACAGCATTTCAGAAAAAAGAGAGAACTAAATTAGTGTTGTCCCCCATGAAGGTAATTACAGCCATTCGCTCGTTAGCATTTTGATGATATTGATTGAAAATGTAAGGAGGTGAGGGATCCTTTCACAGACGACAACAAAGATATAAATCATAATTTGAGTTATTAATATCCGCCGCGCTATTAGTTTGGTGATTTATGGACCTTTACAAAGAGGCTGATTAGAGGGGCGAGGTTGGGTAATCTTCTGAGAGGGTCCTTATTAACACATTATTTTTCCATGAGAATATCAATGAATGCGGTCTTGTCATTATTGACAGAGGCGGGTGTAGTGATGCGGCTCTCTGCTCATTTTGTGTGCGCCCCGACTTGTTCACACTGGCACTGAGTACAGAAACCGCAGCATATTCAGTACTGCATTCTCTCCAGAGCTTTCTGACACTTGTGCTCAGGGATGCGCTCTTTGTTTCTTCTGTTTCTCTCCCTATTATTCTCTTTTTCTAATCTGGATTAATGAGTTAAACAATCAGTCCTAGGCCAACATTCCTTACGAATTTCTTAAGAAATACTTCACCCGAAAACAGTCTGTTAAAAACATCCCTCTATTTATCTACTTATACAGTATATTTAAAGGGATAGTTCACCCAAAAATGAAAATTCTGTCATTAATTACTCACCCTCATGTCATTCCAAACACGTAAGACCTTTGTTCATCTTCAGAACACAAATTTTGATGAAATCTTTCTGACCTTGCATAGACAGCAACACAACTACCATGTTCAAGGCCCAGAAAGGTAGTAAAGACATCGTTAAAATAGTCCATGTGACATCAGTGCATCAATCAGTGCATCATAATTTTAAGAAGCTACTACAATGCTTTTTGTGTGCAAAGAAAACCAAAATAACTTTATTCAACAATTTCTTCCGTGTCAGTCTCCGACACATGTTCACAAGAGTGCCACGACATATGCGTTATCTCTTTAATTATATACGTATGTATACACTACCATTCAAAATTTTGCAGTTGGTAAGTTTTTTTCATGTTTTTTGAAAGAAGTCTCTTATGCTCAACAAGGCTGCATTTATTTGATCAAAAATACAGTAAAAACAGTACTATTGTGAAATATTACTACAATTTAAAATAAGTTTTGTATTTTAATATATTTTAAAATGTAATTTATTCCTGTGATGCAAAGCTGAATTTCCAACAGCCATTACTCCAGTCTTCAGTGTCACGTGTTTCTTCAGAAATCATTCTAATATGCTGATTTGCTGCTCAAGAAACATTTCTTCTTAATATCAATGTTGAAAACAGTTGTGCTTGCTCAGTATTTTTGTGGAAACCATGATACTTTTTTTCTTGAAAGAAAAGAATGTTTAGTCAATTTAATTAGCATCATTGCTGAATAAAAGTATCACTTTAAAAAAATCTTAAACATTTTTAAAATATATTGGTATTTGAAATAAATGCACACAGCAAAATGTGTCATTGTATTTGAGGGTTGCAATGGAGAGGAATGAAAAAAAGCAAATATTGGTAAATATCAAATATTAATTAAAGTATTTTATTTATTTATTTATTATGTATTTATTTATTTTATTATTTTTTTGGAGCTTGACATACTTGGTCACTGTCAACAACTGTATGTAATTGCATGGAGGAAAAAAAAAATCTCCTTTTGTGTAAAAAAAAACCAATCCAAGAATTCATCCATGCCTTTTCAGGAGCAGAAGTGTTGGTGGAGAGGCTGATTGTTGTGTTTGCTGTCCCCTGGTGTGCTGCACCCTGCAGGGGTGAGGTCTGGGCATCTGGAGGCGAGGTGACTCACCGGGCCACTATCCCGTTCCGTTCCTCCCCTTTCCTGTACCCCTGACGTGCCCAGACGATCCTTAAACAACAACTGTCCACCAGCCCCAGCCTAATCCTTTGCAGGTGACCCAAGCAAGGGCCCGTGCAGAGCTTTCCAGGCAGAACAAGGGAGTGAACAGTGCAGAAACGCCCCACTGCATCCTCAAACACCACCATCCCCCAACTTAACTCCTTCAGAACTTGCCAAAGACACTATTCTGAGGGTCTTAAATACAAAATTGAAGTTTTGCAACAGGTTCTTTTGTAAACCACATAACCTGGACATCACTAATCAATGTTTTTTTTTATTTAATTTTTTATCAGTACTCCCAATGATCAAAGGAAAATTTCAATCAGAAACTGCTGGTAACCTTGGATTAGAAGGATCTTTAACAGTTGGTTGCTTGCAGGTGGAAGCTTTAGGAGAATACAAGCATACTGTACAATGGAGCTCAAAATTTCAGCTTTTACTTTTTCACAGCACGCCATACCTTATTGCTTTTATAAAACTATTACCACACAATACAAATATTAAAACAAAAAAATGTATGTATTGATGTAGTACTTTTTTTAAAGTAAATTATTTAAATGCTATCCTTCCTCTAAAAAAAAAAATAGTTCCTGACAGTTACAGTAAATTAGCAATTTTCACAATGCATATTGTTTCAAAGAAGAGTGCCTGCAACCCCTTCAGCCTTGACTTATTCACAATACAGTATCTTATTTCTTTTATAAAATTATTTCACAATACAAATATTAAAACCAAAAATGTACATACTGTATGTTTTTACTTCATGTGACAATATATTTCATATATAGAAATTTCATATATGTACATTTATATAATATAGCAATTTTAACAATACATATTGTTTCAAAGAAGCTTACAGTAAAACATCCCTTAAAGACCCTATTGAGCAAACCAAAGGCAACTGTGGGGAGGCAAAAGAAATCCATTAAATTTTCAATTGAAGAGAAGAAAAACCTTGAGAGAGACTATGAAAGCCTAACCTTCTCTGCAAGACATTACAATAAATGCACATATGCCAAATAATATTTTGCAACATAGTATGTGAAATAATAGTCATGTGTAGTAATATTCAAAAGAGTCATGCGATGATAATAGGTACATTACTGTTGTGCATTTCTAAAATTTAGGAAAGAAGTCTCTTATGTTCACCAAGGCTGCAGTAATTATTGCATTATTGCAATTTAAAATAACCATCAAATATTTTATTATATTTTAAAAAGTAATTTATTCCATGATGGCAAAGCTGAATTTTGAGCAGCCATTACTCCAGTCTTCCGAGTCACATGATCCTTCAGAAATCATATATGCATAATATGCTGATTTTGTGTTTAAATAAACATTTTTATTATTATCAATAATATTTACTATCAATGTTGAAAACAGCTGCTTAATTTTAAAATCGTAATTTTTTTAAGGTTACTTTGATAAATATAAAGTTCCAAAGAACAGCATTTATTTAAATATAATTTTTTGTACAATGTAAAAGCCTTTACTGTCACTTTTGATCAATTTAATGCATCTTTGCTTAATAAAATAAATAAATAAATAAACTTGCTGACTCCAAACTTTTGAACGGTAGTGTAAAAAAACAAAAAATAAATTCTGCTTTAGTTAAAAAGAAGGCAATTGTGATTTTATTTCTAATAATGTCACAATGTGACTTTACATCTTAAAATGTCACTTTATTTCTTATTTTATTATCTCACAATTACTTGATTTAGGGCCAGATTTACTAAACAGGGCAAATTAGCGCGAGAGCGCAATTCCAAAACCAATTCTGTGGGTGATTTACTGACAATGCGCAAGTTAAAGAACACAGACGCAACATCTCATTTACATATCGACCAACGCAATATGCCAAGTGTAGCACAAATTATCATAATAGCAAATAAGCAGAGCTGATGCTCATCAGGTGTAGGTGATCTACTTATGACACAGGTGCAAAATAGTTTAAGACATGCTTTTTTGGGGCGTTAAATAATAGCGCAAATACCAGTAATTTGTTAACGTTAGTAAATCGCGATGCGTGATTCATTTTAATACTCTCCTCCCATAAATTTTGCGTTTGAAAGGGAAATTCCTACAAATGCATATTCAATAAGGTCAGGCGCAAAAATAACTGTCCACACCTTTTCAATGCTAATTCTTCACTGTGCGTCTTTAGCAAAACCAGACAGTACCATTTTAACGGTTTGGACTGGTGCAAACTGTTAGTAAATCTGGCTCTTAGTTTTTACCAGAAACAGGGGCAGAAACAAGCTTGGATAAATATGAGAACTTAATGACGCAATGCAAAAAAATATATAATAACCAACAGTGCACAGTGTGTCTTTTTAGCTTTTTCTTTATTATTTTAAGCTTGTGCTAGAGCTATTTCTAGATCTAGCTATTTCAGAAGGTCCTTTTACATGATTTTGGTGTCCCCAGACTTTCAGAAGTAATCATGAGATATGGGACTACATCAAGTCTTAATCAAACATCATAATGGCTTAATACAAGCTTAATACAAAGAGATCAAATCAAGTCTCTCATGAACACATAATCAGTTTAAAAGCAAGAGTGCTGATTTAGGATTCATTTTAGTCCCTGTGTATTAGTAAATAAAGTTTTTTCCTTTCTTTCTTTCTTTCTTTCTTTATTTCTTTATTTCTTTCTCTCTCTCTCTCTCTCTCTCTCTCTCTCTTTCTTTCTCTCTTTCTTTCTTTCTTTCTTTCTTTCTTTCTCTCTCGCTCTCTCTCTCTTTCTCTCTTTCTTTTTTCTTTCTTTCTTTCTTTCTTTCCTTCCATATAATTTTTCCTCTTATGATCATTATGAACAAATATAAGCCTCGATTAGTATTTATCAGGCACCTTCTGACAAAATACACATACATCAACGTTTACTCTATTTATATTAATAATAAGCTATAGTGTAAAACTCTCTAACAGAGCATCAACAATCTCTTGTGACAAAGAAGTCCCATGTCGAGGCGATGGCAAACGAATTCGGAGGCACAACATCGCTGCTCATCCTCATGCCGCGATTCAGTCCATCAAGGTTAGAGTGCCCCATCAGATAGTGATAACTTATATAGCCTAATGGAAAACAACCAACTATCTCTCAGTTGGTCGGAGAAACATAATGCGCTGGGAATCAGTTGGCCACCAGCCACAAACAACACCAGGGGAGCTGTCAGATAGCCATGGCCAAAGTTCAAGGTGGACTGGAGGTGCTGTAATTGAAAGTTGGCATGCTCCAGGAAGCATGACACAAAATCAAGTGGCTCGAACCTTATTTTTCCATTGGATGGATGCCGGAAAAGCGGAAACACGAGAGAGAGAGAGAACCAACCCTGTCTCTCTCCACCCGGTGGGCCACCGGGCAGGCCGTGGAGGGCTAAGCGCTTGGGGAAGAGTTGCCTAAATGGTGAGAGGTCTGGGGACCAGAGTGTTAAATCCTGCCTGACATGGCTAATGCTTAAATCTTATTCCCCTTTTCTACAACAACACAGGATCAACAAAGCCTCAGCCAAAATCCTTTGAGGCAGTGACACAGAAAATTCCCATCCTGGAGCTTTCTACAGGAACAACAAACAGAGGTGGTAAATACAGCTGCATATTTTTGGCCTGATAACGTGCCACGTCCCTTCCTGAGCAAGACCTCTTGTTGCCCCCCAACCCATCGCATCCACTTCTCTCCCCTAAGACCAGGATCAGCTCTCTTCATGCTTGAGCGGATCACAGCGACGCTTTGACTTTCACAGTCTCATCCCGTGACCCTCTTGCCCCTCCTCCACATACAGAACTCTCCCTCTCTCTCTCCTGTGTGGCCTGAGGTCATGATTTTCTACAAACCTGACAGAGTCTCTATGCAGTGGCCTGTTGCCGTGTACCCTAATCACATGTGGTGCACAGAAACGTGGAGAAAAGGAGAGAAGTGAAGTGAAGGTGACACAAGTTCAAGTTCAAGTCAAGTTGAGCTTTATTGTCATTCCGCTACATGTGGGGACATACAGTGGAACGAGATGTCGTGCCTCATAGGACCATGTTGCTACATAGATACAGACATACAACAATGAAGTAAAACACTATAAACCTATACACAACTAACCTACTGACAGATTTTGACTATAAATATACTATATATAAATGTTAACCTATACATAAACTAAAAAATACAAACTATACAAACTATATGAATGCTTCACATAAATACTGTACATGTGCAGAGAGAAACATTGTGAGTCAAGCAGCTGGCTGGGGAACAGTACAAGATGATTTGTAGTGCATGAGCATGTAAACATACATATATTATTGAGTCTTTTGTGGGATTGTGTACACAGAGCAGTGTGTGAAAAGTGTCTAGTGCACATAGAGGAGAGTGTGTTACTACAGGTGATTTGTACAGGCCCACTCACCTGTGTGTAGCACACTTTGAATTGCACAAAAAAAGTCCCAAAAAAGTTGACAAAGAGACAATACGAGAAATACCACTAGATAATAGATGAGATGAGGGGAGACAAGAGGAGAAAAGAGGAGATGAGTTGAGATGAAAAGAGGCAAGACTGGATAAAACGAGAAAAGAAACAAGAGAAGACAACAGAAAAGAGGAGAACAGAACAGACAAGATGAGACAAGACGAGAAGAGTACAGATGCAACAAGAAGAGATGAGAAGAGTGAATAAGAAATGAGACCCGCCGAGAAGAAATAAGAAGAAAAGGTATCCACTTTATATTACGTGGCCTTAACTACTATGTATTTACATTATAAAATAAGTACAATGTACTTACTGTGTTCATATTGTATTGCAAAACACTTTTGTTGCTATTGAGGTGGGATACTGGTAAGGTTAGGCACAGGTTTGGTGGTATGGGTTGGTTTAAGTGTGGGTTAAGGTGTAACGGATGGGTCAACAGTGTAATTATAAATACAAAGTTCTGGCATGAAACGCTAGATGGTGCAGTCCGATAGATCTAACTCAAAATGACATAATGACATCATTATCACATGTCACAGGTGATTGGTTCTCTCCTGTATTGCTAACCAATGAGCTCGCTGCTCAACATTCAAATACTTGGCTAATGCTTGTGGTAGCAGTTGCAGCACACTTCAGAAACCCTCCACCTTCCCCAGCTCCACCTGTATAGATTTGCTAAGGGGTGCTCATGTATGCAAGGGGGTTATTCATGTTATATGTGCAGCAGCAGTATTTCTTACATGTTCACAGCACCATGTTGTGGATGTATTGGCAGTAGCAAGTCTCGGTACTTGCTCTGCCGCAACAGCAGCAGTGTAGCAGATCTATTACAAGACCAAATACATTAACATTGTCATGTACATTACCATGCCAGTTCCTCAGAGAATTGTCATGACAAAAACATAATTACAGAAATTAATTACAGATGTAATTACATGCAGGTATTTTTTTTAAATATAAGTACAATGTAAAAACATTGATATAAAGTAATATAACGTGGGACCGAACAAAATAGAACAGATAGAACAAAGATGAAAATGGAGGAGATTAGAGGTGATGAGACAAGAAGAGAAGAGACCAGAAAAGACCAGACAAGAAGAAGAGAGAACAGATGAAAGAACAGATGAGACAAATAAAGAAAAGTGACGAGAAGAGATGTAACGAGAGAGAAAAGAAGAGATGTAACAAGAAGAAAAGAAAATCAAAACAAATAGAGAAGTGAAGAAACAAGACAACTGAAGAAAAAAAGAGACAAGAATAGATCAGATGAGAACAGACGAAAATAGAAAAGAAGCAATGAGAAGAAAGGAGACCACATGAGAACAACAAGAGAAGAGAAGAGAAGAGAAGAGAAGAGAAGAGAAGAGAAGAGAAGAGAAGAGAAGAGAAGAGAAGAGAAGAGAAGAGAAGAGAAGAGAAGAGAAGAGAAGAGAAGAGAAGAGAAGAGAACTGGAGGGTAAAGCACAGGGAGGAGGGGAAGGACTCTGTTTGATGTAATCCAGGAAGTTAGTTCTGTAACTTAAGCCCTCCATCTTGAAAAAGAGCACAGCAGAGAACTGAAGGAGGCCCTTGTCTGGTGGGCGCAAGTTTTCCACATCTGTCTTCCGCATTGTGCCTCTCTCTATAAACAGCCCCCAAACTTGTTATGACTGCATGAGGATTTTTGGGAATGTTTTAACACTGATTGCATTTAAGCGTTAAATCATCCATATTAAAGTTACCAGAGTGAGAAAACAAATTACTGCACAGCATTCAGCTTCTCACAAAGATCCCCACGTGTGTTTATGCAATGCGAGTCATTTCCATGCCCACAATGGGGATACTTGTTATTCCTTCCTATATTGTTTTTTTTCTTTCTCTCCACTTTCTTTTCATATGGAATGCTGTGCTCTCGATTTCTCCAGGACATCTGACAGGTCGCTGCCTTTGTAAACAATCTCACTGAGCTATAACCAGTACCTGATACCATGTTCCCCTTTGACAGTAACCTGGCAACTCACTGCGAATTTCTTGCTTTCTGTGTGAAGTCCAAAACAAACAGGGATGAACATTACCAACAACAAAGTTCCTTTTCAATATTCGCTTGGCTGCTGTCAAAGCAACCCGCAGGCTCCTCCTCTCCCCTCCTCAGGCCAAAGGCCCCTGGTTTTCCCTCTGTGTACTGTCAATTCTTTTATTGTGCAAACGACCAGAAGCCAACCCCAGTATGAGCTGCACTGAAAAGAATGTGCAGACTGTCAAGAAAAGAGAGAGAGAGAGAGAGAGAGAGAGAGAGAGAGAGAGATGGTAGAAGTAGTGGAGTTTTTATTGACTTAATTCTTTAACTCTGAAGCAAACTGATCTATGCAATGTTAGCATAAAACACAAAGCTAATGCTCGAGCAACTTTAAGTGGTTACAGACTGGATCAGGCAGATCTTTGACTGGTGGTCTATTGCACCTGTCATTGTGTGCCTCTGGTGGACAGAGTAGTAAACACTGCTACATATTACACTGTAGCACTCATTTTGGTGTCCGCATTGAATTTAAAAAAGTGATATTATATGCATAGAAAATATATTAAATACAAGTAAAGTCTCTACTTTAAATGTTTCAAATAACTTTTGTAAAAATAAAATGTCAAAATATGGGTGAAATAATGTCCATCATCCATGTCCATTCCATCATCATTCAGTGTAACTTTTTCTGACTTGTACTTGTTAAAATATATAAAAGAAAAAGTAATCATACTAAATCTTATTATATTTTAAAAGATAAAAAAAAAACGTCTTGCTGACAAATGGTATGAAGAATAGTGGCAAAGACTGTTAAAGATTCTGTAAATCATGGTAAAAAAATTACATAAATATTATAAATAAATAAAACTGTATGTATGTATTTATATAAATGTACATTTATTCAAGATAAAATAATTTAAATCATACTAAAATCATTATTATATGTATTTATTAAATATAATTGACTTATTTATCTGTCCTTACTAAATATATTTATTAAAAACAACTCTCTCACTGTCTTTTTTCCTTCTTCTTTTATGTACACAAAGTACAGTATCTTACAATAATAGGGAATCTGTCAGCTTGTTGAATGTGTATCTGTACAATATCAAACAGATTAACACATCTGTGCCGAACTGCCAGACAGACTGTGGATGCTCAATAAAACATAGGCAGCAGAGTCAGATTACACACTGAATTACATCACCACACATATGGCCAATCCTGCACATATAGAAATCTGCCATTTAATTCAATTAAAACTTTCAAACATCCTAATTGGAAAAAACTGCCTGGAAAAATAGATTTACATAAACAAAACTATTTCAACAGATTACATCTAATATTAGCCATCTGGCCCCTATTAAGGCCACAATAATAATAACAATACAACAGGACGAGGACAGAACGATTGGGAACTATTTGGGTTCAGCGTCTATTCCCATTTTAATTTAAGAAAATAAACATCTCTGTGTTTGCAAGTGCACACCTCAACTTCTCTGTGATTCTAAGCTAATATGGCTGAAAATGTTTTACTCTGACTCAGGATAGAGAACACATGTTGGGGGAATGTTCTAAAAGTGAAAGGCATTATGGGAGCTTGTGGTTTTAGGAGTTTTCAAATGAAACAAAGCTAATTCTTTCAGATTTGCATCTCCATCAACACTGCTACCAATTATGACCTAAAAGCAATAACATTAAAATACTGTAACTAACACGGTATGGACTAGATGAATACAAACCAAAAAACATATTACATATCATGTGACCTACCGGGTATTAATAACACAGAAATACTTTGACATACATATAAAATCTGGCAAAAATAGTAAGTAAATCAATTTTTGACCTATTTTTAGAAAGCCTTTGCTTACAATTATTATAAAAACTCTGAAATGTTAAATTTGATAAATATGATATATTTCATTACATTTTAATTTAAAATGTACATTTATTTATTTAAAATAAAGAGAAAGGAAAAAAGTTTAATCACAGTCTAACTCTGAGTGCTGATTGATTACAGTGTTGAATGCTGGGTAAAAGAGATGTGCCCATTGCTGAAAAGCAATTCATTTCAGTGTTTGGAGGCAAGCACGTCCTCTGGCCTATTGGGCGGAACTGAAGGAAACCAATTGGAAACTTGAGTCACACATGACTTTAAATGTCAGACTCAAGGTAGCATTGAGCTGGCTAAAAGAACTGAGAGACTGTAGAGATTGCTGCTGCATGCATCATTAGGGAAACACATGAGCTGATTATGAATGGAGATGATCAGTACCCAGGCACCCCTTTCATTTGCAGTGCATTGTGGGGAAGTGCATTAGTATCACGCACTAATCTCAGATCAGCCTACATGGGCAGGTCTCAGTTACTTTAGAGACACACTGCATGAACAGGTCAAAGATGCTGCTTGGAGCTTTGTTATTCAGACAACTGACTTTGTGAAAAATGAAATGCAATCCAATGACAAACATCTGCTTAAAAAAACCAGCAACAGCATTTGTGTGATATTAAGTAAAAATGGCAAAAATCCAATAATATAACTAGGAATATTGGTCATCAAGTGATAATATACTGTATATTTTACATTTATTGATTTGATCAATATTGGATATTAATTCTGCATCTACGTCTATATTTGACATTTACATTACCTTTTGCGTTAACTAATACTACATTTTTAAACAGCACTAATGATTTAATGTTTAAATCCTTAAAACCTTTAGCAAATCTTAAAATGAACAACCATTTTCATACTATACATTATAATACTCTGATGCCTAAATTCACTTGTAGAATTTAAAACAACTGACTGTTATTTATTTATTTACATAAAACATGAACATAATTATTGGCTTACCAGTTGTAATTTTAATTATTTTAATATTGTGCATCCCTAAATATAACCAACAGTGGTTTAACATTTTAACAAAATTTAGAGTCATTTTGGCAAACTGCAGTCAGAATCAATACATAACAGTATGGGCAGAGCTGCCTTGTAAAACATGGTAAAACATGCCAAATCTTTCATCTTCGCCTCTGTCTGTTCACTCAGCGCTCTGTAGCCATGATTTCACGCCAGCATTTCACCGGCAACCTCAAATACAGTGCATGAACATCCCCACCCCGCTCTTACCCCTGTCTGAGTCCATGTCAATCATTGCTTGATCTGACTTAATCCACAGGTAAGACCAGGGCTTTGAAACTGACAGAACACTGGTGCTATGAATCAGCCTGTCAATTACCCACCAAGGCGTCCTGATTCCATTCACCAGAACTTCCAGTGATATATCAGTGTACAGAGAGATGTACTCAAGTTTTTAAATCAGGTAAACATACTTAGATTTGCTAGTCAGGTCAGGATGCTTTATCCAAAGACACAAAATTGTGATTGGCAGTAAATATAAGATAAAATTCTGCTTGATAATTCATGTTATGGCTGATATTAAAAATCTATACAATTTTGTCTAAATAAATAAGTAATAAAAGACCAAAAAATATAATTTTATGAGAATTTAGGCATCACAACATTATAATGTACAGTATGAAAACTGGATATTCCTTATGAGATTCGCTAAAGATTATATTTACAGCATATGTCTTTAAAGATTAACTTTAAATTGGGAAACCAAAAAAATCTAACAATTTAATATATCAATGAATTAAAAAAAAACAGCCAGTAACCAGTGTTGGGGGTAACTGTCAGGATCCTGGACTGTTTTGTTGTGTTTTTCTCCCCATGTGTTCCCTGTGACCCAGTTTTTCCTTCATGTTGATTGTTTAATTTGATCCCAGGTGTGTCTCCTTAGCTCCCTCGTCAACCTGTCTTTAAAAGCCCCAGTCCATTCAGTTAGTGTTTGTCAGTCCTTAAACGTCATCCCTGGTGTTCCTGTGTCTCCCATGTTCTCCTTTGGATTATTAAAGACTCCTGTTTATGAATTCCTCGTCTCCTCGTTCCGTGTTTCCGTGCTCCGTGTGTGTCGTGACAGTAACACATTACAAGTAACGCGAGTTACGTAATATTACTTTTTTCAAGTAACTAGTAAAGTAACGCATTAATTTTTAATTTACAAGAAAATATCTGAGTTACTTTTTTCCCATTTATTGACTGACAGTGTGCTGTGTGAACATGTTACTGTAGTTCTAGACTAAATGTGAATGTGCATTAATTCATCTCACTCGCAAAAGATTTAGTATTCATCAAAAAGAATTAAAACAGTGAAATGCAAACTCAGAATATGACGCAAACCTGCAATAATTAAATATGTTAAATAACACAAATGTATCTAATCCCATTTTTATTAACCAATGTCTTTGCTGCTGACCTTTGATGATCCAGTTAAACCATACTAATAAGCAAAAATGACTTTAGATAAACTAACAATTGTGCTTCATTGGTTTTTTTATTGCTGAAGAGTGTTGAACCTTCTTCTCCTGTGTTCTACTTTACAGACGTGAATTTACTTTTCCTTCAGCCTGAGGTTTACTCATTACACTTTTTGGTGTGAAAGGGCTTTTACATTTGCTATAATTACAACTTCTTGTATTATAAACAATCAAGCCCTGGTCATGTTCAAAAAGTATGCAAAAGTAACGTAACGCATTACTTTCCATGAAAAGTAGCTAAGTAACGCAATTAGTTACCTTTTTAGGGAGTAACACAATATTGTAATGCATTACTTTTAAAAGTAACTTTCCCCAACACTGCCAATAACAATGGTACTGATATATCACGTATCCCCAGATGATTCCTCTGTCACTTAGTCATCCGGCTTATATGTGTGTGTGTGTGTGTCTGTTCTTGTATTCCTGAGAAATTCAAAAGAGCATTTTTTAAGAGCATCATTTTTAAAACGGCCTTCAACAATACACAGCATTGGATTTTCAAGTAAGCATCACTGACTAGAATAAACTTGCTCCTTAAAAGAAGCTTTATTTATTACACTTAAGAACATTTTTAAGAGTGATCTCTCAGGCAAACCTGAGCTACGCAAGTATCCAATTATCCTTCAAATGAAGAGAATGACCTCTCATCTTAGAGGTTCACTTCATCTAAATGGTTTGTGCTCTTGCAATGTCCAACTGTAAAGTAGTGTGCTTGAGCTAAGGTGCATAAGATCAAGAATTTTAGCTAATTAAATAATGATGTGTGATCTCAACTTGAATATGGCATTGTGCCCTACTTCCACAAAAATAATCTTCCACTTTCTGCAACAGACAAAGAAACTTGGCCCCTTGGAAAAACATAAAATAAGAGGATAGATCAAAATTGCACTAGGTAATCTCTCTCGATAGATAAATATTGATTAAAATATTCAAAGCGATCTACAAAATGCGAAAGATGTCCAACAGATATTCAAAAAAAACGAAGGTAAGACCAAGGAGCTTGCTGTCCTTCGACAACAAAGCCCTCTGCCCTAAGGCAGTCCATGTAAGATTACAGGATTCCAATGAGTGACAGTGGCCATACAGTATCTATACATCAGATAGTGACAGGAAGCCGGGGGTCCGGGGGGATACGGTATACCCTTTCTCCATAGCCTCAGGGAGAACTCTGCAGGAGGAGGGGGCCCGAGCGCATCTTGCAGGAAGCCGGCGGCAGATTTATATGCCGTTGATCAAGTTGCGAGTGAGTTATAGCCGGAGACCCCTCCCTGTCCGCAGGCCCGGCGCTATATCAACTCTTGCCTGACAGGCAGAGTGTCTTATTCTCAAATCAGGCATCCATTACAGAATAATAGGGTTGAATAGAAGGGTTGAGTTTCCCTATGGGGGATTAGCCACCCATAATTTACTATCCATAACTTGAATGTGAGGTAATTCATACCCCTTACCCCGACGGTGCCCTTGTCAATCAATTGCGGGAAGCGATGGGGGGAAACAAATAATGATAAATGAGGTTGTGTTATTCTTTTGGGGGGTATTGAGGGATTACTTTGAGGAAAGTGTGTGTGTGGGGGGGGGGGGTAAAAAATGTAATGTAAATGTAAAATGTACATAAATGTAAAAAAAAAACATTTATTTGCAAATGCTGTCTGATTACTGCAAGTCAGAGTTATGCATTGACATGTAACTTGTGTAATAATAGAACCTGATATGTGATGGTGTTGGTGGCTTAATAGGGAAGGTTCTGAACTAATCATGGGATGTTTGATTTTAGTTGGAGGCACTTAATGCATCATGGGACTGTCCCTGCAAATATTATACTGCAAGTCCTGGATTTAAAAATAAATAAACAAACAATGTTTTGTCATAATCAGTGTTATCCTTGGCAACAAGATAACTAATGAAGATTCATTACAATTTTTTTTTTGTCAATGATACTCCAAAATGGGAAAAAATGCATCATGTCAATAATTAAATTGTTTAAATCAAAACATACTTGACAATGATGAAAATCAATCAATCAATAAAGAATATATATAAAAAAATATATTTTAAGGTGTGTAAATAGAAGATGAACAAAAGCTGGTAAACTGAACCACAGTTTAATATTTAAATTTAACTATAACTATTCAAAAATATACATAACATATATACCAGTAGGTACCATTTTAGTCACAATAAAATGTACTAATTTATCTAATTAATGTATGTGACATGATAAAAAAAAACAGCCACATCAATGTCAACCATACAAAGCCCAAAACCACATCATGAGGGTGCAAACTGCCTTAGAGCTACACAGACCCTCTTTGACACGGGATCTGAAATCACCCTGATTAAAATACACGGAGAATAACTACTGTTTCATGCCTCAATTGTTTCCACTGCCAAGGACAAAGCACAGCAGCACAAGCTTAACTGCTTCATAAATCTGCTTTAGATCGGGTGACAGACACTATTCGACATGTGTTTTTGTGTTAAAATTAGGGCAAATAATTGATCCGATCCGTTAACATTCGTGCCATAGTTATTCTATTCTATTCAACACACACAAGATGTTCAGAATGTGCTGAAAATAATTCAACTAAGCCCCATAAATTTGTGAATATCAGCAAAAGTCTGGACAGCAAGCGCTAAAGGATTTTTAGACATTGCTATGAGTCAAAGTGATAACAGTGATGTTGAAGTGATAGAAATAAAGTACTACCTGGAGACTAATTTAAACCTCTTTTTTGCCTGTATGAATGATTGCACACTAAATTTGGTATGACTGTACGTGTATGATCACAACTATAATTTAACATTAAATTCCTATAAATATGAGTAGTGCATTTGTTCACTGCTGTTAGTATAATAATATATAACGCACAGAATATTATATTGTTGTTTATTTGTGTATTATATGCTATAACATTACAGGAGTGTTGCTGTATCTCAAAAAGCTTGCAACATCAAATTAATGCTTTTGATTCCCAGGAAATGCATGAACTGAGAAAGCATCTACCTTAATACAATGTATGCGTCTGCCAAAAATGTAATGTAATGGGTGACTGGAACCTCTATTCACAACGAACACACTTTTAATGGAACCGGAACAATAAAAAGTTTATTGTTGGGTTTCTATCAAATGCGCTACTGCTAGTAAAACCAGATGATCAAATACAAGGCTTCATCAATTAATATTATCACACAATCAACATCTCTTGAGTTGCTGTAAGGGTTTACCATTAATGACAACATGTGAACATCAGACGCTGCTGTTTGTTCAAATGCACGAGTTACACTGAGACATGTCAAAATCAAAATTGGTCCAAACAGTGGAGCAATTAAAATGCAAATGTAGAAGACTATAGATTTTATAGTCAGACATACAAGCAATAATACTGTGAGGCCAGCCTACAGCCTTTTTCACTATTTCAACTAATACAGTATGTTTTTATTTATTTTTTTTATTTCGATTTTATCTAAAATGACTTACAAATGAGAAAAATGTGTTGTGAAAATCATTATTATTATTATTATTATTACATTGCATTACATTGACATTGTGCAAATTGTGGCTAAATAAGGCTGAAAGTACCATGGTCTGTGAGTTGGGTAAGTGGGTCACTGGCTTTCCGGCTCAGAGGCTCAGAGGCTCCTGATGAACTAGTCTCCATTATTAGCCCTCACTTCTGCCAGCATTAACCTGGGGACAACCACAGTTCTTTAGATGCCCAAGAAGTGTAAAAAACTGCACGGCAAGGGACAACATGTTCCAATGAGATTAGAAAGAGGAAAATAGGGTACACACACACACACACACACACACACACACACACACACACACACGAGACACAAGAACAAATAGGACAAAGGCAAAATTTCTGTGCAGGTACTGGACAATGAAAATAGTGGCTACTACTGCAAGCTCTTGCAAGGTTATCCTCAGTTATAAAGGACACTGGGTGTTTAACATGTCACACTCTGGAGCACTTAACAGGACAATTAGAAAGCACGGCTCCTGTCCCCACACTGATTTACGGATGTGTGCTGGATTAAATGCCAACATCCCTGCGTTAATGTTTCTAAGCCCGAGTAGTGTAATGGCCAAAAACTATTTATAACCTGATTGGCTGACTTTACGCAACTTCCGGGAGTAATGGCAATCAGGTTTTCTTATCTGCTTGTTAAGTCATGACATATCGAATACTGTTTCCGAGTCCAAGCCTCTACAATGTTTCATGTAAGAATATTATCTCAGCAGCTGTTTATGAGCTTTATTCCTTTATAGCACAGCTTTAAGCTAAGCTTTTAAAACATGCATATTTATATGCATATAAATATGCATATTTACTTTTGTTTTCTAAACATTTATGAAGTAATCAATACTTAATACTTTTGGAAGGACATCAATTTTCATTGCAAAGCGTATACACATTTTCAACTATTAATGACGTGATTAATGACTAAATTTTCATTTTGGGGTGGAGTAACCCTTTAATATGGCTGATATTCGAATAACCTAGGAAACATCATGTTGTGTTAAATCATGCTTCATATTTTTCTCACATTGTATATATGAAAAATATAGCTGCCTTTATGTTTTAAGAAGGCTCTCACGAGCAGATCATCAAATTTGTGAGACCATGGAATCAGAAAGTTTGAAAGCCCCTTATATAAATATTTTCAGATAATTCTGTTGCTAAATGGCACAAAATGAACTGTGGTTGGTCACATTACATATCAGTCAGGTGGTCTCTTCCTTTCTAAGTTGGGAGTTCTGAATAGCCAGTAATGAGGACATGACTTTTAGCTGACATAATCTGATCTGATCTCAAATTAAAAAAGAAAAAAAGATTTGCAGCTGTTTTCTAATTCTGAGCTAATTAGATTCTCGCATTTGTAAATTTCAATGCTGAACCTCGCACACGCTCATGGGCCCAAGTGGACCATTTAGTAATGATTCCATCAGAGTAAAATATCAAAGTGTCAATCTGGTGCCTGGCATGGTAACAAAGTTGACGCAGGGAAAGTGAAGGACATTAAGATCCGGATATGTCGGCTAAAATGTCATTAGCGCAAGTTGAGAGTCTCTCGTTACACAATAGTGGTTAACAGAGAACAACAGTAAATGCCACAGCTGAAGCTGATCCTATCGCACCCGCAGGCTATAAGAGCTGAACCTGGTGCTAATCTGACAGGACTGCTCTCCATCTGCATGAACAGGGCTATTATGATGAGTCACTCTTACATCACAACCTGCGGTCATTGTGATAGATTCAAGCAGATGAACAGGAATTGTGAAAGAACTGGCTTTCAGAACTAGCTGTGTTCTTTCACGTGATTTCTATGCTCAGTTGATGTTCTAACCTTGTGAGCATCTTCGCTCCCAAATTCAAAGTGCCTTATTGCGAAACCAAAGCAGTGAACAACAAAACCTCTTTTTCTTCTTATGTTTGTGTTATTTCACTTTCAACTACTTCAGAAAGTTTTCTCGGAAGTTTGAGAAAAGTGGGTCTAAGAACACAAACTTAAAGCGAGGACATGGCGTAATCTACGGCTCCTTTCACCAATTTATAATGAACTATTTTCCATATTTATGTTCTCTAGATTGTGCGCTCCTACAAATAGCGACTTGGTCTCTTTCTAAATCCCCTCTCAACACTTCAAACGCATCAGTGGACCGCTGGATACCCTCCGGGCTCATTTCCCCCAGGTTTGGTGGCATGATTGTCATTGCAGCACATCAAAAAAAAAAAAAAGTTTGGGAAAGTGGAGCCAATTTTAATCTCAATTATAGTATAAACATTTGGGTCGAGCATAGCGACTCAGAGAAAGAGCATTAGTGGTACACAGAATTAGAAGGTAAAACAGTTGAATTAATGATAGAAATAGTTACAGAGCCAGTGTCATAAGTAGTATTAGTAAAAGTATTTATAATATTACTTTTCATTAATCTACTAATAAATGGATTAAATTAAAATATACTTTACCGTTCACAAAGCAAAAAATTATCTATATTAAACTATATTAACAACAGACAGAGAAAACTATTTGAAAACTATTTAAAATTCTATACAATAACAACAACAACTACAATTTGAAAAGTTTGTGACACATTTTTCATCCACATTTGTATGCCAGTTTTGGAATATCACATTAAATAGCTGGATATTAATATGTTTAATTATAACAAAAATTCCAAAGTTATCATAAAAAGCATACTGCGCTTGTTTGAGTTTGATAGATTCTTTACCAAAAACACATTTACCAAATAAACTTAGATAATCAAAGTCAATGCCACTTACTATTATTATTATTAAATTTGCAACTCTGATGAAAACTAGCTAATGACTTTTTGACTTCTCTGTAAGTTTGACTTAAAATTAACAAAGACAATGAGGTTCCAACACACTCTCATGGCAATTCATAACTATTTTACATTTTGGCAAATTGGTGGTGAATTCATATGATTAAATCTCTTTCATAAATTATTTTTATTAATCTCATTCTCATTCTTAAGGCAGAATGAAACAGTAATAAATGTCAAATTTGGTGGAATAATTAGAATATATTTTTACTTATTTTAGTAATAGGACTGTTGTCATTATTACACTTCTTTACACTGATATAATTTTTATGGCCCCCCTTGTGGCCCTCTGAGGGTCCTCGGACCAAATCCAACCTAATTATATACAGCTTCCTTAAGACCAACTAGTCAGCTCTTCGTTCAAACAACTCTCGATCTAAAGTTGATTTAAAAAAATATGCAGTTTTGCACGTCCTTCTACCGCTCTTTGCTTTCATCTGTGCTGATTTCCCACCTTATAAACACGCCATTGTGTTGTGTTGTTCTAGTACATCAGTGCTCGGGATCAGGGATCAGTTTGTCAAAACTCCCTGTAGTAGAATGAAAATAAAGATCTCTCTTCCCTCCTTTGTCTTTCCTTCTCTCTCTTGGTTTCTCACTCTTCCTCGTGCACTCCTTGGCTCTCCTCCTGGCTTGTCAGCTGCCAGAGGCTGACGTCTCCTTTCATGTTCCATGCCCGGCGAGGGCTTTGAACATTCGTTTGATTATTTTAAGATAATAGCTGGTTAGCTGTCAGGGAGAGGATGATCAGTTAAAACCTTAATCACTGCCTGTCGACTTGCATGACAGTTTTTATTTTTTCTCCTGCCCCTTCCTTCTGCCTCTAAAATTAATCCGGGTAGCAAGGCAACAGCAAACACAAGCACACAGCTGTTGGTTGGAAGGGTAAGCAGGGGTGGGAGTGAGAGCGAGTCGGATGTTTTTCATCCATTCTAAGAGGTCTATGTTGGTTGGTTAGCAGTAAGGTCATGATGGATCTACTAGTCCCCCTTTCTTCATGTAACCTGTCACCTGCTCCTTATACCTGCCAGCCTAAGAACAGAGAAAACGGCCCTGATCTCCCTTACCTGTCAGCATATAGCACTCATGTGACATGGTCTGCCAGGTGCAGGAGATCTTCTAACAGGCCGTAGAGAGAGATGGCCTTGATCAGTCAGGCTGAAGAGCAGAGCACTGTCAACCAATGACATTCTAAAGCCAGAGCGGGAACGTCATCCTGAAAGTACATGTATATGACACGTGAAGTGGAACTTATGGAGAAGTTTTACTTATATCAAACAATAAAGAGTGTAGTTGGAGAAAAACAAAATAAAGGTTTTCAATTTAAAAAGACTAATTATTCACTAACACTGCTGAATGTTATCTTTAGCAAATCTCAAAATGAATATACATTTTTATATCCATTTTTTTATTCACTACCATTCAAATTTTGGGGTCGGTAAGATTTTTAAATGTTATTGAATGATGATGGTAAAGGAATTTTCAGCAGCCATTACTCCAGTCTTATGTCATATGATCCTTCAGAAAACATTACATTATCTGATCTGGAGCTCAATTTTTTTTTTTCAATAATGTCAATAATATCATAAATAATAATAACCAGTTGCACTGATTGAAACTGTTGTACTGCTTAACTTTTTTTTCATTATTCTTTAAATAATAGAAAGTTCACTTATTTGAATATTCTGAAACATAAATTTCTTTATTGCCACTTTTGATCAATTTAATGCATCTTCGCCAAATTAAAGTTACAGACCACAAATACTTTTGACTTGCTAATCATGTTTAGTATTTTATTTAACAGTTATTTGGATAAAATAGAACAGAATTATTATCATTGGTTAGCCATAATGTGGTTTATCAGCCCACTGACTTTTGATATCCCTGCATCCCTAGTGCTAAATATCAGTTAGCATCATGTAATATGCATTTCAGACAAATTAGACACTTCACAAAAAAAAAAACCAGCTCTGAGCTCCAGGCAACTATCATAACCACTATTATAATTTGGGGTGATACAACAGTGAAATATTTAAATAACAGCACTCTTGAAAGACTAACTATGAATTTTTTATAGTTTGGCATACTATGGTGGTCTATTTTGTACAGTTGTCAGGTACATTGCTGTTACCGTAGGTTATCAGTGGGAGAACTGTGACATTGTTTGCACGCTATAGCTTTCATCTCCAAATACACGCCACTCTGAACTTTTCAGTCGGTGCAGCAAAACATTACAAAGAGAATCACAACAAATAAAGCCATTCAGAACTGCAAGGTTACCACAAGCCACAAGCATTAATGGATCTGAACACAACAAACCAATGTCAAAGGTCGTCTTCTCTTCAATAACAGAGAGTACAATAGCAAAGCATATGGAAAATAATTAATTAGAATTAAGGCAGACTTTGAGTTATGGCATTAAAAAAATATTTAACATAATATAATCTAATCTAATATATAATAGCTTTAAAAAATGTAAGCAAACATTTGATTTTATAAACTGTCAGCTGAGGTCATCCTGTGTTTCTCGCCTGACCCTTCAGGTCTCCAGCACGACTGATGTCTAAATAATTGCTGCTTTCTCTCTAATATTAATCTGAGTTAGGTCCTCTTAAAGTCATGGAGAGCATCTCATCACCTGTTGCATTAAAGTCACCTCAGAGACACTGAGAACGAGGGTGTTTTGTGACAGAACGACACAAGGGGATTTAAATACATAAAATGTGACAATGCAACAAGTCGGCAGAGGGATGCAAGCACGGGCAAAGTGCCATATAAGCTGCCAGCTCCACTGAAGGCTTCATCCGAGGATCTGTGGCGGGATCCTGAAAGTCGTCAAAGGCGGCTCAGTTAGCAGACAACGGGTGCATGCTGCATGTGTCTTCTCCTTATTCCTCTCTTTCATCAGACCCAGACTTAGAAGTGACAGTGCTTTGCCTGACAAAGGGATTTGTAATATCACCGAGTGAATACGCTTCAGTCCTTATTATTTCACATTATTCCTGGTAATGAATCTTAAAACAAGATACGGTGCCTAAATTGCTCTAGTTGTACCGTGTTTGTCCCGTGTGCGTGAGCACAGAAAATGTCTAGAATATACATGCAGACAAACATGCAAATAAATAAATAAATACATAGAATCGTAGAGGTTATCTCAGAGGTTGTCGGTCTGTCATTGTTTGCAGTTTATAGGGTCGGAAGACTGCAAAAAAGAAAATACAAAAAATGGGAAAGAAAACAGGATAAATTGGGGTTTACGGCACAAAAGCCCACTAATCCTTGCATTTGGATATTTGAAACAGAAGCTCCGGAGAGAAAGCATCAAAGACAGCTCTAAATTAGCCTGTGAAAAAAAAAAAAAAAAAAAACAGAAGAGAAGAGAAGCCTGCCGATTTCCACCAGTGTGAAAAGACAAGGGAGCTGCAATCTCCTAGGGGCCCAGATTAGAAACATATACTCATTATTCTCTCTCAGTGGGTGTCTAAACCCCAAAAATCCTGCTTCCAGGGAGAGCACTGAGACATGTTAACCCCGCCGCTGCTCTCCCTTTGTAGCTGTGCATCGTTAGCCGCTCCGCAGTCGCATCTCGAAGGGGAAAACCTGACGAATGCTGGCAATTAGAACTCAGAGTATGTGCTTGTTCAGATCCACGAGTGGAACAGTCTTAAACACATTGCAGAGGAAAGTTAAACAAAAAGACAAGGGTGCACATGTCTATATGCGGTAATAATCTTTTTTTTTTTTTTATTAATCATCATTCCCTTTCCATGAAAAGCAACATTTGGCATTCACAGGAAACCCTTGCCCCTGAAGCTTCCCTCTTAAGAACAGCACCACTCTAGATTGTGAAAATGAGAATGAATGGGCCTAATCGCTATGGGTCATTGGTGCACGTTTACTCCTGACACAAGAAAGTAGGGACAAGCAAGCTAAAAATATTAATAAATAAATACCTGAAAACACCCCCCCCTCTCCCCCCCCCCCCCCCCCCAGTTCTTGCCTCTACGTGACCCTACAGGAATAGTGTTGAGTGCTGCATTCAGATGAACATGAATGGAAGTGAGATGCAATGGAATAAGAGAAACGGGTTCTCCAAAACCCCTCCCGCAGTGACCTCTGAAATGGGCTTGTGGCAAAAGCCAGGTCGTGGTGAATTGATTAAAAGTCTGGTTGCTCTGTTCTTGAGGAACTATCTGTAATGGCTGGACTGTGCTAGTATGTGAACATCATGATGCCATTCAGCAGATCACAGCATTCCAAAGACCTTCAATTAACATGGCAGACAATATATCCATGCATGTATGCTGGAAATGACACAAAACATAGGTTTCTTGCTCATGAAGTTGAATGACAATGTAAAAAATATCACAATTTTATGCACTTGAAAGATTTCTGTTTATAACTCTGAAAATCTTCAAACAAACCATTAATAATTTACCTGAGCGATAATTCAAAACAATAATGAAAGCAAATCCTTTTACCGTTGACTCCGATACGTGCCTTCTAATATTGTTCTCAGGATTAATCATGGTTCATAGACAGGAACAGTAAATATTTTAGATTCTGCTATTTTGTTCAGATTGAATTAGTGTTTATCTCTTTAGAGGCTCATCTGGAACAACAAGGCAGGCATGCCATGTGATTTCAGAAGTTTAGTAAATAATCCACCCCTTGCCTTTGAAGTCTAATGACCTAGAATGGCTAATGCTGTTTAGTACCCAAGGAAAGTAATGAGAGTTTGATTCACTGATGTGTTGTAGTGCAAGCCGTGAGACCCATGCTGAAGGAGAGACTGAAGGATGTTATATTCCCTGCCACAACAGGGAAAGCATTAAAGCAGTAGTTCACCTAAATATGAACATTGTTATTCATGTAGTCACCCTAATGTTGTTTCAAACATTTTTGAGTGTCTTTCTTCCATTGAATATCCTATAAAGAATAGCTTAGCTGCTCACTTGCTCAGTGATATACACAACAATGTTTTTTTTATATATATTTCTATTATGCTCACCATGAATGTATTAATTTGATCAAAACCACAGTAAACAGTAATATTGTGACATACTGTATCATTACAATATAAAACTGTTTCTATTGTAATATTTTCTAAAATGTGATTTATTCCTGTGATGGCAAAGCTAAATTTTCAGCGGCCATTACTCCAGTCTTCAGTGTCTCATGATTCTTCAGAAATCATTCTAATATGCTGATTTGGTGCTCGAGAAACATTTTTTATTATTATACTAAATGTTGAAAACAGTTGCGCAACTTAATATTTTTGTGGACAATGTTACATTTTTCAGGATTCTTGAATGGAAATGTAAAAATAAAAGCATTTATTTGAAATAAAAATCAATTAAGTAATGCATACTTGCTGGATTAAATTATTTCTTTCTTTCAAAAAACAAAACCTTACTGACCCCGAACTTTACCATAGATGTAAATATCACTACCTCTTCACCGATTCTGAGAAGTGGAGTTAATGTGAGAAATTCTGAGCTAAGTTAGTGACTTTTCAGTGAACAACGACAACTGTTTGCTTTCTTACACAAAGCTAAGGATGGATAAATATAAACATTTGAGCAAACTACTGTATCCCTTAAAAAAAGAACCTCATTTAGAACATGTCAGTCTAAACATCCTTCAATATTTATCCTGTTTTTTAGGATCTCAAGTACTGTGAATCCATAGTTATGTCAGGGGATTTGTGGACACTAATGGCCCTTTCCTACCTTTCAGCAGAGAACAAAGACCAGTGACCTCATTGTGTTTCACTCTCACAGACCACAGAATTAAGGTCAACAAGTGGGCAGATGTCAAAGGGTCAGCAGGGGTAGGATGGAGAACATTGTTGCAGAGAAAAAAGGTCCTGCCAGGAATGGCCAATGCACCCATCTAAACTCACACAATACAGATGCTTCCAAAAGCAGCACTTCTACCCCCTCAGACCTCTCACTCCTTGTTCCCCCTCCTCACCTC
This sequence comes from Aspiorhynchus laticeps, assembly GCA_023376895.1. NCBI lineage: Eukaryota > Metazoa > Chordata > Actinopteri > Cypriniformes > Cyprinidae > Aspiorhynchus > Aspiorhynchus laticeps. The sequence goes on along the minus strand of CM041810.1, from coordinate 18,838,851 downwards.
CTGTGTTCTTCGTTTGGTCCAGGCAGAATTGCAGCATGCTGTCATGCCTTGGTAACAAGCTGATCAGAGCAGGCCAGGCTACCTAATACAGACAGTAGCAATTATCGCAATCAACAGCTCGGTCCAATTATAACTTCCTGCTCATTATGCCCAAGGGGCCCCATGGTCCAACTTACAAGAAAATTAAGCGTCTGCCTCGCTTTGCATAACTTAATTTGAAATGACAGGGTGTGACATCAAGGGCGTCTGACCCTGCCAGCAACCGGCCCCATGTGTGGCAACAATTTACACTGCCAAATTGCTCCCAGGCTGCCCTTGGCCGAGGAAGCAAGGATGAGCCCCTCCAAACACTAGCTCCTGGAGATGCTAACATGGTATACTAAGAGATGCTATAATGGTATAAATAAAATCTACAGTTTATTTTTCAATTGCCCCGACTGCTTGTGAATGCACACTCCAAAAGAGAAACTGATCAAAACTAGCTATTACATGCAGCAGATATGCTATTTTTCAGATTAAAGTCTTATGCGAAGTCCTTATCAGTGATCTTAATTTGGCTTAGTCAGGTCTGCTGATGTAAAAATGCTCCATATCAAATAACTTGCGATGTTATTTTAGATATAGGTAACACAGAATTCTGTAGTGGACAAGAAAATCTAAGAATTTCCTATTGACTTAGATTGTTAAAATATTTGCCAAAATATTTTATCAAAATATTTACCAAAAGCAATGACATCATTGTAATACTTGCATAATGAAATACGATTAGTCTTTAGCTTTGCAAATAAGTACATACTGTAAAAGGTTTTCTTTCTTTCTTTTAAATTTTTTTACCTTTAAATAAGCTACATATTATCACCAATCCCTCAATCTCTTTCTCTGTAATTCATATTTAATTTATCTCAAACATATTCAACACATTACAGTTGCCTTAGGAATCAAAAATCTCATTTTATATCCTAACAGACTTTTTACCTAACACAATGAGTGCATGTCAAGTTCTCCCACTCCACTCAACAACAAAACTTGCAACAAAACTCATATTATTGTTGTAAAAATTAAAGAAATTCAGATTTTGCATTATCTTCAATGTCCAGGTAAAAAAAACAGCATTACGAAACAGGTCCTTTAAATCTTTGCAAAATTTAGCACAAAAAAGTAAAGTGTCTCATGTGCTTGTTTTCACTTGTGCTGAATAAAGGAGACACGTTGGTGACGGTAACTATGTTCCCTGATTAGAACAAAATAGAGGAGAAAAAAAGTGATATCTCACAAATCCTGCTGGCTCTCTCATGAGGCTCCTCACTGTTGGGTTTCTTAATTATTATTTTTTTCCTCCATTACAGAAAAAAGAGGGAAAATAGGACATTTTTGTGAGTATCTTGGTGCAGCATGTTTCATTAATGTGAGGCTGATAAATTGTAGTTGGCGTAATTAAAGTTAACTGATGAGGACATACGTAGAAATGTTTTGTTAGCAGGCTAAGAGACGGATGAAGGCAGTGAGTAATTGCTTTGGATTAATTATTTGGATATGGGGTACTTGTAAGTCCACCGCTCCTGAGGGGGTTCTGGGATAGCTGAGGGCTGGATGCAAGGGAAAGGCTTCTGTATGAGAACGTGTCCGGAGCTCCTGTCTCACTGCAGACACAGATAGCAGGACAGACCCTCAGCAGTGTCTAAAACCAGGCAGATCTATTAAAAGTGTGTTAAAAAATATAAAAAACCCTGATAATCACATGCTAAACCAGCAACAGACCAAAAAAAAACATTACTTGATTAGAAAGGTTAATCAAGTTGAAGAAAAAACTTGGGATGAGAAAGTCTTAAGATATTGAAGTTATTACAAAACAAAAGACAATCCGATTGGTCTCTTGGCCTTGTTGCTGGGGGGAAGACAGCTTGATTTGTAATTCATTAAATGTAGGCCTACCTATAATTTCAGGACTCAATACAGTGATAGATGCACAGGTCAACACCAGATAAAAATAAAACGAAAGCAGAATTAAATTCAAAACTTTTTGTGTCAGTCCCTTAGATTGTGGCAATTTTTGCACATGCATGCACTTGTCACAGAATGGCCCGTGTTCCTCCATCACTGATCACCTTCACCTGCACCTGATTAATGATCATTCACACCTGCTCCTCATCACCACAGTCATTAGGACCTGGATATAAGCTCACTCCTCATCCTGCACCACTGTCTGATCTTAAAGTCACTAAGCTGCTATGACATTGAGACTTGTGGCTACTACTTGGACCTTCACGCTCTACAGCGGACTGATAGCTGAGTATACTAACCTGTGTTACTTACCTGATGATACTCACCCTCTGTCTTCCCTCTCATCACCAGATACCTGTTCATCTGTGGACTCTAGAGACTCGCAGGCTCTCCAGGATTCCTATCCACCATGAACCTGCCAAAGGACAGAGACACAATCAGAATCCCAGCGCACTATCCACTATTCATCTAGAAAGCCACTTACCTCACGCAAAGACTCTCACCACTGTTGTCTTACCTAATCCTGTAATAAACTCAACCTCTTATACACTTACCTTTGTGTCTGGCAGTATCCGTAACCGCACTGGAGTGGGGACCTGTGAACTCTTTGCATGAAGGGGTACCAGAAAATTTGAGAAAAACAATAAGTATTTTATGCAATTTATTTTTAGAACTGTCAGTGTGTGAACTAAATAAATATTATACAAAAGTTACTTAATATTTAAAGTAAATATTTCCAGGTAACTATATATGCAACTTGTAAAATTAAAATAATAATAATAATAATTTATGTGTATGTGCGTGTGTGTGTGGCTGTGTGCATACTATATGATTATTTAAAGAAAACATGTTTCCAAAGTATTAATATATCCTCTGGAAATATAATATAATCAATTAAAGAATTAATCGTGAATAACTTTTTTTTTTTACTTCTTTCTTTCTTTTTTTAACAAAGGTAGTCATATCTGAGGGTCTTTAACATAAAAAAGTTTGAAAACCCCTGCACTAGTGTGTTTCATCTGTGTGTAAGCTACAACTAAACAATAATAAATTGAAAAACAGCCCCCTTCAGTTCCCTACTGGTTGTATTACTCTGCCCAAGCATTCAACCGTGGCCTACCTTTCACCCGTGCAAAAAAAAAAAGCAAGTGAGAAAGAAAGGACAGAGGGAAAACAGAATGAAAAGAGACTCCCGGAGCAGGTAGAACCATCTGTGCAGAATATCCAACCCAGATGTCAGGGAATCAGCCACCAGCCAGGATCACCTTACATAAGTAGTTTGCCATGTGAAGAAATAATTTAGCCATATTATTAATTGACGGTAAACTTTCCCAAGAATCCAGAGCCCTGGCTGCTGCCTCACAGGTGGGTTCTTTCACTCACAGGAACCGAGTGGGTAAGCGGACCCTGATCAAAGGGGAGATTGACATAAATAAAGAGCCTGCAGGAATGCATTGTGCAAACAAAATATGAACAGGGCCTCCAAACATTCCCCATGAGTGCGTGAAGAGATCAGGGGGCAAGAGTGGGGGGGGGGAGTTAACAGAGGAGGGGGAGTAAAAGAAAATCCTCTATTTTCTACCCCCTCTTTTTTTTCAATATATTGTCTGTACTTATTTTGCTCAAGGGGGCACAACTATTTGACAAAGATGGAGAGAGAAATTGCCCTGTTTCAGACAGTGAATGACAAGTGCACTTTGAAGTGAGCCGATAAATGTGCATCAGGGCACAGCGTATTAGGTTTCCCCCTTTTGTTGTGGTGTACATTTCATTTCTAAACACTGACATGTCATGTTTGAAAGAGCGCTGACATCCTATCCAAAATACCCAAGGATTTGATAGCGAAGCTCTGACCCCGGTGTGCCTCCTACAGTTTATTCTAGCTGATACACAATGCAAAAGTGCCTCCGTGATACACATTGCTGGCTGGAGCCACTGTGTGCCTCCATGTAAGGCATGACGTCTATGAAAGAAAACAAAGTACCATTGCTTGCATATACAATACCATAAGAGGACTTTACGGGTGATGGGGTGAGGTCAGCGAGCCTAGTGACAAGCCGTCTACTTTTTCCAAAACAGAGAAAATTAAAAGAAGCGCAAACATAGTGTAACGAATTAATCACTTACATTGTTTAATTTAGCTGTTTTGTTTAAGCTTTATTTTAGCTTTAGGGGATCTTACGATTTGATATGATCAATTGATATTAATCAAAACGTCCTTATTTAACACTCGTCCAGCGAGTTGTCAGTATATCTGATAAATTCTGTTTATTCTTGTGGCCACAATATAATACAGAATTATTTAAATAACTGTATGACAGTTATGAGCATATAGGTAACTTGATCTGAGCAGGATTTGATTTGAATATTACACACAGAATACAGAACACTTCTCTATAAATCAAACAAGAGTTTATTTATATCTTACTACAATACATGAACTAAGCTAAATAACATAAAACAAAATACATACATACACACATACACACCGGCAATGAATTTAATTGAGAATGATTACAATCTAGCACTGTTCTACTTCCACACGATTTTACCCGTGTCGATCATCAAATGGAGAACTATCTTAATTTTACCTTAGAGATAGATACGACCAGTTCAGCAGAATAAAGGTTGTTCGATACCTTGCTTTTAAGTTGAAATGGTCACTGATCGAGGAAACCCCGCGTTTCCCAGATGTTGGGAAACCCCGCGTGTCGCTGTGTGACGTCACTCTTGGGGATGCCCTTCTGTTGTTGCTGGTTTGGTTGCTCTGCGTTGCTTAATGCTTCAAGGAAGTCTGTTTCGATTTCTTATGGCTTTAGATGTTGAAGTTCCTTTCGCGTAGCTTCAGACTTTCAAGAGTTTCTTCAGAGTTTTGACGAAGTGTTGGTTTAGTCTTCAAAACTCGGCCAGGTGTTAAAGGCTCCGAGTTTCAAAGAAGCGCGCGATTTCCGAGCAGAACAGAGAGAGCTCCAGAGAGCAGCTGGGAGTCCGTTTTAGACCGGAGAATTTGGTCCCTCCCACTAGATGCTCTTCCAATGAAATAGGTCTTGAAGGGCGGAGCTCCGCCTACACAAGGCTTCTTCCATTGCATACATTATCTGCCTATTCACGTTGTCACATGAAGAAAATATCTTTTAACACGTTCTAATCACACATTATTAAACTAAGAGTTAACTTTCGTTTACACCAACTTGTTGCCAACGAAATCAGCTTTCATTCAAACTCAAACACCACGTATTTGGCATATACATATAATAACTTTATCTACTCCGTGGTTAAGGCAAAGATTAAACTATCTTAAATTCTGAATAATACCACCACACATAGGAATTAAACACAGGACAAAGTTATGTCACAGATTTCGAAGATATCATTGATTACACTGACACAGTCAGCTTATAAATGACATAAAATACACATTGATATATTTTGTAAAATATATTGTATATATTGCTTTTGATAACATAGCTTGAATAGCAGTAGTGACTACTATCAATTGTCCTTTTGGAACACTTTATAAAAGTCTTTGAGTCTTTTTAGCAAAGTCAATAAACAGAAACAAGCTGGAAGGTTCTGTTCCTTGACCAAGAAGGGATATTGAGGGGTGTTTCAGTTTGGATGTGAGAGGAAACGGGAGGTCAGGAAAGTCACTGTCCAGGTCATGGGAATGTCACGTTTGTGGGGGTCTGGTCTTCCTTAGCTTGAACGTCTGTCGTAAAACGTCTTTTCGTGTTGATAAAAATCATTGAATTATGCGTTGACGACCAGAGGATCCATAAAGTTTGTCGTTTTGACCATTGCCAGATGTTTACCTCAAAGCTCTCCTATTTTGAGAGGTTTCTTTTAGATGATAACCCAAAGGCATGGCAGGAAATTGGCCAGCCAGTTGGGTGAGGTGCTCTTCCTCTGTCAAATTTTATGACTTGCAGATAGAGAGAAAGTTTCTTTAAGCCTGAGGAATTTTGTGGTTGCACTTAGTGTGTGTGTGTGTGTTCTTTCCTCCACACAGGTCCTACACATCCCCCTTTTGCTCGGTGAGGTTCCCATTGCGAACGTCGGCGGGCACTGGAACAAGAAGCAGGGAGAACAGGCACACACCCAAGACACAAACAACATCTCCATCACTGACTGAGTCCTGGTGTAGGGTAATTTGGGAAAGAACAGGTTAGGAACTTGAGAAGATGTAGGGGTGCATTCTTTAGGATTACTGGCAATTGAGTCATTCTGATTGGTTTAATTGTCAGGGGTTCGACGAGGCGGTATAGGCGTGATCTCAAGCAGGTTGGTTGAGTTCTCAGGTTCAGGTTCTTGGTCGGTTTTATCACGTCGGAAAATACGTGGGACGCCTGACGTGCATTTGTTGAAAGACTCTTGAACGGCGTTCACTCGCTTGTGTAGGAGGAAGGCCAGTGTCAATGTCACAACGTACCCTACAATAGTAGAGATGCAAAGCGCTGTGTCAGCGGCAGACCAAGACCGAATAATAGGCGCGCCAGCGGGCGGAAGGCGAGCGATAGCTTCTAAAGCCGTATCAACAGGAGTCAAGTCAATAAGTTGCGTTCCTTCCTCCTTGATCCTTTCTTCCAATTCTGGATCAAGGACGAAGGAGTGCCGTTTGAAGAAGGGCGAGATTTCGATTTCAGCCTGATACTCGTCGTCAGTAAGGTGATACAATGCTAACTCGTCAATATGGAGGATCGAGCCCTTAGGGACAGTGATCCATAAAGTTTGGTTGGGCAAGGTAATGCGTGTGGCTGTGTCGTGTTGATCGTATGTGAGGGTAGCTGTTTGTGCTGGGGTGTTGACCAGCCATCGGTTTCCGATGATTTCGGCTTGCGTTACCTCAACTTGAGAACGTGGTGTCGCTTCGGCGGGGCAGCTAGTGTCGGGTCTAATGGATTCTAGGCCGCAGATGCCCTCAGTATTATCGCGGACGAAGGGTTTACTCGGGCAAAGGAAGTGAATGTCCTTCGTGCGCGTACACATCCTCAGGTTTGGGACCAAGTACAACTGTTCGTTGCTATCGTGATACGCAACGACTTCAGGAGTGTGGATTTTGACATAGGTGTTCCCTTGCCAAAATCCCACATTCACAACGTCTTTGAGCCGGTAAATGTTATTCGAGTCGATAATGGGCAAACTGAGGAGAAAGGCCAAGTCGCCTGCTTCCGGGTCTACGTACAAGGGAATAGCGATACCCAGGGAAAAGGCGAGATGGGTTTGGATGGGACTAGCATGGCCCGCGGTGGCCGAAGTTAGGATATTTTGGACAAGGACCAAGAGGTATCAAGTAGTGTGCAATCCTACCCATGGCTAAGTTATCAATTGAGGACTTACTTCACGTAGCATGTAGGTCATGATTTGGTGGGTCGCCTCGATCGGTTGATAACGGTTCTCACAACGAGTTACAACGACTTTATTGAAGGGAGTCAATCTTAATTTTGGGACCTGGATTTAAATAATTGGTAAAGGGAGTTCCCTGATGAGGGGACTAGAGGGGAGAGGAAATTATAGTGAAAGAGGAAGGATAAAACAAAAACAAAAAAAAAACAAAGAGAGACACAGGTGAAAGGAAACAACAAAACGAGAAACGGCGGCACAAGGACACCGAATGAGGTTAGGCAGCAAACGAGTGTCACATGTGTGGAGTATCTCCTCTCTACTAGAGGCTGGCTCTAGCAGTGCAGCTGAGGAGAGAGTGTAAGTGTTGTGTTTCAACAAGGTCGCTATATGTTTTCCTAACAACAGAAATTATGTTAGTGTGGTGTAGAGCATATGATTGTCGCTCTGCGTCAGTGGGTTTGATCTTCCCCCTTTTCCGATCGGCTGGAGCTCTGGTGCCTCTTTATCTGGTTTCGATGGACCCATCGAAGGACTGACTCGCTGCGCCCTTGTCCGATTTTGATTCGGTAGGCGACAGGTGAGAGCTTGTCTACAATCGCGTGGGGTCCTGTCCAGTGAGGTGGGAACTTCTTTGACAGGCGATGGGGAGCGTTCTGCCTTGGTCGGGCGAAGCTGTAGTACCACACTTTGTCTCCGACATTAAACTCATGGTGAGAGGCCTTTTGGTCATAGTAGGCTTTACGACCTTCCGCGCTTCGTTGTAGTTGCTGTTGAGCGAAGGCGAAAGTCGTTCTCAGGTGCTGATGCAACTCTTCCAGGTATTGGTGAGTGGTATAGGCAGTGACGAGGTTCAGGTCACCAGGTTGGTACAGCAGGTGTAGCGGTAGCGTCATGTTTCTCCCTGTCATCAATGTGAATGGGGGTACGCCGGTAGACTGGTGAGGGGTGGCTCGAGCAGCCATCAGTACCAGCGGAAGTTTAATATCCCAATCCTTTTGATTGGCAGACACATACTTCTTCAACATGCTGACCACTGTTTTATTGGCCCGTTCAACTTGACCCGAGGAAATTGGGTGGTGGCTTATATGGAGCTTGGCCTGTACACCGAGGAGTTTCCACACTTCCTGCATGATGTCGGCGGTGAAGTGGGTTCCGCGGTCAGAGTTGACCCTTAAAGGCAGTCCAAATCTTGAGAAGATGTGGTTCATTAACAGGCAGGCTGTTGTTTCTGCTGTATCATTGGGAGCTGGGAGGCACTCTATCCACTTCGTGAATTCGCAGACCACGGTGAGGAAGTATTTGTTACCTCGCGTTGAACGTGGCAGGGGTCCTACCCAGTCTATTTGGAGGTCCGACCAGGGGAAAGTCATTCCTTTCCTTTGCAGTGGGGCTCGGTGGTTTGGGTTTGCCGGTTGAAACTGGCAACACACCAGGCATCCTTTTACGTATTCCGCCACGTCTTGCTGCATGCCAGGCCAGTATGCTACTTGCTTGAGTGTTTCATAGGTGGCCTTGGCGCCGTGGTGTCCTGCGCATGGTGCATCGTGGGCGTGTGTCAGCATCATCCCCCTTTGGCCGTGAGGGACTACGAGCTTTGGCGTAGTTAGGGGCTCAGGGACATTCGCGAGCACACCGTCTCTTAGATGCAGCATGTGCTTGATTGAGTGGAGCGTGCGGAGCTCGGAGGAAGCAGCTAGGTCGGAGGTGGAAATAGGATGAATTAAGGGGTCGGAAATGTGAGCTGCCATAGTTCGCAGTGTTTGATCCGCATTTTGAAGTGTGAGGAGATCGTTAGCAGCGAACTGAGGTGAAATGGCAATGTGGGAGGAGGTGGGGTTTTGTACGCCAGTGGCGTGTTGGCGGCGGGTTATGGCCGCTACTGAAGGGTTGGGAGGGAGGGCTTGAAATGTCCAGGACTCTCCGTGTAATGCACCTGCTTTGGCGAGGGCATCGGTTTGGTCATTTAAGTCTTTGTCTTGTCCTGGTTGACGTGAATGACCTCGAACCTTTTTCCAATAAACGATAATGTCATGTTCAGTGACAATGGCATCGCCTGCTTGGAAGAGTTCCTGGTGTTTGACAGGCTTGTTGTTAGCTGTCTTGAATCCATTCTGTTTCCATCCAGCTAAATGGCATGTAAAGCTTAGACGGGCGTAGTTCGAATCGGTACAGATGAGGAGTTCTTTGATGTTGTGGGATGCCGCCATTTGAAGTGTGATGAGGATGGCTGCTATTTCAGCATATTGCGCTGAGCGAGGGCCTAAGTTGAATTGCTGCGGTGGGCAGGGGTCGTTGTTGAGCCAGACCACTCCCGCTCCAGCTTGTAAATTGCCCTTGTGGTTGTAAGAGGAGCCGTCGACATATGCTGTGGGCATTCCTTCACATACATTCTCCTCAAAGTACCTGTGATTCGTCAGTTGAGGTTGTGGCGGTTCTTTAGGTTCCGCTGGAGTATGCAGCGTGTCCGTTGAACAGTTTTGACAGGCCGCTAGCCCGTTTCCAAGTGAGGATTTGTAGTTTTGGGCATATCTTGCCTCGACGTCTCGTCCTTGGAGTGTCATTAGCCAGGTAGCTATGCGTGCGTTGGTCACCACGCCATCTCTGATGCGTTGACTGTTTAGGAAGGTGACCGGCTGATGACAAGTCTCGATGATGACTTTCTGTGCGCCGATGTAATTAGAGAAACGCTGGATAGCCCACACAGTGCAAAGCAACGCCTTTTCGCAGTTTGAGTACTTGCATTCTGAGGGAAGCAGCGTTTTGCTGGCATAAGCGACCACTCGTTTGTCTTTGTCATGGAGCTGGTATAGGCCTGCGCTGAGGCACTGATTGGAGAATCCAGCGTCCAGATAGAATTCTTTTTCTGGGTCTGGGTAGGCAAGGCACGGAGCAGAGCACAGGCGCTGTTTGAGCTGGCCCATTGCTGTGTCCTGTGTTTCCGTCCAAACGAAGGGTTCATCCTTTTTCAGGAGGGAAGTTAGTGGTCGTGCGATGTCAGCGTAGTTTTCGATGAACTGTCGTGAATAATTGCACACTCCCAGAAAGCTTCGCAGCTCAGAGATGTTAGTCGGCGTCTTTATGCTTTGGATTGCTTGGGTGCGGTTAGACTGTGGCTCGATGCCGTTTCTTCCGACAAGCAATCCGACATAGTTCACCTTGGTTTTGCACCACTGTCCTTTGTGAAGGGCGATCTTGGCTCCTGCCGTTGTCAGCTGGTTTAGGACGTGATTGATCTCTTTGAGGTGGTCTTCCACACTTGAGCTTTTCATCAAAACGTCATCTACATAGACAAGGTTGCCTCTGGCTCTGGCGTCAGGGCATGCTTTGTTCAGGAAGATGTTGAATTCTGCTGGTGAGTTGGCATAGCCGAAGGGACACCGTGTGAAGGTGTACTGTCGATTGCCAAAGGTGAATGCCAGCTTGTGTTGGTCATCGGGATGGACGGGGATTGTCCAGAACCCGGAGGCGACGTCCAGTGTGGAAAGGATCGTCGAGCCTTTGATTTTTGGAATTTCTTGATCCAACTGGGTCATAGGCCATCGTGACAATGGAACTTGCTGATTCAACTTGCGATAGTCGATGGTGGGCCGCCATTTGCCGTTTGGTTTTAGGACTGGCCATATCGGGGCAGAGTATGTGCTGTTACAGGGCCGGATGACCCCCTTTTCCAGCATGGAGTCAACAATCTCTTGCACTGGCTCGTATGACGCTATTGGAATCTTGTACTGTCGCACAAATGTGGGTGGCGCATTTGGGTTTGTCGGGATGCGCACAGTGTGGATGTTTGTCAGTCCACAATCCAGGGAATCCTTTGCGAAGGAGTCCTTGTATTTGTGCAGAACCTCTTTGAGTCCTTGGCGATCCGCTTCATTGTGGAGGGCATCTGCCTCACTCAGGATCTGTTGAACTTGTGCGTTGAACCCGGCGTAGGGTTCTTCTGCAGTGAGGTCATTTGAGGGGCTTTGGGCCCCGATGGTCACCTGTGTAGGTGATTCTGTCGCAGGCTGTGTTGAGACAGCATAGACAGCGAGATGAGTGTCATCTGTTAGTTCTGACCGGCAGACGCTTTCTCTGGACACCGGCAGAATGGACGTGATGGCAATGACTTCATGGGGTTTTGTGAACGTTACGGTGTCGTCGTAGTCGTCTGACATTAGCTGTGTGGGTATAGGGCCTATGACAGGTACCATCAGTTCAAAGTCGTGGAATGCCTGGCTGATGAGCCATCCCAGGTGATTGGCTTTGGGAACGTGGATGTCTTGGGCCGTACAGTTGTTGAACAACACATACACAGCACGAGATGACACTTCCATGAGAGGTGTGGCTTCCAGAGTCAGTCCGAGTTTTAGGCAGGTCCTGGAAGGTTGGAAGAAACCTAGCTTACTGTTGAGCATTTGGCCAGGTCGCATGTTGAGGCGGACGCTGACACTCTTGCTGTAGGCAGGTATTGTGGCTTCTTGCTCCGTGATCATAGCACATGCGTCTGGCATGGTTTGACCGGATTGGAGATTCTTGAGGTTGACCGACGTTGTCAGTTGGTGTGACAGTGGAGCCCATATGATGTCATTTACGGTATCAATACAAGCATTGAGCCGGACCAGGATATCCGCTCCAATGTAGATGTCATGCGGCAGGTCTGAGACAACGAGGAAGTAGTGAGTTAGCTGTCTGTTGTTCCATCGTATGTCCAGAGCGCAGATGATCTTGGAGGTGGCCATGGTTGTCGACCAGGGACTGAGAGGGAAGCGGCTGTGCTTAGCGACATGTGGTAGACACTGATGTCTTTGCTTCAATGTTTTGAATAGCTTCAGGCTGATGGCTGAGTTCTCTGCCCACAGGGCTAGTGCCGTGTCGGACACTGATGTGCCTTGGACATCTATTGCAGTCATGATTCGAAGGGGGCCTGCGTTTGATTCAGGCTCCTGCAGTGAGCAGAGGAGAGGGTCCTTGTCCTTGCTGTTTGTGCTGGGTCCAGATCCTGGCTTTGCTACTGCATCATCGATCAGTGACTTAGGGACGGTGTCTGTGACTTGACACTGCGACTCGTTGGAGTCTAACGCCTGGCAAGGCAGAGGTTCACGGACTTGTGTCCACATCTTTAGGTGCTTGAAGTCTATTAGAGGTTCGAAGCGATTAAGCAGATCTTTCCCAATGAGGAGTGGATACGTTTTAAGTGGTGAAACGTATACGGGATGGACGAGGTCCATCGATCCCACCGTTAGGTGAATTGGGGCCACATGTTTTAGTTGTAGGCCCGTGTGGGAGTATGCTTGAAGGTTTAGTTCACACTTTTGGAGTTTGAGGGTTCTGTTAGTCCTCTTTGATCTTTCTTGGATTTCCTCCAGGAGTTCGGTAGACATTAGAGTAATGTCGGCTCCCGTATCGAGGAGGGCTTCGACTCTGATGTGTCGTTCGATGATGATGGAGAGGTAGCATTTTCTGGCTATACCTTTCTCAATGAGATTGCCTAGGAGTTGAGGGACTGGAGTTTGGGAGGAAACAGTTAGGATATCAGGGCTGATGGGGCTTTCTTCGGAGGAGTGGCAGATGACCAAGACAGCACTTTCAGGAACTTGAGGGGTTTCGTCAGCAGGTGTTTGTTGGACGCTGCTGTAATTTGGAGCATTAGGTGTTGAGTTAGTGTCTAACTCTGTTGCTGGGTTTTCAGGTGGGGTTTCGTGTCCATCTGAAGTTAGTGTGATTACGGTTCTCTGAGAGTGAGGTGAAGGAGTGCTGTTCTCCTTGGCTGGTTGTGTCAACTGGTCGCTGCCATCTCGTCCGGCCGCTAGTCAGGCTGAATCTGGTTTCTCTTTCTTTTCCCATTTCCGATCTTCCTCCTTCCGTTGGAAGAATTCTTTCATCATCATTTTCATCAGTTCTTGTGAGTCGTAACACGGTGGTGTCTCTTGTTCCTGTGTGGGTTCAGTTTGAGCTCGGTCAGCTTGGAATCTTTGCGAATTCTTTCGTCGATTCCTTGGGCTGGTCGCTCCAGGGTGAGTTTGTCGTCTTCCCTTGGAGTTTCCGTTGGATTCCCATGAGTTTTTCCCTCTTGAGTTTCCAAATGAGCTTGGCTGGTTCCACGATCTCTCCCAATGACTTTCGTGTGGCCTTGACTGGTCCCATGTCTTTTCCCAGTGTCGTCCAGGTGAGCGTTGACGTCCACGTGGTCCATCCCAGCGTTCGTACCTCTGTTTAGATCGGGTACCAGCATGGGAGTCTCGTTCTTTGTTGGACGAGGGTGCATTCCACTCCCTGGGTGGCGGCTTGGCATTGTCTTGGCGTTGAGCGCCCTCTAGCGCCAGCCCTTGACTTTGAGTGTTGAAGTCAAGAACGGCTGGGGTTCTGGCATTCTTTTCTGAGGCCATCTTTTGTTTGCCGTAGGCTTTCTGCGCCAAGTCTCGCAACTGCTGAGCATTCATTGTCCGTGGACATGCAAGAACGCCAAGATGGTGGCTTACGCCGGGATGAAGGTTTCGTAGGAAGAGAGTTTTAAAGTTCAGTTCATCCTCCATGTCAGGTTCGTTGCGAGTTCCAAAGTATGCCTGTCTGAGTCGGCTGTAGTAGGCTTGAGGAGGTTCGTGACGTCCTTGTCTTGTCTCCAGGGCAGCCACGAGGCCTTGTTCGGACTCAGGGTCAGAGAACTCTTTAATGAGGGCTTCTCGGAGCAGTTGGTAATTGTTCTTTGTGTGAGCAGGCTGCCTGTCCAGGAAGCTGCGAACTTCAGAACTGGATGTCGTTCGAAGTAAATATAGTCTATCTTTGTCCGTAACGTTAGGTCGCACTTCCAGATGGAAATCGATATCTTGGAGATACGCTTGGACATTTGGGCTATTTGGCACGCTCGGGGTGAATTTGCCAATGTTCCTGGCGAGCTTGTCGAGGTCTTTTAGGTCCAAGCCGTGCGATGATCTGTGACTGGCTGCAGCAGATTCTTTTGGCTGAGGTAAAGTGAGGTAAAGTTCTCCAGAGTGAGTTGGTGAATGTTTCAACACCACCCCCTCCGTCTTTTTCTCACGTGTCAGTCCAGAAACAGGTGACCCAGTCCTGCTCGGCAGGGGTGAGGTCGATGCGCGTCGTGTCCTTGGTGGCTCACGGCGCAGTTTGTAAGCATGCTTGAGTTCCTCTTGGAGACTGTCAGATTCCTCTTTGACGTAGTCAAGCTGTCGTGTTAGACGACTAACCTCGTTTCGTGACTCATCCAGGTGAGCTTCAAGGGCTTTGATTCTGCCGTTTTTATCTCTGAAGTCGGCCTTTGCTTTCTCCAGAAGCTGTTCAGCATACTGTAGCTTTTTGGACCGATCATCGTAGTCTGCCTTGACCTTTTCCAATTCTTGGCTAGTAGCTGCTAGGGTTTCTTTTAGCCGGTTGATCTCCTCCTCAGCACCTTGTTCCGCCTCATCCGATCCTTCCCGTCGTTCTTGAGCTTCAAGTTCCAGCTGCTCTATGCGTCGTTGTGCGCGTGTCAGCTCCTGCTGGCTTTGTGCAGCGTGCTTGTCGCTCAACTTGAGGGTGGCGATGAGTGTGTGGCTTAAGGAGCCGGTGATCTTGGCTAATTCTTTGTGATTGTAGCTGTGACTTGGGTCTTGTGCCATGAGGCTTGTTATGTTGTCATCCAGCTGGTCTTGTGTCTGATGTTTTAGTGTCTCAGCAGCCTTAGGGAGGAGGCTGTTTGTTGCAATGCTTAGCCATGTTTCCAAATCCTCCCAGTGACTGACATGTCCTGTTGTGTGAGACATGTTTGGGCGTGGTGAGTGGGATCTCGAACCGCGACTGACACAGACCTTGAAAAGAAAAACAAAACAAACAAACAAAAACAGAACAAATCAACAAACAAGGGGTGTAGATGTGCAATATAGAATGTGTACTAGTGTTGACTGTGTAAAACAGGTGGGTGTGGTTCTCTGTGACTGTGATCCTCTGGGGGCGTGCTTCTAATTTGTAGCCTCTGTGGGGGGAAAATTGAGCACACACACACAGGTAGCACAGCTAGAGAACAGGTAAAGAGAAGAAGATTGCTTCTAATCAGAGGATTTGTAAATGACAATTTTTGTAAGTCTGTGATTGCAATTGGTTTTCTCCGGTGTGGAGGAAAACAATAACAATGACAGCACTGGTCCCGTTAATGGCCAAAATTGACACCACAAGCTAATTAGAGTGTTCGCGTGCTTGAAGTTTTCCGGCGCCTTTCTTCTGTGGACCTGCTTTAACCTGGCGGGGAGGATTTCACAGAAGAGGAAGGTAAATGGAAAACAATTTTGACATGTTCTCAAGTTCCACAAATACCTGTTTTGATTGCTAAAGTTCTCCACTTGTGATCTTCACACAGACAAAAATCTCAGCAACAGCAGCAGTAGTCAAATTAGAAGATAGCAGCAGGAAGAAGAGAGAGAAAGATGAGAGTAGGATTTAGGATTAGTAACAAAGGTGGCAGCGCGGAGGCGCTGTTGAGTTGATGCACCTAGGGGTTTTGCTTTGCTAATTTTAGTAGGATAAACACACTGGCCTAAGTGTTAAGGAAACCTTAATTTTTTTTTCTTTTGGAGGTTTGCTTACTTAGAAGGGTTTTCCTAATTAGAAAGTTATTATACTCTAGGCTTTGTGATGAATGTAAATTGCTCCAGTGGTGTTCAGCAGCAAGGCCCACCGCCCGAGCGCACCAGGTGAGCTCCTGTAAGGGTTTTGCCGAACACTCCGCCCCCACCGTATTGCTGTGAGCCTCTCAGACAGCTGTGGCTTTTGGCACAACCGGGCTGGGACTCGGGTGAGTTATGTCAAACGACTGCTGGCCTGAAGAGGGGCGGGGCTAAGTCCCGGTGTCTATCCGTCAGTGCGAACCCGAAGTTCGGCGTACTTCGTCAATAGATTGGCCGGAATGGTATATCCGCACCTTCGCCCAGTCAGCCGTTGACTCCTCCTCCGATACCCGATTGCTAGCCTGCTGCGGGCCGTCACTTTGCAACACTAGGACGGAAATATTCAGGTTTCTCCTCCAGCCTGCACCAGGTACAGTCCGAACGGGTGACTCCGCTTGCTGTAACTCACACTGGAGGCAATTTCACTTCACTAACCAAGCACTAGGGGGAGCCCTATCTCCTATCAGGCCTAAGAAAAGGGGAACTTTTAAAAGTTAATTTAATAACAGACGGAGAGAGACCAAACAGGTTGGAACCAAAACTCAATTGCAACTGAAATTAGAATTTCAAATTAGAAATGGTAGTTCCTAATTCCAATTTTATGATGTTATCATCATTTAAATTTGATAGGCTTGATTAGGATTAAATTAATCAATAGGGTATCCTTGAGGTAGGATCCTTATTAGCCAATGCTGGAATTAAAATTTCAGAGCAATGATTTATAGTTAAAACTCTAATTTAACGATGTTTGTCATTAATATTAGAAGACACCTGTGATTATAATAATCCTTAAGTATTGAAGCAGGGTAATACAAGCTCTAATGAGTTGCAGATGAAATTAAAATTTCAGAGCCTTATTGGCAGTCATGGATTAAAATCTTAATGATATTTTTCATTAGCATTACAGGTGATTACATTTCATTGATCAGCCAATAGTGTTGACATAGGGGAACAGGAACTGTAATTAATTATTAAATTAAATTAGAACTTTCAAATTCGTAATTAATTATTAAATTAAATTACAAATTCCACATCCCTAATTTTGTATCCCTAAGCCTGACCAATTACTAATTCCTTGTGTTATTCAAATCATTAGAACAAATTAATCCGTATCGTCTCAACTATAAAGGAAATTTAAAAATGTTCCTGGGCCAGACGATCAAACACTTTGATAGTTAATAATTAAGATCTTAATGTTACTGTTAAATTATCAGAGCACACATAATTATCTCAATCAGTCTATGTGGAATCGGGAAATGAAATTATTTTAATGAAATTAATTTAATTTCACATCTGGGATTAATTATGGAATTAAATTATCAATTTCAAATATTTCATAGCAATTCATCCAATGAGATTCTTAAAATCATGAGAGCGCAATCATAATTAAATTAATTATCTTCCTATCAAAGCAATGAGGCTAAGACCCAGCGTTAATTTATAATAAACCCAATAGTTATGAAACTAATATCTGCTAAATATGAAACGAAACAAAACAACCTAAACGCAACTACTTTAAACCCATCTGTGACATCGCTGGTCTCATTTCCTCAAAATCAGCTGCCTTGCACATTAAAGGTTTATTTAAATTTGTATTGTTAACGTCCTTTCACATTATAAGTTATAAGAGAGAATGAGTGAATTCAAAAGAGAGAAGGAACTGATGTGAACAGTTTAGTGTGAGTTAAAGTTCAGCTGTGAAGAGTTAACGTATCAGCACTTCAAAAACACACTGCAAACACACACGCATTTGAACCCACAGTTACAAAATGCTAGCCTTCAATGCTACTAGCTTTGCAAGCTACTCATTGCTTCAGTTAGCCAAGCTAGGCTGTTGTTTACAACAGCTCAAAATGGCCTGCGCACTTCCTGAGTTACGCGTCACTGTGGTGACGTCAGGGAACCTGTCATTTCCGATGCACAGATTTCAACAATCTCAACTCGTTCAGAGAGATATACATTAATCCATAGATTAATTATAAACACCTTTTTGGCCACGGCGAGCCTTAGTACATTAATTCTGTCTAACTTCACAGACAAAACACAGTGGATTTTTCATCACACAATTCATTCTTGATCAAGATCAATAACTATTCTCCCCAGAACGCGTTTGGGCCACTCTTCCTGAGCGCCGCGTCCGATTTCACTCTTTTTAGTGACTCAAAGATTGGCAGAGAAATACACAGGTAGCTAATCTGATATTCTCGCCGGGAGATTAAATAGCATATCCGGAAGTGGAACACGCACAAAACGGATCACGCTATTAAGGCCTTATGGAAGAGAGGAATGAGGAAATTCGCTCATTTGTCTCTTTTGCGCTTCTAGAGCGACTTTTTGTCTTACAAGACAATTCATATACTGCAGTTAATTTCTCAAACAATTAAAGTTGCACTTTAATTCATTCAAAACGCATCGTCATGCATACAGTACCACAAACACAAACAAACTCTGTCTATTTTGTATCTACACTATTTCTTCCGGTTAAAAATAGGCAAAATACAAAAATATGTTTTTCTGATTATGAATATTCAAATCATATTTGCTCGCTTTTTTTCTCCACCAATCTGTAACGAATTAATCACTTACATTGTTTAATTTAGCTGTTTTGTTTAAGCTTTATTTTAGCTTTAGGGGATCTTACGATTTGATATGATCAATTGATATTAATCAAAACGTCCTTATTTAACACTCGTCCAGCGAGTTGTCAGTATATCTGATAAATTCTGTTTATTCTTGTGGCCACAATATAATACAGAATTATTTAAATAACTGTATGACAGTTATGAGCATATAGGTAACTTGATCTGAGCAGGATTTGATTTGAATATTACACACAGAATACAGAACACTTCTCTATAAATCAAACAAGAGTTTATTTATATCTTACTACAATACATGAACTAAGCTAAATAACATAAAACAAAATACATACATACACACATACACACCGGCAATGAATTTAATTGAGAATGATTACAATCTAGCACTGTTCTACTTCCACACGATTTTACCCGTGTCGATCATCAAATGGAGAACTATCTTAATTTTACCTTAGAGATAGATACGACCAGTTCAGCAGAATAAAGGTTGTTCGATACCTTGCTTTTAAGTTGAAATGGTCACTGATCGAGGAAACCCCGCGTTTCCCAGATGTTGGGAAACCCCGCGTGTCGCTGTGTGACGTCACTCTTGGGGATGCCCTTCTGTTGTTGCTGGTTTGGTTGCTCTGCGTTGCTTAATGCTTCAAGGAAGTCTGTTTCGATTTCTTATGGCTTTAGATGTTGAAGTTCCTTTCGCGTAGCTTCAGACTTTCAAGAGTTTCTTCAGAGTTTTGACGAAGTGTTGGTTTAGTCTTCAAAACTCGGCCAGGTGTTAAAGGCTCCGAGTTTCAAAGAAGCGCGCGATTTCCGAGCAGAACAGAGAGAGCTCCAGAGAGCAGCTGGGAGTCCGTTTTAGACCGGAGAATTTGGTCCCTCCCACTAGATGCTCTTCCAATGAAATAGGTCTTGAAGGGCGGAGCTCCGCCTACACAAGGCTTCTTCCATTGCATACATTATCTGCCTATTCACGTTGTCACATGAAGAAAATATCTTTTAACACGTTCTAATCACACATTATTAAACTAAGAGTTAACTTTCGTTTACACCAACTTGTTGCCAACGAAATCAGCTTTCATTCAAACTCAAACACCACGTATTTGGCATATACATATAATAACTTTATCTACTCCGTGGTTAAGGCAAAGATTAAACTATCTTAAATTCTGAATAATACCACCACACATAGGAATTAAACACAGGACAAAGTTATGTCACAGATTTCGAAGATATCATTGATTACACTGACACAGTCAGCTTATAAATGACATAAAATACACATTGATATATTTTGTAAAATATATTGTATATATTGCTTTTGATAACATAGCTTGAATAGCAGTAGTGACTACTATCAATTGTCCTTTTGGAACACTTTATAAAAGTCTTTGAGTCTTTTTAGCAAAGTCAATAAACAGAAACAAGCTGGAAGGTTCTGTTCCTTGACCAAGAAGGGATATTGAGGGGTGTTTCAGTTTGGATGTGAGAGGAAACGGGAGGTCAGGAAAGTCACTGTCCAGGTCATGGGAATGTCACGTTTGTGGGGGTCTGGTCTTCCTTAGCTTGAACGTCTGTCGTAAAACGTCTTTTCGTGTTGATAAAAATCATTGAATTATGCGTTGACGACCAGAGGATCCATAAAGTTTGTCGTTTTGACCATTGCCAGATGTTTACCTCAAAGCTCTCCTATTTTGAGAGGTTTCTTTTAGATGATAACCCAAAGGCATGGCAGGAAATTGGCCAGCCAGTTGGGTGAGGTGCTCTTCCTCTGTCAAATTTTATGACTTGCAGATAGAGAGAAAGTTTCTTTAAGCCTGAGGAATTTTGTGGTTGCACTTAGTGTGTGTGTGTGTGTTCTTTCCTCCACACAGGTCCTACAATAGTAAACAAAGGAGACAAGCGTATAAACGCACACTTGAAAACCTCTTCACGAGTTCAAGGTACCTGGGAGAATTCATCCCGAGGCACTTCAAGGCTTCTTAAAGTTCTAGAAGATGCGTGTTTATCTTTAAATTTGTAAAAGTTTTAATTTTATCTACTTTTTATGACACTTTCTTAGCACTCTGCGACATTTGGGTGCGGGTAAAAAAATAAAAATGATAGAACGTGGCTCGGGAAAGTGGATGAAAGGAAACGTAGCGATTGACAACACAAAAATTTCCCAAGGCGATCGACATCAGACGGTCATTGCCGAAAAACTCCAAAATGAGATCTGCTCACACAAGTGAGGCGCGAGCCCTACGTTCAGGGAGTAGACAGGCTCCCCCTGATAATATACCTCACCCTAGTGTCTATGAAGAGAGGTGCATCACAACCCTTTAGGAAAGGGTGACAGGCCCCTCAGGTGAGTGAGAAGAGGTGGATCTGCCTGGTGGCAACCCTGGGGGTTTACTGTGGAGTGCCTGCATTCTCATGGCCACACTGGGGCATATCAAACCACAAAGAAACACTCCGGTTATCCCTGGAGGCACGGCGGAGTATGTTTGAAAAAGTAAGGAGGAGAAACCCAAGGAAGCGTTGCAGACATTACCCCTACTCTAGCGTCGGAAGCTTTTATCTCACTTTAGTTTTTAATATCGTAAACATATTTGAAAAATCTTCTACAGAACAATAAAAGAGTCAACTCTCAGATGTCTGTCGCATTCCCATCAGAGTTCTCTTCTCGGAAATCTCGTTCCTCCAAACACCCTGTGGTTTACAGTGGTCCACAAAAACATCACCTTTTTAAGAGTAAAGAATAAAAAGCCAGGGTGGAGAAAAAGAAAAACAAGGCAGGTAAAATCTAATTAGGAAGGCAGCAATGCAACAGCGGAGTTTACTCTGAAACAATAAACAGTGCGTTGCTTCAGCGTCCCCAGATTGGAGAGGGGATATTGCGAGGCAGGGTAAGCTGATATTTTGTTTGTTTGTGTTGAGAGTTTTCTCAGAGGCCCCTCCGAAACTGAGAAATTCCTGTGCAGATGAATGGCAGATTAGGGGCCTCACCGTGTGTGTCTAATCAAAGCCACACTCACAGAAGAAGATCTGCCCAACAACCCCAAGAAAGGCCAGTTTACCTCTCCATTTTACATATAAACTACCTTTAAATGTGTCGATGACAGATAGAGATAGTGACTAGCAATATTTTAGAGACGGTTCTTTAAAGGGGTTCAATTCAATGTCATGCTGATGGTGAAAAGTAACAGTTCTGAGAAGATGCACCTCTGAAGGACTTTTATATAAAACCTTCAACACTAAATGTGCATACAATTATTTAGGCTTCATTAAATTTTCAGACTTCAGGGTTTTAGTTAAATATACTGTAGTTCCACTCTTTTAAATATAAAATTGTCATACTTTTGAGCAGCATATAGCTGTTTTTAGACACAAGAATGACCCATATGACTGTCATTTTAAACACATCTGATCAATGTCTGTTGGACATGACCCTAAAAGCAGCATATTTATTTTTTTATGTAATATTTAGAGAGCTTGGTGGACAGATCAGATCACCTAAATGCCAAAAAGTTGGAAAAGTTTGGAAAACAAACGGTTGTGATGTCCATTAACGGTAAAAGAGCAGTTAAAATGATCAATATGATTTACAATGAAATCAAATGTTTAATTCCTTTTCAAACATATTTTACATATCATACAAATATTTTTTTAAGACAGTGGTGGCTAACAGCTAGTTACCAGAGTTGTATTAATAGTAACAATCACATTAGTGTCCATGGTGTTTTGGCAGACACCATGGTTACCAGAGTAAATCTTTATAAAGGAAAACACAGATGACTACATTTGATTATGTTATAAATAAATGACCTTTTTACTCATTATTTTAATTTGCTAATGTGTTTTTATACACAAAAGTCTACTTTTATTTTTGTACCATTAAGCAGACGAGTCTTATTTCTCTCACAGAGATTATCAAGTTTAACAAGCCACCTGTTTTCATTCAAATAAATATGTTTAAGGACAAAAAGCCATTTATTTTAAAGTAAATCCCAGAAGTCAATGCAAAATGATGAAAATTTTACTTTGAGCGTTAATGGACATCTGAACTGTTTGGTACAGGCTCATAAAAACACAGCTAGGTTTGTTAAAAAAAATACACTGTTTGGTGTTATTGTTGGCTAAAAAATCCTAAATGAAACAATGAAATAATAACAATAATTAATAAATAAACAAACAAACAGTTAAGTTAGTCAGTTAAAGCTGACTAGTCATTCCATCCACCCAACCCATCAACTTGTGATATCATACTTGTAGACAAAATGGCTGATATGACTAAGCTACATGCTACATTCAGATCATGCAAAAATATGCACAATATCATTTAGCAGACGCTTTTATCCAAAGCGACTTACATTGCATTCAAGTTACAGTTTTACATTTCATCAGCTTTTGCTTTCCCTGGGAATCGAACCCATGATCTTGGCGTTGCTAGCACCATGCTCTACCATTTGAGCTACAGGAAAGCTTAATATCATACTGAGACTACACCGACCTCAGATCAAATGAACTATGGTCACTGATCCAGCCAGAACGCACGAGAACAAAGCCCACACCAATCATCCAGACATGTGCTGTCCACCTTCAGAGCATCTTTAATTCATGATGCCCCAGCTCCAATGATTGATTTTAATTGATGACATGCTACATAATGTGGCATTAGTAAGGTTTAATAAGGAACATGACTTAATACATTCCCTGTCGTGCTACGCACATATTAATAGCTTTGAAATATGACATTTTCTCCTTGTGTCTTTTTTGAACACTCGGACATAACTTCAGAAAAACCTTACGGAGTTGCCACTCGTCTTGTAATGTCAAGGTCAGAATGTCAAGCTTACAGGATGTGAACAATTACATTTTGCCAAACTACACCAAACAGAAACATTTTAGGTTTAACCTGTTTTTTAAACGACTACAGACTAACCATTTTAAATTCATCCACATGGGACCTGTGCCTACTTTGAGCACAAATGGTCCTTATAAAACCACACAAGATGCCTTGAGCACTTTCAGCTCGTCTGATAGCAAAACCGATGCATTAGTCACATTAAGATTGTTGCAGTGTGTCTGTATGCGTGTTTGTATATGTTAGATGCAGATAACTCCTCTTAAACACAGCATGCTGTAAGTCGACCGAGGGCCGCAGACAGCAGCGCTCTAACCTAAACACTCCTGAGTGAGGCTTTTACATGTCCGAAGTAAAAACAAACCTCTGTCAGAGGCCTTTGAGGGTTTCAAAAACACACACGTACTCATACGAACACTTTAAAAGGTACTTTCATGAGAGATTACAAGTGGATGAGTCATAGGATGGTGGACCGTCCTGACACCGGCGGCCCTCGTTGGTACCTCATCACCGGGATCGGATCGAGAGAGAGCAATAGAGTGAGAGAAAAGGCTAGAGAGATGCCATCACATTAGTGCATATTTGCAAAGCATGGAGAATGTCCATAAAAGGACACGATTCCCCTCAAAAGCTGCTTACTATAAACACATCACTCTGAAAGCGAGCATAGACTCCTGCTTACTTCTGCCACAGGGATGTGGGGGACAAAAATCATAAATTAAAAACTTGTCACCCTTTAAGTTCATCAGTGTGAATTTGAAATGAATTGGCCACACCTTATAGGAAATTAAACTTGAATGACAGGAAGATGAAATTTACTGAAAATTGCAATTCAAAAGAAATTCAACACAGGTAATGCATTCTGGAAAATGAATTGTTCTTAGTCACCAAAAGTTCATTTACGGTTAAATGCAAACCTGTCTGTAAACTTTTATAATCACTAACAATCACTTCAAATTTCATCTTGACAAAATGCTTTACTGAAAAAAAATGGTGTAGAAAATATTTTCACATTCTGAAGTAGAAAAAAATCTGAAGTAGAAGTAGATATAGTTTTTTTTCCCTGTAAAACATACTCCAATAGTTTGTTTTATTGGATATTGTTTTATTAAATCTTCATTTACAACTTCGGAAAATATTTTTTTTACAGTGTTCTATATTTAAAAAAATTATTAAAAAAATAATGAATATTAAATTGTAATTATAACAATATCATTAATATTAGAATGATTATTACTTTTATTATTTAAACTACAAACTTTGTCAAGATATAATTTCAATTTCATTTCAATTTCAAGTCACAAAAATTTAATATGTAATTGAATACGAACATGAAATTGAATATATAATTGAATTTCTGACTCATTCTGATTCTGCATTCAAATCTGAATTGCAAATCTGGCAATCGTGGCCTAATGGTTAGAGAGTGGGACTTGTAACCCAAAGGCTGCGGGTTCGAGTCTCGGTAACGGCAGGGATTGTAGGTGGAGGGGAGTGAATGTACAGTGCTCTCTTTCACCTTCAATACCATGACTGAGGTGAGACCATTGAGCTGTGTGTGTGTGTGTGTGTCTGTGTGTGTTCACTACTCACTGCTGTGTGTGCACTTGGATGGGTTAAATGCAGAGCGCAAATTCTGAGTATGGGACACCATAATTGGCCTCATGTCCTTTCCTTTCCTGAATACCTCAATTCAAATACAGCTCAAATTCAGGAACTGAACTGGAATACGTGATGCTTTCTCAGATCAATTCTGAATAGAGCACAAGCCGGTTTCTGCAGATGATTTGCAAGCAGAAAACACTTTGTGTTTTGGTGTTTTTGGATACGTTAGAGGCCTGATAACAGGTGTTGGAAGAAAGATTGTGTTTTTGTACTTGAAAGGAAAAATATCAGAGCAATATGCATAAAGCAAATGATGGCTAAATCATTTCTGTTTTCTGTCTAGCTGTGTATAAGCCCGTTTGTACAGCATTAAACAAGCCTCTAAGGTTACAGCCCAGCTCTCCAAATCATTTTCAAAATATCATTGTTTAAATTCCTGTTCATCTGCATTCCATGGATCTCACTCATTCGCTCGCTCACTCGCTGAGCCGCGTTCAAAGTGAGTCCTCAGTCCCAGACAATTCACTCCACTCACCGTATGAGACTTCCTGACCTCCAAAATGAAATACCACCAAGTTCCAAGGAACGGATGAAAACAGGGAAGAAAAAAAAAGAAAGAGCAAGGGAAAAATAAATACCCAAAGGTCAGGGCTAAAATTGATGAGTGGGCCTCAACAGGGGAAAAATGCAGCTTTATGCTTCCACCCAACCCAAACCCAAGCGCAACAAACCCCCCAAAAGCCAAGCGGTCACAGAATGTGAGCAGGCCCAGAACAAAGAGCCTGCAAATCAGGGGCTCCAGGACCCACCTGTCTCTCAGGTTGTTTTAATCACATCTGTAACTACCATAGTAGGACGTGTTAATGACAAACATGTGCTCTGTAAAATGTTGAGCAATCAGGGGTTTCTCTTTTCCCCTGGTCAGGAGGGCTATTACCCCGGACCCCCAAAGGCTCAGGCATGGGCTTTGATAGTTTCCCCGACGCAGAGATCTTTGGCTGACCTTCATGAGGGCCAATAAAGGAAATTCCACATAAGGATTTGCAGTTTAGGACCAAAACGACCAAACACCATAAAAATGACCAATAACACACTAGGAATACTTCACGCTTTTCGCTCTCGTTACAGTATACGCGGTGCTTTTATTGTGATGCCGAAAAGGCAGCTGCCATCTCAGGGTTTTCAGTCAGTCAGGGCGAAATGAAATTCACCTTGCTTGAGTACATTAAATGTCGGCAGGTAATTGCTTTTAAGGTTTGATTTTCAGAACGGTGGGCTGGATGAGAACAAACACAAATGCCATAACCAAGCTGGGAGCAAAACATGAAAAGATCCCCGGCAAGGCACTGGCAAATGAATAGAGTAAACCAGTGTAAATTAAGAGATGCATCAAGGTGGAGGCAGGCGAGACGGAAAAGAATAAGGCTGATTTGCGTAATCTCCTCAATGAAATTGACTTTTAAATACAATATTCAATTTGTGTGTCTTGTCTCGGATAATAATAACAAAATAATATGCCTGGGACATAAAAGCAAACATCAAAATGGCAAGAGCCCAGCTTAAATAGTGGAACACAATTCCATGAAGCTTTTCTAAGGTACAAACACTCTATTTGACGGCCTTCACTAACAAGGGCATATCGAATTAGTTCTGCTCCGTCCTTTCAGGTTTTACAATAATAACAAGGCGAAGCTTTGAATCATGACAAGATAGGAGCTTTGAAATATACAAGTACATATCATGCAAAAAAAACAAAAACAAGAAAAGGCCTTCATAAAATGTCAGCGGCATACCGAATGTTTTGGACGCTTTTTGAATGCTGCCAGTCATGGCGGAATGTCGTATATTAATGTATTACAGGACACGGTCTAAATGTAATCATTCACGGCAATGAGCGAAACAGCAGCTTGTTGTTTAAATAACAGTAACGCTAAGTTTGAAAAATTGAATTATGCTCCCATTTGTCCAAACAGTCTATGTTTTTATAATGAATGTCTTCATGACCCTAGCGGGCTCTGCTAGACCGAGGTGGTCGTTTCTAGCGTTACTGTTGGCCGGAGGCATTACGTTCTCTCTGAGTGGGACGGTAATCACAGGCATTCAGCAAAAATCAATGCGTCTCTCCGCCAGGCCTCATTAAGGCTAATAGATTACCTCCATTGTAATGACGAACCTGTTGCTAAGCCGTTACCAATGAAACACAGGTGCGCCGCACCACGAGACCAGTTAGCGCTGCAATCAGAGTGTTTACACCAACTTGTCGGCGAAAGAGCGGGTGCATTCTCCAAGCGACAGCTTGGGCACAGACGAGAAAAACAGCCGGAGATAGAGCAGAGACCAGACCTGAAATCACTCTCATTTCTCCCATCAAACAAAGACAGAATTATACAAAAGGGTAAGACAGGCTAGTCAAACAAAAAGAGGACAAATGAAAGGGGAGGAAGCACAGTCGTAAAATCCAGGAAGGTAGTGACAGATATTAAAACAGCACGGCGATCCTGGAAGGTAATACGGCAAGATTAGTGTGAGAGGAAAGCGAGGTTGGAGGGAGCCAGTGCGTTTAATTTGCCAGCCTGTAAGACACTAGTGTTGGCGAGAGCCAGCCGTGCAACACAAAAGCACTGTGTTCCTACAGAAACCTAAGACGGTGGATTCTTTTTCAATGTAGATAGATAGCAATCTCTCGCTTTCTGTCTCTACCGCTAATTTTTTCTTCACCAGTCTCTCAGTGGTTCACTTACATATGCACATATTGAGGATATGTTAGGGATGTGTAAAACAACATATATTCAAAATGTAATAACTAGTTTCCTGAACAACTAGTCATTTAGTCTGTCTTAGGGAAGCTCTGAATATTTAGGGTGGTTTCAGGTTGACCTGATCCTGATCATAAAACACATACTTGTGCTGGATGGGAAAAGGAAAAAAAGAAAAAGGTGCAGATCACAAGGAAACAAGTGTTTTTAAAGGTTTTTGAGATGTCTTCAGATCATCTTTGCGCAGCTATCTGTTCTGTTGAAAAACACAAAACAAAATGCAAACAAATGTTACCCCACTCCAAGTTTATTAAATAACATATTATGAGATGTGTTTATTAAAACAACTTAAATTATGTTGAATTATATCCTGGAACCCCTCAAACTCAACACAAAAACATTCCCACGGGACCAACAAGCCATAAAATTAAAAAGTTTGGGTTCAGTTTGTTTTGTTTATTTATATACTTATTATGCAATAATTATTTTTTATGAATTTTTTATCAAAAATTATGGTAAAGGTATAATGGTAAAAAAGACTTCTATAAATAAATACTGTTTTTCTTTGTATCAAAGAATTTCTATTTATCAAAGAATCCTAAAAAATTATGTAGCACAGTTTCCACAAAAATATTAAGCAGCAAAACCTTTTTCAGTATTGAAACATTAAGAAATTATTCTTAATCACCAAAATTGCATATCAGAATTATTTTTGATGTAATAGCTGTTGAAAATTCATATTTGGCATCACAGGAATAAAAGACATTTTAAAATATATGAAAAGTTATTTTAGATTGTTTACAATATTTAACAATATTAGCTACTGTTTGTGCTATATTTTTGATCAAATAAATTCAGCCTTGGTGAGCATAAAAAACTTCCTTCTATATTTAGGCTAATATAAATATTTAATACTTAATTACTGATCCATGCATTTATCCACTGATCTAAAAATCCCAAAACCGACAGCAGATTAAGGTTACAAACGAAATATGTCACAAGATTAAAAATTACTCTCGTTCCCAAATCACAAGTTAATGAGAATAAAGTGGGATGTTAATGTACAATGCGGCCATTTCTAATCATATTATTGCTTACATTTTATTTGTGACTTGAGGAAATACCTTACTACACGGACTGTTTATTTATTAACTATTGATTTTCTATCACAACACTGTGAGATAATTTTAAACTAACTGTGCATATCCCAATTAATTAATAAGCTAAGCCACTTTGTGACATCACAACCTGCACGTCTGTTCTCTCCGTCCAGCACTTTTATATAAAAGTGACTCCCATGCACTCACATATTAAACAAAGATATGTTATACTCGCTCTGGCCAACAAATAATAGTTAAATTTATTGCCTCAGAGTCTGTTTCTTGTACTTTATAGCTCTCCTGGACAGATAAACCAGTAAGGACTTGAACACAATTCATACAGCTTGTTTAAAGCTCGAACACTTCTGGTCACTATCTGTTGCTCTGGAAGTGTAACTTTTCCGTCATCAGTCTTGTGCTCATTTAGATGAGAGGGGCATTTAATGTCAGATTCAAGCATGCCTCCACACTCGAGTCATGAGGAAAAGGCTGGAGAAGTCATATTTCAGCTGTGATTTATGGGAGGAACCTCACCACTTCGCCTGTACTTTACATCCCCGAGCTATTGAAATGATCAAACTGTTCTCCGAAGATGTGGTCGTGAGCGCTCAGGAAGAGGAATCACTTTATCACTCTCGGTGACGGCAACAAATCAGTCGGCTTGAGGCACAGGAACACACACTCACAGACGGATATGACGACAGGCAATCTGACATTTTCCACAACTTTACGAGACAATACGATCATAATCCAAACAAAACGAACTGTGTCTTGAATCTTTTCAAAAAATGTCTGGTGCTGTCACCCTCTCACTTTTTCTACTGTTTGTCTGACACGGTGAGATCAAATCCCATGCCTCTCCAAGGCTGTCAACACACATATACCTTCAGAATACATTGATCAAAATCACTCATGCTTAATTTGAATATAATGGAGAGCCTCTCCTGGATGAGGGAGGCTTAATTATAGCTCTCTCCTGTGAACTGTTCGTACATTGACAGGCTTAATGCGAGGCTACTCTCACAAGCAATCTTCCCTGTCCAGGTTCTTGCCACCAATCATCCACACACTACAATTTGACTGCCTTAATATACGGCCCCTCACATCTGAGGGAATATGAAGAACGACTCCCTCCTTAGCCGCACGTCCACCGTTCTTTGTGTCACTCTGATGGAACTTGTGATTGTTCTGGATAGAATGTGACATCACGCAGGAGCTTCGCAAGGTTCACGATTGTTTGATCACATTGACAAATGAATGGTTTATAATGCAGAGACAATATCAGAGAATGATGTGAATTAAGAAATGTTCTATATAGATATTAGCTTGTCAAGAAAATGCCATGCTGATATAGAGGTATGACAGTACAACGCCCAAGACTAACCAAGAGTTTATCAATGTTTAGATATGTTTAACACGCTCTTTGTGTGTGTGTGTGTGTGTGTGTGTGTGTGTGTGTGTGTCTGTCTGTCTGTCTGTCTCTGTCACAATTGCTGTGTCTAAAACCTAAGGCAGCTTCTTATGATCTAAAAAAAAATTAAAAGAGATGACCAAGCTATTTTTTATATTTCGATAAAATCATAAGTTCATAAGTAAAAAATTAAATAAAAAAAATTATTCTTACACCCCATAGGTAGGTATAGTAATAGACAGGATGTAACCAAACTTCAGACAAAACTTCAGTAATTTCAGACTAAGTCTTAAATTTGGACTTCCAGGGTTTCTGAGCTCAAATTTAAGACTTTAAGACCTTTTTAAGACCTGCACAAATAAAATTAATACCATATAAGCGGGGTAGGGCAACGTCTATAGCAACATATTAAACTGTAAAATGACTGTAAAAAGCATGATTTACAGTTCAGATACAAGTTTTCACAAAAACAAAAAGTTTTATAAAATGATCCATTTCAGCCTTTAAACCATTTTTAAGAAAACAGATTAATTGAAAGTATTAATTATTATACTAAATTAAATAATTATTATCAATAAATTATTATATTAATTAAATAACAAAAAATACATTTTTATAATGCATTATCATTTTATTGATCCACCAGTTCACATTTATAGCGCTGTATGTTTGCAGGGTAAAAATATGGGTTGATTTTTTTAATTGGTCTGAACAAAAACAACAGGCTTATTGAAAATGCACATTCATTCTCTGCCAGCAGGTGGCACTTTCAGAATGGCAGAAATATAACTGTTTCCCCGGTAACGGCAGTACACAAAGCAGCCAGCACCAGACTGTGCAGTGCTCATGTTTATTTAATGCAATCATAGCCTATTGAAATTTAATTGTGACATTAAGCTATATCGCATTTCTGATCTTTCCGTCCCCAAATTTAAGACTACTTTGAAATCATAATTAAGACTTTCTTCTACAATTTAAGACATTTTATGGCCTTAAAATTGATACAACTAAATTTAAGACTTTTTAAGGACCCGTGGGAACCCTGTCTTCCAATGCAGGACAGTTGGATCCGATTT
This sequence comes from Aspiorhynchus laticeps, assembly GCA_023376895.1. Taxonomy (NCBI): domain Eukaryota; kingdom Metazoa; phylum Chordata; class Actinopteri; order Cypriniformes; family Cyprinidae; genus Aspiorhynchus; species Aspiorhynchus laticeps. The sequence continues at coordinate 18,807,486 of CM041810.1, read as the reverse complement.
GAGCTTTAGATGAATTGGAATTTTAAAGGTGCGTTCACATTAACAACATTTGTATGAAATTTTGCAGTTAAAAAGGTCCATTCTCTATTGTCAATAGAGTACTGATGTTGGAATCTCTTTCAAACCAAATGTGCAAAATTCCCAGTCATATTGATTTCTATTGAACTTCATACGAAACATGGTGAAACATGGACAGCGATGTATAGAGTTCAGAAAGAATTATTTATGTTTAGCATTTTAACCTTGGGCAGCCTATAATATGTCACCTCCTAAAGCAATGGCTGTCATTTGTATTATATGGGTAGCTATTCATTCATCACTCATTCATCACAACATGGTCAATAAATGCAGGATAAGTGTGTTTCATCAGTAGAGAAGCAATCGGACATACAGGTGCATCTCAATAAATTAGAATGTCGTGGAAAAGTTCATTTATTTCAGTAATTCAACTCAAATTGTGAAACTCGTGTATTAAATAAATTCAATGCACACAGACTGAAGTAGTTTAAGTCTTTGGTTCTTTTAATTGTGATGATTTAGGCTCACATTTAACAAAAACCCACCAATCTCAACAAATTAGAATACTTCATAAGACCAATAAAAAAAAAACATTTTTAGTGAATTGTTGGCCTTCTGGAAAGTATGTTCATTTACTGTATATGTACTCAATACTTGGTAGGGGCTCCTTTTGCTTTAATTACTGCCTCAATTCTGCGTGGCATGGAGGTGATCAGTTTGTGGCACTGCTGAGGTGGTATGGAAGCCCAGGTTTCTTTGACAGTGGCCTTCAGCTCATCTGCATTGTTGGGTCTGGTGTCTCTCATCTTCCTCTTGACAATACCCCATAGATTCTCTATGGGGTTCAGGTCTGGTGAGTTTGCTGGCCAATCAAGCACAGTAACACCATGGTCATTGAACCAGCTTTTGGTACCTTTGGCAGTGTGGGCAGGTGCCAAGTCCTCCTGGAAAATGAAATCAGCATCTCCATAAAGCTTGTCAGCAGAAGGAAGCATGAAGTGCTCTAAAATTTCCTGGTAGATGGCTGCATTGACTGTGGACTTCAGAAAACACAGTGGACCAACACCAGCAGATGACATGGCAGCCCAAATCATCACTGACTGTGGAAACTTCACACTGGACTTCAAGCAACATGGATTCTGTGCCTCTCCACTCTTCCTCCAGACTCTGGGACCTTGATTTCCAAATGAAATGCAAAATTTACTTTCATCTGAAAAGAGGACTTTGGACCACCGAGCAACAGTCCAGTTCTTTTTCTCCACAGCCCAGGCTTCTGACGTTGTCTCTGGTTCAGAAGTGGCTTGGTCGCCCTTTTCCTGAAGACGTCTGAGCGTGGTGACTCTTGATGCACTAACTCCAGCTTCAGTCCATTCCTTGTGAAGCTCTCACAAGTGTTTGAATCAGCTTTGCTTGACTGTATTCTCAAGCTTGCGGTCATCCCTGTTGCTTGTGCACCTTTTCCTACCCAAATTCTTCCTTCCAGTCAACTTTGTATTTAATATGCTTTGATACAGCACTTTGTAAACAGCCACACCTTTCAGTAATGACCTTCTGTGACTTACCCTCTTTGTGGAGGGTGTCAATGTTCGTCTTCTGGATCATTGCCAAGTCAGCAGTCTATTATTATTATTTTTTTATTTTTTTTTTTACATGTCCTTATTTGTATATTTGTAATAGTTGCAGTTTGTGTATATATATATATATATGTATATATATATATATATATATATATATATTTGATTTGTATTTATCTGTATTTTTACGTTCTACTGTTAGTGTTTAGTGTTATCTGTATGCACCAGGGGTCTGAGAGTAATGCAATTTCAATTATCTGTATGTATGTACGGTACATGTGGCAGAATTGACAAAAAAGCAGACTTTGACTTTGACTTTGACTTCCCCATTATTGTGGTTTCAAAGAACAAGAGATACCCAGAATTTATACTGTATGGATGGTCATTAATGAAACTCAAATGTAAATATTCTAATATTTTGAGATACTGATTTTTTGACTTTCATGAGCTGTAAGCTCTAATCATCAAAATTAAAACAAAAAAAAGTTTGAAATGTTTTACTTTACATGTAATGAATCTAAAATATATGAAAGTTTCACTTTTTGAAATAAGTTACAAGAAAAAATTAACTTTTTCACGACATTCTAATTTATTGAGATGCACCTGTATATCAACTTCACTCCAGCCTGATCCCATTCTTCCACCACAATTTCTTGTCTCTATGATTCGTGACAAATTAGACAGAGAAACGATAAGTGATTAAAACTGTAGAAACAGAAAAATCTGACAAAAGCCCTATTCGGACGGTAATTGTTTCTCAGGGGGACGTAAGTGATTTTCACCATATACAGGGGGTAGTTGGTGATTTAATTGCCGTCCGAATCCAGGATGTCGGTGTTTTTCTCTCACCACCCCCGTGAAAATCCCCGGCCGAATTACCTACTGTTTTTTGACAAACACCAAGGTCGTGTGGTAATTTAATTGCCGTCCGAATCCACATCTCTGAGTTTACGAGAAGAAATCGATTCAAATTTCAGTGTTTAATCCCTTTTTGAGCACTCCCGAACACCGTAACTTTGTACTTCGGTGTAATTTACATATTATTTCTGAAATGCTGGAAAGTATTTAAAAGAACAATACTTCATAACTGCTTACAGCGACTGGGAGCAGAAAAAGAAGAAAAGCACATAAACTTTCAAATGGGTCTTTATTATGGCAGCGGCAGGTATGCAATACAATTTTAAAATGTGTATTATAAACAGATATATATCGCGTATAATTATATACAACTATAGCGCGTCTATTTTCATATTTTTAAACAGGAGATTTAAATAATTAAATAATAAATATTATAAAATTTGCTTGGAATAATAAGAATACATTTTACATAATAATAAGTATTTTAAAATACATTTTACACAATAATAAGAATACATTTGTAAATAAAATTCATTTTATTTACAGCAGACAATCATGTGATTGGCCACGTGAGCAGCGCGTTCCCGGGTGCGCAGGATCACAGAACTCACCCCTCCACTGTGAATAAATCGCCATCCGAATCCATGAGTTTTATCACTGAGGTGATATGTAAATTTATTTTTACTGACGTCCATATGAGAAACAATTACCGTCTGAATCGGGCTAAAGATGCCTCCCAATGAATCTCAATAGCATTTAATCTTTTTACTTGAAAAATAATCTGTGAAAACACCCCAGACTCTATCAAACATTTAATGATACTTGAGGAATAATTTGCACATGATATCTGTTAATGCAACCTAAAGTGTTACGTCTGTTACACACACTGACAAATGAAAATCCAACAGAATAAATACACACTTTTCATAAATCATTTCTAAATCATCGGCAGTGTATATTTCACCATGAAAAACGACTGTGCCGGTGGTCATAATAATCTATAACAGTGTGTTCATCCTTCATCATTCACCTCATCAGTATGAGTTCAGATTTACACACTTCCACCACTTGTTTGTCTTCATCCTACACACAGAAGTGTTTGCGCTCATGTTGTTTTTGTCTGTCACACCAACATTTTCTATTTCAGTCGTTTTGTTTTGTTTTCATTTCAAACCTAAATAATCTTACAGGATTTTCACTTGGCCCGTCCGCAAAAGGTTTGAAGTGATAGTGAAGACAAAAAAAAACAAAAAACACATTACCGTAAATTCATTACAGCGGCCCGGCAGTATTTATAAACACAGCGAGATGTTGTTTAAAATATCTGATTTAACAGATTACAGATATAAACTTTTTACAGCGGGAAACGAGTGGCGAAATATGCTGTGTTTACACGGGTGGAGGAAAGGTACACACGCGTCTCCTCGGAGCCTTGAGTGGCATGTTAAAAAATGAAATAAACATTCAATAAAATAAACAAGGGCTGCTTGTGTACGCTTCCGTGACAAAGGGCCTTTACCTTCTCGGGTGGGAGTGATGGGGTCGAGGAAGGTGTACGAGAAAGACCTGGACACATAACCTGCTGTCTCCCGCCCTCAGGTGCTGTTAAAGAACCAGTCCAGGATGAGTTTCAAAGCCGTTTTGAGTCTGCAGAGAGAAGGAGGGTGGGAGAAAGACAGTATAATGTTACAACGCTAATAAGAAATGCCTGAAGGGCACTAAAGGGCCTTTTGGCCCTGGAACTAAAGGATGCATACAAAAGCACTTCGTCGGGGGGAGAAGAAGGGAGGATCACGAATCACGTTCAGTTAAGGCGAGGTTATAGTTAGGATGGAGAGAGAGGGGGAGGACTGCAGGTACATGCCTAAGCTCGGCCTAAGTGTTTGTGTTTGTCTGGCAAGTTTGTTGTTTTTGGTCTCTAGAGGAGAGCGCCACAGAGCCGTTGGGCAAAAGGACTTCCTGATCACCACTTCCGCACATAATGGCTGCCTCTATCCTAACAATGACAGTCCATGCCAGGACCACCTGCTGAGCAGCAGCATGCGGCCACAAATCTAATGTCAGCCAATTATAGCAGCCCCTAATCAAACGCAACCAGTTGTAATCACTATAAACACAAGTAGAAATTCCACGCTAACTGCGAATCATAGCTGGCAAAGACAGAGCGTGGTTATCTTTGACAAAAAGCCAAGTACATCAGCTTTAAATTTCAATCACACCTTTAAGCCAAAAAACTCAAACTTAAAGGTGAAGTGTGTCATTTGTCCAATGTTAAAATAATCGTAACCCATCTTAATAAGCAGAGACCATTATAAGTAAGGAATTCGTAGGTTAATTTGTAGCAAAAACTGACACCTGGCTACCTGTTTTTCTTTCCAGTGGGGAATGGGAAAAGTATTTGGGAAACCTGCTCAAATGCTTTTTGTGGCTCCATTTTGTGATGTTAGTCTTTAGAAGGACTTTTTTGATTTACTTTATATTTATGTAAAATAAAATTAAATTAAATTAAATTAAAATAGATCTAAATGATGCTAGTGCTTTTCATCTTTAAACATAATTATTTGATCATTATTTCTACATTATATTCATGCATAAAATAATAATAATAATAATAATAATATAAAATAAAGGTCTGAGGGCTCGATATTAATACTGACTATGTTACTGGTTCATAGCATCCATTCTAGTCATAACTTCAACAAACAGCCTGGAAAATGACCAGGACCTACTGATCACAGAGTGAAAGGCTCAGTGGAAGACTGATGATATGCGTGGCTGGAAAAAGAATAGGAGGGAAAACAGACAGGTTGTACTATGAAAGCACACCCGGCTTTTCACTGTTTAATGTCTCGCTGACATTTCTGCTGTGAGCAAGTAAGGTCCCCAATCCGTTGATCCCCCCCCCCCCCCTTCTCCTCCTGCCGGCCCAATGGAGACACACTGGACAGATAAGAGAGAGAAAGAGAGAGAGAGAAAGAGAGTCATAAGACAACCAGACTGAGGCAAGATGTGTTCTGTCTATAACTCAAGCAAGGTTAGATGACCCAGACAAAGTCAGAGGTCAGAGTTCAGCAGGGGGGCACGGAAACATGTAGCTATAGCTGTGGCTGGATTAAATTTCACTGCAGCCTGGATTCTTTCTTTCAGTGTTTGAAGGTTACGGTCGGCTGTTTGTAAAGTGCCTTCGAGAGCACCTTGATGTGTACTGAGCTTCACATATATGGTCCAAAATACCCCGCAAAAAAAAAAAAAGTTATCAGCAAGTCAAGTGATTTCAAAAAGCTTTTATGAGAAGGAAAGTCTCAAGTGTTTTATTGGTATATAAACCCTGCATTAAACTCTAATTTGTGCATTTATAAATATTATAAATATTATTAACTTTATTATTATTTATTACAATAATAACTAAACTTTTTTAAAAAAAAGTATTCTTATTCTCCAACAACATAGCATAAGAAATTATTATTAGTAACATAACTATTATTATATGAACTATTATGACAGTAGTAATTTTTTTTCTATTAATAATAATAATAATAACACTAATCATAATATTTTATTAATTATTTAGTAATAATACATATTATTATTAACTACTATGAAAATAGTATTTTACTGTTATTGTTATTATTATTATTATTATTATTATTATTATTAAACAGAAAGAAATTATGACAAAACCAGGCACTAATAAAAAAAATAAACTGACCTTCCCATAACAAGCTCAACATTGTTTTACAGACTGTGCAGGTGTAAAGGATTTATGACATGCATACGAGAAAATTAACTAGCAGTTCAACAGTTTTAGGAAACATCCCAAAGTAAACAGAAGACATTTAAAATCTGGCTGCTTTACTTTATTTTCACAGCATGCGTCTAGTGCGCTCGAGCTGTTTACATATCTGTCACTAGCTGTACCTGGTCTGGCCAGGGGTCCATAAACACACTTTACCTTCACTCTTTCTCTCTCCCCTTTTCTTTCTCACGTGCATGTACGTGTACACAGCCCATCTCTCCCTCCCTAGCCCTTTTCAGGACTGCAAACATTTTAAATAACTCGATCAGCCCTAAAACAAATAGAGGTGGAATTGCTACCCCATGTCACATCTGTGTTTTGTTACTGGTGACAGGAAAACGGAGGGGAAAAGGCAGCTGCTCTTGAAAGGCTGCCACTTTAAGGAGAAGTTTTCAAAAACACCATTGACCACGCACGCAATTAGAGCCAATATGCAATGTCAGCAATGCCATTTTCCCCATAAATAAAAACATTTTGCTTAGGTCCCTTCAGGCCTGGACCCGAACCATTCGAAACGGAGGCTATAGAGCATATGGAAATGAATGAACAGAGCATTCAGTGTAAAACTTTTTAAATAAGGGTGATCAAACTGATCATCTGACCACAAAGAAAGAGTGGCAGGGTCATGAATCGGCCCAGAGTGTGTGTGTGTGCGAGTACGCAATGTGAACTCTGACAATCTGAATCATTGGCCAGATGTAGTCTGGTGTTACACACCCGGCCGGGACTATAAGGATGAGCGAGGCTTGACCCAGCTGACTCCTCTCCGCTGGACCACAAGAGAGCTTCTGGACAGCAATACTCTGAGGAACATTATTTCAGCACAATGGAAAAATACTTTGAGTGACGTGACCAAAAAGAGCTATTGTTTAGGTCATTTTTAGTCGTGTTTATTACGAATTTAGCTGATATGATGAATGATTGAGGACTGATTTATCTTGCAACTTCCACGCTGCATGAACCAACATGTAAACATTTAGATAAAAACGTTCACTTAGAAGAACCCAGAAAATCTAAATAATAGTCTTACACAAACTTCACAAACCCATCACCTGTGCACTTCTGTTCCTGCTGAGGAACTTTCGAATAGCTCCACCTAGTGATCCATCTAGATTAAACACATTTGAACCTTAAAAATTCTTATTGAATAATAATAACTATCAGAAGTTTTTTTGTTTTTGTTTTTTTGCTTGGTTTTATTGGTAGATCTCTAGCGTCAAATATTTTGCAAACAAAAGTCTGTTTCTTCCTGGCTCCAGGGTTCGGAAGTGCTGTCAAAACAGAAGACAACAACAAATGTTTGTCATCGCTACAGCCCCTGGGAGCATCGCTGTTTGCTCGGAACAGGCATCTGGCTATTGTTAACAACGGCTGCTTCGCTAACCCCAAACTGTTGAAATCCAGTGTATCTTTTACAATTTGGAAAGACAGCAGGGATTAGAATAACACAATGTACCTTTCTGAATTCAAGTCTATCGTCCAATGACGCACTTCAAGATGTTCTGCAAGATCATTTGATTTTCAGATCGACGAGAAATTAATTTACATTTTTAAACGTATATGAAAGCTAAAGCGGGGCAAAAAAAAGGAGGTGGGCTATGACTAACACCCTTTTCCCCCTCCTTTTTTTCTCCATAACCCTTATCGTCTCGGACTAGAGGGACTTGGTAGGCTATAGCCACCTGCAAATTACAACTTAGTACTTGAAGAGTTAAGAATGTGTTTCTTTCAGGCTATTGTTGGAGTGCGCGGGTCAGGGGGTGGGGCGAACAGATTCTGGTAAGAGCCTTTAATCCACAGGCTGTCAGGCCCAAACCCTGCTTGACGCCCTATTGAAGTGTAACAGAACAAAACATTGGGCCCCTCGCTAAGCTCCTGCCCGGGCCCCATTCACAGCGACAGGAGAGCAAATTCTTCAGCTGCAAAGAGCCCCCTTCTTAAAGGGGAACACACAAACTTCAAAACAATTCAACAGACAGGAGGAACATATAAATGGCCAATCACTGTCGAGAGTGCATTTGTCAGGGACGGAAAATCTTGACATTTTTTCAAATCGCAATCCCACTCTAAAACAACAACCTTTGCTACAATTAAAATATATTGAATTGACGGCAACAATGCGGACATATTGCAATGAAAACGTACCATTGCAATCAAAGCATTTCAAAGCTTAATGTGTAATTTCCTGAAAAAGACAAATTACACATTTCTCATTTTATACTATTTGAGGTAATCTAAAACTGAAGGTCTCAATATTAAGTACCTTGACAAATTAGCTAAAGAAAATCACTTTGCCACCTCCGCTGTCCTTGTGAAATTTACATTAATTTGCTTTTAAATGAAGGTTTTAGTACATTGGCCACATATTCAATTAAAACTGGAGAATGCCGAGTAGACATTCACTGAAAAAAATAAATGAATAAATATATATATTATTTTTTTGCCCTTTAACTCTGAAGGCTTGAACGCAGATGTGAATGCTGCACGTTTCAGTACATTTGGCCCGACTCAGACTATTGGGAATCAGAAATGGAAATACCAAATGTACAACAAAATATGACAAGTTTTATTACATTGTGATTAGCGAGGATTATTTTACCCTCTTATGAAGAGAGTAATAATTTTATGAAAATGGATTTAATACTTTTCAACTAATGAAAGCCCTGTGGAAATTTTCTGAAGGTTAACTATATACTGCTGTTAACTAAATTAGACTTAATTGTGCTACGAGTAAGATCTTGTCCTGTTCATTTTACTCAGACTGAAAAGTAAATTAATTAAAAGTCCTGCCTTTGAAAACAAACAATCAAGAAAAAAAAGAAGATTGAACAAACAAAAGTAGTATAACTAATAAATAGCTGTAGTTTTAATCACCTTTAATCATTTAACTTTGAATATCTAAAACGCTATAATGTTGTATAGGCTATAAAAATAATATCTGTGGTATTCGGGAAGAGCTCAGCAGTTGAAGTCATACATATATTAGACAAAACTTGCATTAATCAGAAGGATCCACTGACCAACCACAGCTCTAATGCTCTAGGTTAAGAGATGCATATTTATGATACATGTATTCAAATGCACAGACATGACCGACAGACTCAACCCCCTTCACAAGAAACCAAACCCCCTACCTCCTATTAGCCCTTTAATTACAAAACGGTGCTGCAGTATTAAAGGTTTGTTTAGATAAAGGAGAGCATCTGCTGAGATTAGCACTACATTATTCTTAGGGAGCAGAATAAAATGTTAAAACAGAAGACCATCAGAACTACAGTGACATTTATGTTCCATCTACTGTACCAACATTGTGTTGATCATTTTGGATCAATAAGATCAGAATTTGGATCAGGTTCTTTAAATATTCCCATGGCACTTGAATAATTCAATTTACTGAATACATAATGATTGAGATTCACAAGAAAATCTGTATAATCAAGCTGATCAATACAAATAATTATAACATTGATATGCTTTTTTTATCATGATTAATACAGACATTGACTTGGTATAAAGACCACAGTCCTCGAGGTAAATGGTATAAACTATAGAACTGAAAATAAAAGCAATATTTTTTTAAGGGAAACAAAAGCATTTTCTGTTGGAAAATGGCAATTAATTATTTTTCTAAATATATAAAACAATGTTATTAGTATATAATCATTTGTACAGCTTACAAAACTAGAAGTGCATATTGTTCTATCTGTCATATATTTATGTCGTATCTAGATTACTTTGGATTTTTTACTTTAAAAAAAATAATTCCTGCACAACATTACTAAAAACTATTTGGATTCACTGTAATGCTCAGGGTTAGGCATATAGCCTACAGTACAAAGTACATTCATTTTAGCACGAGCACGAAAGTCTTATTAAAAGCGAGATATAAAGTACTACCACATAAACAGCGATTCGCATGTTGATATTACATTTCCGGGAAAAAAAAAAAAAGACAATGCGACACAATACAATTAAATATGATTTAACTTCAAATTAGCGTTCTCATATACACAACGACTGAGTGGCATTTCATTGATTTAAATGGGGATTTGTAAGCAAACGATGGACAGCTATTCATCTGAACAGACGTCGTCACTTCAAAAAATTAATTACAGCCTTCAAAAACACAGTAAAATCAAACAGCTCTTGCAAAGATACTCCAGCCTTATTGTAATTGCGTTGTGTATTTCAAGCGCACTGAGTTTCGCGTAGGCTAAAATTTATTCAGTATTATCAACAGTCCAAATTAATTTGACAAATACCAGATACATTGTAATTTTGCTGATCACCTGTACAATTTGAAGTCTAAGAAAGAGTGGAAAATATGTAGGGCATTTAAATCTCATATTATCATAAAGTCTACAAAGCCTACAACAAAGTAACTCTGGAACGAGCTGCAGATCAAAACAACGTTCCTGAATTCTGATCTACAACGACAAATGTAGGCTACTAGAAGATCGATGGTTCAGCTCCTAAGCTTTTTTTTTTTAATCCTTGTATTATTGCGCCTTCTTGTGGCCAGTGCCCAACTGCAACAATTAACCCCCAAATGAAATAGTTGCTCACCCAAAAAAAAAAAAAAAAAATCTGTTAAGTTTACTCATCCAAACCTGTAGGTTTTTCTTTGTGAAACAATAAAAGAGAAGTCAGGCAGAAGGAAAGCCTCAGTTGTCATTCACATTCAACGTCAACTAAAATATGCAAGTGAATGATCACTGAGGCTTTCTTTCCATAATATTTGCCTAATATCACATTTTGTGTTCCACTGAAGAATCAGTTATATCAAAATACCGTTTATAATATTGACAATAATAAACTCTAGTTTTAAAGCACAAAATTATACATCTATCCTTCAGGTTGGACAAAGTATTGGTGAAGACAAAACTGCATGTTATGAATAACCAGCAGATGGAGCCATTTACCATGTATATGCACTGCTAAAATGACTCCACTGACAAAACATTTTTTACAGTGGATAAAAATACACTCATATTACAATAAACAGCACAAAAGTTGTTTTAAATAGTTACTGACCTGATTAAATCCACATCTTGTCACAGGACAGCATGACCATGATCACTCCTGTATGTACGACAAAAATACCATCTCACATTTAGGCCTACTAATATTTACGTGGTAGCTTCTAAATGAAATGACACGTGTAATATTTGCATCTCTTGCCATCTTTAGGACAACTTTTTCCGTGTAAATAGTCTAACAATAACAAACTGTTTTTGTGTAGGAACTTGTGCCAATAACAAAAACATAATTAAGCTGTCAGTTAGTTGCTGTGTTTTATTAGTTATCAAAGCTATAAAACTATATCTTGTTATTTATTATTTTAAACCTGTATTTAATATCAGAACGGTCTCAAAGTAAAAAGAGGTGCTAAAGTCTGATTTTGTGGTTGCTGTGCTTTAAAATTAAATTATTATAATCTTAATTCAAGTGAAGAAGGATTTTGAAAATGTGACAGTAATCAGTGTTAAGCACTACTGTAAGGTTAACCCTGCCTGGTTTAAATATTTCAAAATGATTAACAGTTGAAAACATTGATTAGAAATTTTGAAAAGTATTAAAAAGTGGCCTAATCAAATGTAATCAGTTACATTACTTTAATAAAGTAATTGAAATAGTTACACTACTTATTACATTTTAAATAGGGTAACTTGTAATCTGTAACCTATTATATTTCCAAAGTAACCTTATCAGCACTGCTTTTGAGTAACCCATTTAACACTTTAATACCTTTACACACCTTTATCTGCCAGTGAGCTCTGTGCACTGTCATGGCCGTAGCCAGGCTTTGAAAATTAGTGAGGGCGGGGGGGTGGGGGGAGGTGTTAAAGAATTGTGATATAATAACCCCTACAAATACAACTCATTATGTACACTATAAACACTTTAAAAGAGACAGACATGTAGATGTTTGTGAAAGATGTTTTCTCTGTTTTGGAGGGATGATCATTTTTAAATCATACCCTATTGCTTAAAAATCTGTTAATACTTTACTATAGTTAGGGGTGGATAATTTTATCAGCCGTTTATTATTCATGCAACAATACAAATTACTGTTATAATTTTTATTAATTACCATTGCTTTATAGCTGATAACACTGTCTAGTGCTCTTATGAATATTTTTAGCATGATTTGTGAAAATTTAACTACTAGCCTATACTGAATGACATAGCATAGACTTCTAGTGTTTGTGTATTTCATTTCATTCTGTAACCTACTTGTTCTACAGATCTGTGTAGTAGTGTTAAATACTACTGTTTTTGACAGCGTTGATAACGTCTCTGAAAGATAATATCATGATTTATTTATTTTTATGCAAAAAAAAATGCAAAATGCCTTACCAAATGCAAAAACCTGTCCATGGGCTTTTTTGATTACTGTCAGTTTAAGTGCCGGCGATCAGTGTTGCCAGATATTGCTATTAAAACAAACAAAAACTAATAAAAAATATATAAAAATAAACCTATATTATTTAAAATATTTTACAATTAAGATAAGATAAAGATATCGTTGCCCCTAAACTGCAACGTCCTACTTTATCAACTTTCTGAAGTGTCAAATTAAGTGAAAAAGACAAGTCCAAAAACGTTTAAATTAGCTGGATCTGGCAACACGGAGACTGTGCGCGCGCCCTCGAGTAGCCTCAGAGTGCACCCTTGACGATGGGGCGGGGCGACACCCACAATTTCATTGGTTTATAATACAGCAGAGCTTGTTGGTGTAGACGTTTGCGCATGAGCATTCTTTTATATACGTTTTTATGAATGGTCGACGGCAGTTTGGCTGTACTACAGAAATATTAAGTGCTAACAACAGCGATTTCAGTTAGAATCAGTTAGCAAATGTGTGTTTTTTTTTATTTTTTTAAGATTAAGTTCTTATCAAACGCTTGGTGGCGGCATCTCCGAGTACTTCGGGCAGAACAGAGCTGTGTAATATGAGCGGCTCACGAATTAAATCTGGGGGAAAAAAATCTTAATTCGTGGCCATGATATAACGTTAGTCCTACCTATGCTATAGCACGTTAAATGAAGTCAGATATTATTGCACTTTTCACAGTACACGAAGCAGACATACTTTAACATTGAGCAGTTTTAGCTGGGCGATGTTGATAAAAATGATCCACTGTTTGAGATTTAGCTGTTTTGTAATCAGAATCAGAATGAGTTTTATTGCCAGGTATGTTTACACATACGAGGAATTTGTTTTAGTGACAGAAGCTCCACAGTGCAACAGAATGACAGCAACAGGACAGGACACAGATAATAAAAGAATAATATACAAATATACAAAATAGACAATGTACAAAAAACACAATATATAATATAGACAATTATGTATGTACAGCTATGATATGTTCATAACTGTACATACATACTTGTCTATATTATATGTTGTGTTTTTTGCTATTTTGTACATTGTCTATTTCGTATATTTGTATATTATTCTTTGCCCATATTCATTATTTTAGGATCGGTAGATAAGCAAAAACTTAGGATATGATGATAATTCACTGTAGTTCAGTAAGACATAGGACAAACCTGCAAATGGTTTTATTTTAAAAAACAACTGCGGTGACAAATAAGACAATAATACCAAATAGCCCATCAGCGTTCAGTTCACCTCAAACTCCATCACCCTGAACGTAGGAGCCCCACAGGGTTGTGTCCTGAGTCCCCTGCTCTACTCTCTCTACACACATGACTGCATGTCCTCTTACAGCTCCACATCTATTATCAAATTTGCTGATGATACTGTGGTTCTGGGCCTTATTTCCAACAATGATGAGACCGCATACTTGGATGAGGTGGAGAGACTTACATCATGGTGCCAGGACAACTGTCTCTCTCTGAACGTGAGCAAAACTAAAGAGCTGATTGTGGACTTCAGAAAGAGACACCTGCTGCCCTACACTCCTCTTATGATCAGTGGGACCCCTGTGGAGAGGGTGAGCAGCTTCAAGTACCTCGGTGTAAACATCTCCGAGGACCTGACTTGGACTACACACATTCAAACACAGGTTAAAAAAGCCAGGCAAAGACTGTACCATCTGCGACAGCTGAGGAAATTCAGGGTCTCTCCAACAATCCTGAAAACTTTCTATTCAGGGACCATAGAAAGTGTATTGACTCAGTGCATCTCAGTGTGGTATGGAAACAGCTCCAGTCAAGACTGCAAAGCCTTGCAGAGAGTTGTGCGCTTAGCTGAGCGCATCTCAGGGTCTGCCCTCCCCTCTCTGCAGGACATCTACCTCAAACGCTGCAGAAGCAGAGCTGTCAAAATCATCAAAGACTCAAATCACCCTGGTAACTGTCTTTTCACTCTGCTGCCATCTGGTAAGCGCTTCCGCAGCCTGATGGCAAAAACTGAGAGACTTAGGAGGAGTTTCTTCCCCAGGCCATCAGGCTCCTGAGCTCAAACTCAGCCTCTTAACATCATCATGTCTTACTTTATAATCACTAACAATCAGTAAGATATTCATTATTCTCTACCTCATACTGACAGTGTCATTTGCACACATCACTTTCTGTGTCTTGGTATCTTATCTTATTTTTTTATTTATTTTTTTGAGATTGCTGCTACATGTCAACCATGTACAACCTGTTCCCAGCAGGCACCAGACGTCTATGTAACGTCAGGTTGACGTTGGACATGACGTCAGACGGACGTTGGATTTTGGTTGAAAATGAAAATCGGGTTGACGTCAATATTCGACGTCAATTTGACGTTGGCTTAACGTTGGATTTTGGTTACACAACCTAAAAACAACCAAATCTCAACGTCAGCTGACGTCGGTATTGGACATCAATTTAACATTGACATTAGATGTTGGATTTACATTGGATTTTGGCCACCCGACGTCGCAACCAAAATTTAACCAAATACCAACGTCTTATGACGTTGTGTGCCTGTTTTGTGCCTGCTGGGTTTGCACATTCCTCTCTCGTACAGTCATGCTTATCTTAATATTTAATTCTACAGCATACTGTCATGCACATTCTTTTATATTTTATTCTTTATATCTTATTTTTTATTCATTTTATTTTATGCATACTTCCCTTGTGTTGTATTCTACAATATTTGCACTGTCCATGGAGCGGACCTGACTCACATTTCACTGCTGGTTATACAATCTCTGTATAGTCGTGTATGTGACAAATAAAACTTGAAACTTGAAACTGAAACTTGAAGCGTGAACTGTGGTTTTAAAAAAGTGAAAGTGAATATGAAAGTGACGTGACATACGGCCAAGTATGGTGTTATGTGGATAATGGGAATGAAAACCTTATATTTAAACCTTAAAATTTAAGCTAATTAAAACTATAACTTTTTTTTTTTTTGCATATAGGCCTATTTTAAATGTTTTTATTTACTAAAACAGCTGTTATTAAATCTGACCAATCAAATATTATTATTAATGTGTTTTAGTACGTATTTAAGCAATAAAGGTTCATATATTTTCTCTGTAACATTTTTATTTATACTTTTATATATAGGCTATGCACAAATTAAATCACTGGTTTTGTGGCTCAATCCTTTAAAACGAACCAGGAATCACTGTACTATTGTCACGGTGCACACAGCAGGGAGGAACAAGGACACGCAGACAAGGACATAAACTCAAATAATAGTCTTTAATGAGGACAAGGCAGGACAAGACAAGGCTGACAGACAGGAAACACCGGGAGTAACGAATAGACCAGACAACATCAAACTGAACAGACAGGACTATAAATACACAGGTAAATCATAGATAATTAGACAAACACGGCTGGACAAGAATTAACCAATAATCACATCAGACGAGGACAGGAAATAAACCAAATATGGACACAAGAGGCAGGAACACATGACACACACAACAGAACCCTGACAACTATATTAGACCTACTGATTTTAGATTTTTAGTAGGCTAGTTATTATAGTCTTTAATAAATAACAAAATATTAATCACAGAGAAGGTCTCTTTTACTCATTAAATGTGCTCACGTAGCCTACCTATTCCACAGATTTACAGCTCCGAGTGATTTAAAATTCAATAGTTATGCAGGTCTTTATGCCTGCAATGATCGAGTGTTAATAACTGAATCTAAATTCATCCCGTACACAGATTAGAACACACACACTGGCACACACAATGAGGGTGTGGATACATAAATAATTGGATTTTTAATATCTGATATCACGTGGACACTTATTTCCTATAAGATAGGAACCTTTAAAAATGGTAAGAGAATCAATATAGGCTCAACTATTTTATTAAGATTTAAACAAGGAAACATTGAGCTTGCCATGAAAACATTTATTAGCACTTTATAATCTACAAGTATGTGAAGCATTGAGCAACGTGAACACACATCTACGCCTGCCATTCAAATATGATGACACAAACCACCACTTCATTATAAGCATCAAGATGGCGGAGAAAAATATATAATTACATCAGGGCACCAACTACTCAGTGCATGTTTTAACCACAGACACAAAAGTTATACCACAATTCATGCACAATCATGTCAACCAGATACTGAGAGACAGTGCATCATCGTGTCATGTGTGCTGGGATGCAGTATTTTGCACTTACTTTGTAGTAATAGTGTGTGTTGACTGAAATAAGTTTGTATGAATAAAGGTTTTGTTTTTGGAGAATCATATTTCTTATCTGTTGTATTTGAGCAGGACAGGGATGCACTTTGGTGACACATGAAACAAATGCCCAACATTATTATGTGTCTTTTGTGTCTTTACATCATTTCCATCATGTTTGATGTGCTTGCAGATCACAGGAAGAATTTACTGATTCAAATGTGTCGTGTAGAGTTACAAGTAGGCCTAAGCATTTCCTAATTTCACTTCAGATTTTTTTGTTATAGGCCTACTTCATCTTTTGTTATATTTTTTATACTGTCATCATTTGTAAATGTATATATATATATTTACTCTCCTTTACCTTTACCAAATTTACCTGTATTTACTTTCTTTTCATATTTGGCGACTTTTTTTGAAAAATTTATACTTTTGAGGGTGGTTCTAGAGATTTTCTGAGGGAGGGGTTTGGCAACGCTGCTCTGGAGTAGTTGGCGCCCTCACGCACAGCTTTCTTTAGACTCGTTCACTCCGCCAGCGTCTCGCAGCGATCATGTTCAGACTACGGACCCTAAACATTCTTGCAAACTGTCTAAACTGAATTATACATGTCATGCAGACATTCATACGAGGAGTTTAACAGCAAATTAGTCATTCAGAGAACAAATTTTATTTTTGAACATGAAAAATCTACCGAGGTATGGCCTCATAGCTGGCTACGGGCCTGCGCACTGTTCTCTGCTCCATACAAGACATATTTAATCAGTTTTGACCTTTCACAGACATTCCTGATCTCCCTGTGGACAACACTCCATTCAAAATCAGCCATTTCTCACAACCAGTGACAGACCTTTTCAGGTCCCCTATTCTTAAGGTGACTCTCGACTCGAGACATTCTAGAAGACTGACAGGCCTTGTCAGTGAGTGACAATAGAAGACCCTGTCAGTGATGCCCAAACCAACCCCCATACTTTCACACACCTAGTATAAAATGATTTAGTAGGTATTCTGATTCTAGCCTACATGTTGAGGCAACACCGCATGCTAAATTAGCCATGATTGCTGAATCTCTATTTGCATGTTTAAACAAATATACATGTTATAAAGGCCAGTGTTTACTTTTCTTTGTAAGTTCGATCAGGTATGCATTGAGCTGTCTGCTTTGGCAGTCCTCATTGTGATATTTGTAGATCTTATCTTTAATAGGGATGAATCATTTTTCAATGAATCATTTTTTGTTCATACTTAACTGAGTGTTTAGTGGATTAACAAGTTTAGATGCAGATGTGTTTTGGAGTACATAATGGTTTCTGAAACTGAAATAATTTAATCATATTTATCTGTTAAACTACTATACTGTCCCCTTAAATTAATCAGAATCAGAAGTAAACAGAATTTTGGCTAACATTCACTAAAGGCCATCTCAAAGTTACAAATAAAACGTTCTTGAAGTAACATTAATAGAATGTTCTTAGACCACCACACTTTTTCATAACTCTTTGGAAATGTGAATGAAATGAACACAGCATTTTTGTCACCCCGTCTCGAATTGCGATCACGGAAAGCGCTCGAGAAACAGTCTCTTCCGTGGCTCGGTACGCTTTCAACTCATATTTATTTATTTATTTTCCTGAAACAAGAGACTGTACAACATTCACGTTACATGATTTGACTGATTTTTAGAGATGGTCCTCACTGCAGAACACAAGATCCAGGGGGTGTGGTTGGATCTAGATCCAACTCCTCCCACCTTACATATACCTAAACCTACCCGTCACCACCCCCTGATCCCTAAACCCACCCATCCCCACCCCTAAACCTACCAATCTCCACCCCTAAACCTACCAATCTCCACCACCTAGATGTGGATCCAACCCCGCCCCCTGGATCTTTGTTCTGCAGTGAGGGGCTACTGGAGTTTTACATAGAGAGGGTGGCAGTGCACCGCATTAAAATAAATTATCATTCATGTTTTCACAACAGCTGGCCAAATTCAAAAATTAAAATGAAAACATCTTTGAGAGCAAGGAGGCCCCTGGTGTTTCGGGGGCCCTACGCAGCTTGCGTATTATGCGTATAGGGAGGATCGGCTCTGCATATATATATATATATATATATATATATATATATTGTATATAAACTTTTTTATATTATAAAGGTTATTTTAAGAACTGTTCACTGAAAGGTTCATTGGGGAATCAAAATGGTTCCTCTATGACATCACTGTGAAAAATCCCCTTTTTTTGTTAAAGAGTGCAGTTTTATTTTCATAGTGTTTAGGTTTCACTAAAATGTCGATTTAGATTCAGCACACAAGCCAGTCTCATCTTTGACAACATGTGATTTTAACCATTAGCATGTTGCTGAAAGTGGCAGGACTAAACATTTTGTATGGTATCATATATGTTATCAGTTGTGTTTGTCAGGAGGTGTGCACATACAAAGAGCAGCTGGATTAGGTACAAGCGTTCTGACAAATGATTTATTTATTGAGGTGTGGAGGTGTTGTAAAGACAAAGGCTGTTTTGATAGATAGGCCTGAAATACTGAAAGCTGTTGCTCAAGCTGTGTCTGAACTGTTATTACAATTTATCACAGCAAAGTAAGTTTATTCTCAAATGGAAAATAACATATTTGTGGATGTGGTTTTGGGTTGCTAAAATACCATATGTTTGATTCCAAGAATTATTAAAACATTCCCATATCTTCCTTTTATGGGCAATAATATTTGCTCATTTGAGATTATGGGCATGGATTTTGGCCTGATATGATGGAAGACAGATCAAATATTTTGACATTTCAAATGCATTATTTACCAATATGATGGTTAAATGTATTAAAGGAATAGTTTACCCAAAAATAAAAATTTGCTGAAAATATACTCACCCTTAGGCCATCCAAGATGTAGATGAGTTTGCTTTTTCATCGGAACAAATTTGGAGAAATTTAGCATTACATCACTTGGATCCTCTGTAGTGAATGGGTTCCACAAACTTTAAGAAAATATCCCACCTTGAATTTTTGATTTATTTATTAATTTAAACTTCCAGACATCAATAAAGTCAATAACCTACATTTAATGGAGAATGTCTGTGAGGTACAATGTTCCGATCATACAGGATTTTATTTAAATTGAAATCTGGGTCATTCCAGCCTTGTTTATTCAAATGAATTCTTTCATAGTTGCTGCTTTGTGTCATAGTTCTGTTGGAAAATTAATCCTTGTACTGTATGTCATTTGACTGTTTTGGTTCTATCTGTTAACCTTGATGCCAAAAAAAAAAAAAACTTTCAAGTTCTTGCTAAAAAAAAACAACAACCCTAGATCACGATGAAGGTGTTTCCTGGATGTGTGTATGCTTTCGCTGGTTTCTAGTGAATTGTGGGTCTCACTTACTGTAGGCTTTTTTAATCTGTCTAGCCACTCTCAGAGGTGAATCAGAGAAATACCAGAGATTGCTTCAAAGTTCATGCCATTTCAGCAAAACAGCTCTGCATCTGTGTCAGCATTGTTGCTAGAGATTTTGTCACTTTTCTGACAATCGCTCTTCTCGTCTGGATGTGACAATTTTCTCTGTTATACTTCGAAATAAATATAGTGGTTGAAATAAAGGTATACTTTTTTTTTTTTTTTGATTAATTAGTAACAAAAGTATCACATTTTCCACAAAAATATTAAACGGGACAACTGTTTTCAACTTTGATAATAATAGGTTGTTTCTTGAGCAGCAAATCAGCATGTTAGAATGATTTCTGAAGGATCATGTGACATTGAAGACTAGAGTAATGATGAAAATTCAGCTTTGCCATCACAGGAATAAATGACAATTTAATATATAACAATATAGAATTATCTTATTGTAATCATATTTCACAATATTACTGTTTTTATTGTATTTTTGTAAAAAAAAAACAAAAAAACTTAGAAACAGTAGTGTAGGTTTTGATCTGACATGCAATGTTAAACAAAAGGATTAATGTTTAAAACAGTTAAAAATTACAGTGTTGAACTTTGTTGAATAAAGGAAACATACACAGGCATATCCACATTAAAAATTTAATATCAAGACATTCAGCTTACAAAATAACCCAAAGTTTAAACAACATATTGTCAGTGCAGATCAAAAGTATACAAATGTTTTTTTTTCTTCTCATCCTCACATGGCGCAAATGAAATCACGTCAGTATAAATACAGTATCATGTCTGTTAATAAATACATTCAAAACATAGATAAATCAAATAAATCCTCTGTTAATAAGTTAAAATGCAAACATATTTTTCGCCAGTTTATTTTGGTCATAGATGCATACTAAAGATCGCTTCAAGGCATAAGAGAGCCAACCCATAAAAATGCTACACCTGAAAGCTATCATAATAGAGGTTGTTTACTCTTGTTGCTGTTATTTTTACTTAAAATGCAACCTTCAATACAGCATGATGTAAGATGTTGCGCTAAGACATTTACAGTGGGGCATAATAGCCTTCATATTTTTGAAATATTCAAAAATGATCTGTGAAAATCATATTACACAGTGAAATGGTAAACAGCTACTGAACGATTATGTCTTTAGAAATCAAAAGAAATGGAAGGGGATGCAAATCATGGTTATCTCCATGGGAAAAAATTTATTTAAAAAAATCAGAAAGCTTAAAAATGCTTTGTCCAGTTTGTCACACAGTGTCATGCAGAATTTACAGTAATTAAGTGCAGATTTCTTTGTCGTTTTTCATGATTACCCTGGTGACTAACAGTGAAACATAACTGGAGTAATGAAACAGCATTAATTGAAAAGAGTGTGCCACGCAAAGTACCATAATGTTAAATTAAAGTTGTTGAAATGCCAAATGTCACCGAGCCGAGACCTAACTACTCTACTCAAAGCTGCCAAGTCATTTTGTACCACTTCAAATGTCAAAGTCGTGAAAAGAGCAAAATCTAAATACAGAAAATAATCAGATGAAAGACAATATTATACAGGGATGAACCTTGTTTAGAATAAATGTACCAGCTGATATCCATCTTCAGGGGACTTTGTGACATTCAATTGAATTGGACAAATAAACCATTAAAACATGGTAAATGTCAGTCATTTCCTTCCTATAAAACCACCTAGACTTGTGGAACCAGCATTTTATTTTGCACGATTGTTTATCTATCTATCTATTCCATTTGGTTGCCTCCCAAAAACTGCATTAGTACCGGAGTAAATAACCAGTATTAACACCTCAAAGTAACACTACTGTTAATCTTTAACAGTCTGATCCATTTGTGAATGTTGTATAAAGACATATGAGGATAACATTCTAAATCTCTAAATCCAATCATCATGTTTTGTGCTACTGCAACCGTAAAGCAAAGAAAACAGAAACATTTATTTGGCAGTGGCACTCTGACATACTGAAATTAATCTGAGAGGATGCAGAAAGAAAATGCATATAAATCAAGCTGGGATGGTAAAGACATTTTTTTTTTTTCCTTTTGCCTATTCCCAGTCAGCTAAAGACAAGACAATGTGCTTTAAACGGAGACTTGTGTGAATGAAAGTAAACTAGTTCGCTACCGTCGGAGTCTACTTCCTTTAGATGTGTGTGTTTCTATCTGAGGTACTCTTCTTCTGAGAGACTGTCCAGGCTCTCGTCATCACTGTCCTCCAGTTCTGGAAGATCTCCCCACAGCAGCAGGTTCTGCCCTATGAAAGAGACAGACTTGTATTATTTATTTTTGAAACATTTATTAACTTATGTCTGAAATACGATCTTTACACTAACGTTCAAAAGTTATGGTCTGTAAGATTTTACGTCTTTGAGAAGTTTTCTGCTCAACAAGGAGGCTTTTATTTGATTAAAAACATAGAAAAACACTAAAACTGTGAAATGTTATTACAGTTTAAAACAACTGATTTTTGTTTATTTTTATATATACTAAAATGTAATTTATTCCTGTGAGGGCAAAGCTGAATTTTCAGCATCATTACTCCAGTCTTCAGTATCACATGATCCTTCAGAAATAATCCTAATATGCTGAATTGATGCTCAACAAAACATTTATTATTATCAAACGTTGAAAACAGTTGTGCTGCTTAATATTTTTGTGGAAACGTTTTTTTTTTTTTTTTTTTTTGCTAAACCCCCCCCCCCCCCCCCAAAAAACAGTATTTATTTTAAACTAATATTTTGTTTACTTTCATTTTTGATCAATTTAATGAATCCTTGCTGAAGAAAAGAAAAACTATCACTGACCCCAAACTTTTTCACAGTAGTGTATAGTTAAGCTTAATATCATTAAAATGCACAAGAACTGGCTCCTAATTTATGCCAAACAATAACTGAAGTTTCAGTTAAAAGATCATTTGGCAGCATCTTTTCTTGAGAAATACATAAGGTGCTTTTTGGATGGGTTATAAACAGTAATGATAAAATTATAGTGCACGGCACATCTTCTAATGGAAACAAAAAAAAGTTTAAAGTCTACACTGGCACTCTAATGCATTTTGGCAATTAAGTCTTCCTCAAAGGGTGACAGGCTGGCCCACTCTGAGGAAGGCTCAATTACCGAAATGCATTAATTTGTCAATCTAGATTTGTGTGTGGCAGTCCAAAATAAAAAAAGGCTTTTTATGGTTTTGTATTAGAAGATATTCTTTGAACTGTTTTTTTTATTATTATTTATTTTTTATTTATTTCAGGATTCATTTAACAAACATTTACATTGGGTATATTATACTTTCATTTTTTTTTTTTGATGGCTATGAGCAGATAATCTTTGAAACAATGGCATCCAAATGCTGTCGGACCATAAGCAGAGGGCATAGACAGTGTTTTTGCATCAGACGTCCCAAACCTGTTGCATCCAGTCTGTTGATGGTGGACACAGCCTCACTGTTGAACATCCAGAAATGACCATTGTTGCAGGACAGCAAGCAGGGCTTGCATGGGGCCACCACATGATATCCCACAACATTCCCACTGAATGTGCAGAAAGAGCCAGAGAGACAAACAAAAACACCTGATTCAAATGCTTCATGAGACAAAATGAAACAGAACAGCAAATGGCTCAGTGTTAACAATGGACTGAACATTACCTAAACAGGTTTGATGCCAACCTACAAGTCTAAAAATGCTGCAGTGCAAATTGAAAAAAGGATAATACACTACCATTCAAAAGTTTAAGTTTGGTAATATTTTTTATGTGAAAGGAGGGGGAAAAAACAGTAAAAATGTGAAACACTATTACAACTTTTCAAAATAACTTTTCTATTGTAAAAAGCATCTTATTTTTGAATTTTGCTGAATTTTCAGTAGAAATTATTCTAATGCTGACAATTATTCTAATATTTATTGGTCAATAAACATTTATTCTTATTATAAATGTTGAAAACAGCTGTGCTGCCTAATTTTGTGGAAACTGATACATTTTATTTTATTATTTTATGAATAGAAAGTTAAAAGAACAGCTTTTATTTGGAATAGAAATCTTTTGTAACATTATCCATGACTTTCATGCATCCTTGCAGAATAAAAATATTAATTTCCTAAAAATTAATGACCCAAACTTTTTGAATGGTACTGTATATTACCATATTTGTTATCAAGAAACTTTATAATTCCATACTCTTGTTATCCTAAACAATACAAGTAAAAACTAAGAGATAGTAGTTATAAAGACTTCTTTACCATTTCAAACAAGCAATGTCTCTTAATTTGCATTTGCAGCTTTCAGTGGAATAGCAGCTTGCCACAAAATCAACTGTCCTAAATGGGGGGCAAACGCAGACTATTAAAAGAATCAAACAAAAAGAACATGACGACCACGTTTATAAATGTGAAGTCTGATCACGGATACCTCACCTATTTGGTGGTATGTCGGTAGAGAACAGCTCTATTTCCGTATCAGCCAAAAGTACTGCTTTCATCCCTCTCATGCACAGCAGACTGTCACAGTATATACAGTTGACTTGCGTCACACACTTATTCTTGAAATTTGAAGTAGACATTGTTGAGTTGAGATCTTCTCAAGTAAAGCTCCGGTTCCTGTTGATTTAAAATGATAACAGAGTCAGCACCTGCAGTGAAGGCTACAGCAGATGTTTAACAGACGACCTGCACCTGTCTAGCTAGCTAGCTGTATCCTGTTTGCACCTGTAAGTTATTACGTTAACAGTATCTCCAAGTTAGAGTCTATTGATCACAAAAACAGAAAAGCAATTCAAATTGATATTATGGATGTAAATCACAGTAATTACAGCTCATTTTACACTTCTGTTAGAAGAGGCTAAGAAAAGCTGTGCCTTTCTCATTAGAGAGCTAGCTAGCTAACTAAAATATGATCTAGTTTTTCACTAAGCATGCCATAAAACCAGTCTTACCTGTTACCGGATATCAGATCGTTCTAGATCTAGGCGGCAGGGAAACGCATTGTACTACTATACAATCTCTCTATAATCACAACGAGGTTTAGATTTCTAAGCTACGTTTGTTTACGTTCGCGTCCAAGCGGATACACTTCCTGAAAGATTTTCAAACAGCCCGATCTCTAACGCTGATTGGTTCCAAGTTACCATATCTCACACATGATTGGTCAGCTCAAATTCCTTAGATGATTGGTTGCAGTGCCTTTCCGCGAACCACAAAACCGCTAGGGAGGGGAAGTCCGAATCGTTTCTGCAAGTCGGTTCTTTCGAAAGAGTCGTTTCAAAGAACTGGTTCAAAACGTGTTCATTGATTCTATTATCATAACGTGGTCCCTGACTTCCCGTTGTGGTGGATTACATGTTCCAAAAAATACCATATGTTGGTACATATTGCTGTTTATTTTGATTCAATATTATTAAGCGTGTTTATTAATGCCATGCATTTTAGGATAGTTTGATGCAGCAGTGATCCAGCCCATTAAAAACAAAGTTATTTAAAATTTACAAAATAAGTTGCATTTAAAATATTTATTATTACAGTTAGATATCTTGGCTAAAAAGCTTTTCCATGTTCTATTCATTTGTTCAAACCATCTCCGCAAGAGATTCGGTTCAGTTGTTGGGTGTTTCAAATGGATGATTACTTGTTTTCTGGCTAGTCTGTCCTCTAGCTAGCGCATAACCTGAAAATCAAACAACATGAACACAATATTCATTAAATGCACTGCAAAAAGGCGAGGTGCAAGGTGTAAAGAAGCTTCCAATGGACTCCTGATCGAGTATAACGTTACACCATGGGATTCACAAGTATGGAAAGTATTTTTTTTCTCACATAGGACGAGCGCATAAATTATCACCTCCTTTTAAGCAAAACATAATTTTCACTTAGTTCGCATAGCTTGTTTGACCGACTGGAGAATTCGTGAATGAATCGTTCAGTTCGATTGGTAAGACTGGTGTTCCGGGTTTGTGAACCGGTTCATCTGATTCATTGAAAAGATCCGACTCGCAAGGATTCATTCACGAAATTGTCAAAAAAGTTAAAAAAGAATAAACACATAGACAAAAATAATTTCTGATGATTATTAATCTTATCATTATGAACAACGACGAGATATATTAAAAGGAAAAAAAAAAAAAAAAAACAACAGTAAAAAGGAAGGCTGTAAAACGGCAGTTTGTAAATATGTAAAAGTGATTTAATTCACTGAAGACTTAAAATCTGCGGCATGCAATGGACGTATGAAATAAAACAGTATCAATGCCTCAGAAATGTATCTTTTGGCAAGTTGATAGATTCATGTCGTGTTCGTGTGTTGTAACCAATGTCAATAGAGAGGGGTTGTTCTTTCTCTTCCATGAAAATAGGCGGGGTTTGAGTTTGGGAGAATTCAGAGAGTAGCGTAACAGCAAAGTCTTGTGGGAGAAATCTAGTAAATGAAACTCGATTTTAGACATGGAAATCGCCTTTTAAGGTAAGTGATTGATCGATTCAGTTCAACAGTATGTGATACGGGCGCATTAGGCGTTAGAGAAACCTCCGCAATCCTCCGGATGAAATGCAGGAATCTCCTTAAGGAAAGCCCTGCCTGAACTATTCAGAGAGTCACCAGGGGCCTCTCTGTCTTTCACATCACGTTCCTCGACAAACTCCCTCTTGTTGCTCATAGCCTCTTTCATTTTAGGACTAACGTTAGTGATTTAAAGTGCTCAACAACCCCGCAGTTTTCAGGATTGGTAGCCTCAATTTAAACGTGTTTTACATGATATGACAGTGTTAAAGTGCTCTTTAACCTAATCCTCCCATGTGTGCAGTATACTGGGAATGTATCTTTAATGATCTTAGATAAAAAAAAATCATAAATGGCAGCATGTCAGAATTATTGATATTGGGTTAAAAGTATGTGTGTTTAATTGATGCCATATTGTTATGTGACTGTTACTATTATGAAATATGACAACGTAATACCAGAATATTATTTTTTTTTAATCATGGAGCACTAAAAATTGTGAAATGTCAGAATAATATCAGATTTCCCCTTCACATTTTGCTATTTAATATGCGTCAGTTTACATAGTTCAAACTAAACACTGTAAAGAGGAGCTTTGATGAGGCTGAACGTCTGTTTAAAACAAAACGAAAATATTTTGAGGAAGTTTACTGGAAGGAACTATTCTTTAGAAATCTGATACAGTGAACTTTTCTCTGCCCTGTGTGTGTGCAGTGTGATGCTGGGAAGTCTAATCCATGCCTTCATCCAGCACTGAGAAGCCTCTGTAGCCTCACTCACACGTCTGACCGCCGGAGGAGGAAGGCTGAAACTTTTGAAGGCGCTGCGTCTGGTCGCGCGGATCCTGTGGGATGAAACTCTTCTTTTTGGCTTCATTTCCTCGCCTGTTGTCACGGACATATTCAACCTAGGAAGCCAACGGCAGCTCCAACTAATAATGCGGCGTGATTGATCATCGGCAGGAGACAACCCACCCACTGCTTTCCATTCCTACATATTCACTGGATATCTGTAGACGAAGTGCGGGCGAAGAGGCTATTGTTCTGCGGTGGTTCTCGCTGTGACAGGACTTGATCAATATGATGTCTCCGGCTAAATTCCGAAAGGACAAGGAGATTATCGCCGAATATGAAACGCAAGTTAAAGGTAAGTGAAATATGTCGCATTCTTCCACGGCTACCATTGTGTTTTTGTTGGATAGTTTACAATGTGTATGCAGGAGCACAAGTGGTGCAAACGCAGTCGTATATGCCGAGAAAACCGTTATTTATTTGACTTTGTGAGGAAACAATGCTAGCTCTTCTCCACATGTGGCAATGTGTCCAAACGGAATGATAGATGTGCGATCGACCAGTCAGTCAATCGCCTGTGTGAGAAGCGATATTGTCAATAGATACTAAATCTAGTTTTGTAGATTTGTTTTTTACTATTCAAAACGGAGTTGATGTGTTATTTATGTGACGTTTGTGCTGTTTTTGTTTCCCTCAGTCAGCTTGTGTAGGTTGTAACGTAACGTTACGTATAGACAACGCAGGGCGTTTTCTTTTGCCCTGCGTGTCTCACTACGAGCTGGTGTGGTGCTGTGTTCAATCATTTTGTTTTAAACATGTCAGGTTAGTTGACATAGATGTTTTACAGTAGGTCAGGGATGTGGCAACACGTTTAAAGCCGTTTTGAGTTTTATCTGACCGAAAACTGTTGTGGCTTGGCACCACTGAGCGTGAATGAAGTAAAGGTGTGATGCTTGGTGACAGTTCGCTTATGGCTGTAACCCAGGGACGGACTGGGAGTAAAAAACGGCCCTGGATTTTCTCCCAAATAGGCCCACCACAACTACAAACAGTAGCTACTATCTCACAATATTATAGTCGCATTTATGGCAAATAACATCACAAAACCCATGGCGACCCTGCATGCTGACAAAAACAATAGAAACCATCACAGAAATCTGAATGATTTCCACTACAAATACCATTACAAACATTACAAACCATCAACTTTTAACCATTAAAACCATTAAATAATGGTTTCCTGTAGTGTGTTTTGGGACATATTACATTAGGATTTAGGTTTTTTTTTAAGACACCAATAGAAGGCGACCAATTACCAGTAGAGACCAACAGGCACCATTACAGTTTCCATTACAGGCAATACAATTTTCATTATAACCAGTAAAACCATTACAAATTATGTGATGGTTTCTATTTTTTTAAAAATTTTCAGCAGGGGATTGAAATAAATATATATTATTGTATGAACTAAATACTTGAAATCTACATAAAAAGAGAAGAACGCAAAATGTATAATATGACAATGATAAACAAACCTAGAATCTAAAAACCGGAAACAACAGAATTCTTCAATTTGAGTATACATATGTCTGTCTGTGTGTGTGTGTGTGTGTCATGTTAATCAGACTTCTAGGCGACTTCATTTACTCTATTTTCTAACTCAATAACTCAATGTAACCCGTTGTAGAATCGCTGCTGTCTCTTTATGAATGGCCGTCATATGGACTTCTCCAGAACGTCCAGATGGCCAGTCCGCCCCTGCTGTAACCTCATCAGTTTTATTCATACAACAAAGTGTTACTTTGGAGGCTTAGGTTATGTTTTCTTTTTTGAGTAGTATTGTAATATTTCATGAAGTAATTGTAACAATACACCGCGCATATTTCTTCACTCGCACAGATGTGTGTACGCAACGCGTGTTTTTGTCTCTCTAGACTCTAGAGGGATTCCGTTCCCATAGAAACATCTGTCTGATGAAGTAAAACGAAGCTGTTATTAATTGAAAGACGAATTGAATGATTCACTTCATTAGTGAAGCTCCCTATCATGTTATTCACGCTGTTATGTGTGCCTGCTCTTTTGTATATTTGCCCCGGTTACTGGCACTTTGAATAGAGCAATTGAGCAGCCCTTGCCTGTTGCTGCTGACTGTGGGGAAAATCTTCATTAATAAGAGCCAGTGAGTTTCTCATCTATGAGAGTTTTCATTCAAGTAGGTCATTGTGACATACAAATATTGCTACACAGACCCAGAGCCTGGTTTAGGGTGTCTAAATGCAAGTTTTGCATGGGAATAGCTAAAACAGTTCAAACCAGCCTATGATGGTTTTAGCTAGTGTCTCAGCATTGTCTTTTGGCTGGTTTTAGGAGGGTTTTGGTAATTTTTTTTATTTTAGGTAATGAGGCTGGGAGACCATCTTAAACCAACTAGGACAAGCAAGCCATCATAGCTGTTTGTTTGTTTAGTTCAGCAGTAAGGACATCGGAATTTTAAAATAGTGATTTCCCCTCCTAAAAGTAATGGAAATCTTGAGATGAAATCTTAAGTCAGTGAAAAATCATTACAGTTGCTGAATATAAATTCTTATGGTTATGCTCAGCTCAGTGGTTTTCCACTAAATGGTCCAGGGCCCACTAGAGAGCTTCCGCTTCTGGCGCTGCTGTGTTCAGTCGACGTTAAAGGATGGCTCCGCTCAATTTGTGTTTTTATATACTCTTTTACGTATTTTTACTTTCTCTTTTTACACGTTTAACATCTGCACTATTTATCTATGACAAAAGAACACTTTTGGACATTGGACACCGCTGCACTAACCTGCTTCTGGACACTTTATCCACGGATCCAGCGTCGCCAGCGGAGATTCTTCGGAACGCCGAGGTTAACAAAGGCCACCCGAGTAATCCCAGGAGGCGAAAGAAACACCGCGGGCGACGCGCTGGAATTCGTGACAGACTGAGAAGCAAAGCTCACAGCCCCCCTCTCCCGAGTATTTTGCTCGCAAATGTCCAATCCTTGGAAAATAAGATGGACGATCTTAGAGCCAGGACAAGTTTCCAACGGGACATTAGGGACTGTAACATCCTTTGTTTGTCTGAAACATGGCTCACTCCCTCGGTCCCGGACACCGCTGTAACACCGTCTGATAACTTTTCTGTTTTACGGATGGACAGAACAGCCGAGGCCGGAAAAATCAAGGGTGGTGGAGTGTGTTTCATGATTAACAGGAAATGGTGCGACCCCAGGAATATCTCCATTCTGTCGCGTTCCTGCTCGCCTCATCTGGAACATCTCTCCATTATCTGCCGCCCATTCTATTTACCCCGCGAGTTCTCCGCGGTCATCGCTACTGCCGTTTACATTCCACCTCAGGCAGACACGAGCCTGGCTTTGTCCAAACTCCACGAGGAGCTAAGCGGATACATCAACAAACACCCTGCCGCTGCCTCTATCATCGCAGGGGACTTTAATAAAGCCAACCTCAGGAAGGTCATGCCGAACTTCCATCAGCATGTATCCTGTCCAACTAGAGGACCGAATACACTGGATCATTGCTACACTCAGTTTAAGAATGCCTATAAAGCTCGTTCCCTGCCGGCTTTTGGTAAATCGGATCACGCGGCCATTTTCCTCACACCGGAATATAAACAAAGGATTGTTCAGGAATCCCCGGGGGTGAGGGAAGTGACGCGCTGGTCCTCCCACTCTGAAGCTATGCTACAGGCGTCTCTTGATGACGTCGACTGGGACATGTTCCGGGCAAGTTCAGCTGACGTCAGCGAGTTCACGGATGTAGCATTAAGCTTTGTTTACATGCTAACTGACCAAGCCACTGAAACGGTAACAATAAGGACATTCTCTAATCAGAAACCGTGGGTGGACAGAACAATCCGCGCTGCGGTTAACCAACGCACTGTACCCTCACCCTCATACAACGCTGGTCTTCTGTCAGGAAACATGAGCGATTACAAAGCATCATGTTATGCTCTCCGACGGGCAGTCAGAGCCGCTAAACTCCGATACAGAGAGAGAATTGAGTCACATTTTCAGCTCAATGACTCTCGACGCATGTGGCAGGGACTGAAGACCATCTGTTCCTCTGGAAATAACCCCTCCGCCGAGGTGAGTGCAGATCCATCGCTGGCCGAAGACCTAAACACCTTCTACGGACGCTTCGAATGCAACGACAGCGCGACTCTGCCGATCAGCGCGTCAGGAAGCAGCAGACAGAGCAGCGATGTTGATCACGTTATCACCGTGTCGGAGGACGAGGTTCGGAGAGAATTAAGGAGAGTAAACATCAGAAAAGCCGCCGGACCTGATGGGATTACCGGCCGCGTCCTAAGATCATGCGCCGATCAGCTTGCTGGTTTGTTTACTTCCATCTTTAATGAGTCCCTTGCTACCTCTATGATTCTGTCCTTCGGATGAGACATTAAACCGAGGTCCTGACTCTCTGTGGTCATTAAAAATCCCAGGATGTCTTTCGAAAAGAGTAGAGGTGTGACCTCGGTATCCTGGTCAAATTTGCCCATTGGCCTCTGACCATCATGGCCTCCTAATCATCCCCATACACTGATTGACTTCATCACCCTGTCTCCTCTCCACCAGTAAGCTGGTGTGTGGTGAGCGGTCTGGCGCACTATGGCTGCCGTCGCATCATCCAGGTGGATGCTGCACACTGGTGGTGGACGAGGAGACACCCCCCCCCTCACAATGTAGAGCGCTTTGAGTGCTTAGAAAAGCGCTATATAAATGTAATGAATTATTATTATTATTATTATGATTCCCACCTCATTTAAGAAATCTGTCATCATCCCTGTGCCTAAGTGAATGACTATCGTCCAGTTGCCCTCACATCAAGAGTCATGAAGGTTTTTGAGAGACTTTTAAAGAAACACATATGCTCCTCCATCCCTGCTACCTTGGACCCTCTTCAGTTTGCCTATCGCCCAAATAGGTCTACTGATGATGCCATCTCTCAGGTACTGCACTCCTCCCTCACTCATATTGACAGCAAAAATGGCAACTATGTCAGACTGCTATTCATTGACTATAGCTCAGCTTTTAATACTATAGTCCCCTCCAAGCTAGCTGTCAAACTCTCAGACCTCGGCCTAAACACTACACTCTGTGACTGGATCCAAGACTTCCTCACCGGCAGACCACAAGTGGTGAAAATTTCAATCTGAGCTGCTATCTTTATAAAAAAAACAAAAACTATTCCTTAAAACTATTGTCAATACCGACAGTTGTCATTTTTAGCAGCCTTTAAGTTGATACATTTACATCAGTTTTCTTTAGTGTCTTTTATAGAACTGCAAAATTGAATAATAATTGCATTCACATCCCCGAGAAATCTAATTCCCAACAAAATGATCTGCTCTTGTGCAAAGAGAGACTGTGTTTCAGTTTATAAAATAAATGTAAATCTATAATTCTGATATTAATCACACTATTGCTCCTCCTCCAGCTCCTCTTTCTGGATGCTGTGTCATATCACTTTCTCTTGCCAATTTGAACCCCTAGCCTCCCTCACAAGCAAATCCCTATTACTCTGCCATGCCTGGAAAAAAATGCTTGTAGATCAGTTTGCTCAATAATCTTGAGCTGACAGGATCTGGAAAGAAACAATAATAAGCATGATTTCTTCTCAGGAATTGCAAGGGTGCATGCTGAAAAAGAGCCTAGATTTCGAAAGCTGCCATGCCTAGTGAATTATCGCTGATTTGGCTAAATAATCTGTCATGAATTAGTGGCAGAAGAGGGAAGCAGTAATTGCTTGGTGATCCATTTCTGTGCTTAGGCAACCAGACATGAGGGGAAAATCTGAAACTGGAGAAGTCAGAGAGAGACACATCAAAGCTACGTACAATTCTAACTGGATTATCATTGATTAACATCAGCTTGATGTGAAATGTACAGTTTTTCCATTGAAATCATGTTCTTATACCCAATGCCCTGGAGTTGGTGATGGTATCTTAAGCTATTAAAATCCAGTGAAAACATGGGTTTCAGACAAACAGAATTGCAACTTTCTGACTCTTTTTTTGCAAATCTCAATACCTCGGGTTCTCCATTCAGATCTTTTATAAAGGAATCAACTCAAAGGCTCAGGTAAGAGCTTCTCTTACCTGAAAGAACTGAAGGAGATGGAAGAATGGGCTTGACGTTTCCAAGGATTGGTGGGAAATGTACAGCTGTTTTTCACCACAGCTGGTTGGAAGGATTGGATAATGTAGCTATAATCCCTCAGACATGGGAAGTGAGCCTGTCAAGCAATTGAAAAGGGACTATGCATGTAAGAGCGTTCTGAAGCTGTGGGAAAACAAAATGAGTGACTGCTCTAATTGGCATTGGTAAAAAAGCCTAGATGCTTTGCCCCTCTTTATGTGCGGTGCCTGATGTGTTTTTAACAAAAGAAAGAGAACCAGAAGTGTTTGGACAGATTGTTTTAATGAAGATTTAAACACAAACATTTTCTTCATTCATATGGCATTAGTTCCTGTAATTTATAGATGGTAGAGAATCCGTATTGCAAAATAGATTAGGGCAGGGGATTTTTGTAGATAAATAGATTTTAATAGTATCTTGACGCCTATGTATGTAGGTCACTGTTGAATTCTGTTTGAAGTGCTGATGCTGTTTTTTTGGGGGAGGGTGCGAAAGCCTGCTAACATTTTCCCTCTCAGCATATTTCGGCAGAGTTCCTCACATTTCCCTGTTTGAATGTGTTACGTTCATCCAGTGTCACATTTCCCTGTTTGAATTAATGACCACGTTCATCCAGTTTCAAGGCCCAAACACACCGTTGCTTTTGTTTTCATCTTCTTTGTTCTCGATCTCACTCTTTGACTGCACATTTCTAATTCTGCAACAGCATGTGTTTCTGCTGACAAGTGAAATAGTGAAGTCTTCACAACCCGAGCAGCTGTTATTTGGCTTTATCTGGCAAAAAAAGATGGAATGGGAATGAGAAAAATCTTGGTTTCATTAGCAGTGTTTTTGTATTTTCACACATCTGGAGCGTTGAGCAGACAGGGTGAGATATTGATTGGTCGAGGAGACTGAATGATTCAGAGGCTGATCCAATGAGAGACATCAACACGAATATGTGTTAACATTAGCGATCAATATATATAGACCAAGCTGATTAATTGCATACAGATTTTTATATGACTATCGATAGAATTGGTCTCATTGTGATCCTACACTGTAAAAAAAAATTCCGTAAAAAAACGGAGAACTTGCTGGCAGAAAATTACCAGGTCATTTTCTGTTAAATTTACGGACATTTCCTTCAACATTAAAACAGAAAATTCTGTAGATTTACATTTTCTTCTGTACCATAAACGGACAATCCGTTATGCAGAAATTTCTAAAAAATTATAGCATAGGCCTATCTTTAGCAGCAAATAAGTCCAGCACAATATATACAAATTGAACATGGTTTATTTTTACCTCATGTAAACATTCTTAAAAGTGCATTCAGTAGGGGTGTAAGAAAATATCGATACACGTGAGTATCGCGATATTTTGTTTGGCGATACTGTATTGATTCTCAAAAACGGAATATCGATATTTAAAAAAAAAAAAAAAATCATACAGGATTCATGGCAGTTGTTTCGTT
This sequence comes from Aspiorhynchus laticeps, assembly GCA_023376895.1. Lineage (NCBI taxonomy): Eukaryota > Metazoa > Chordata > Actinopteri > Cypriniformes > Cyprinidae > Aspiorhynchus > Aspiorhynchus laticeps. Next base: position 18,772,292 of record CM041810.1, on the reverse strand, counting down.
TTGAGTTCATATCCCGACCGCTAGATTGCAGTCTTCATCTCTGAACTTAAACAGTGACAGGAAATACTAGCATTAGAGCACACCACTAATGTTAGCGTTAATATAGTTCGCTGCCAGTAATGGAGGATGAAAGAATTGTTCCAGTTCTCGTTTCGGTGTACAAAGCTGAAGTGTGGCGTCATTTGGGCTTTTGTGGTAATGTCCGCCCCTGGACCGTGGCGCGAGCGCTTGCCGCGCCCCGTGTGAAAAGCCTTCAGCTTTCTCTCGTGTCGGGGGCGTTTTGTGTAGTTGGGGCGGTGCTCGCGTCGCTGTCTCTGTAGGGTGACCACCCGTCCCGCATTTTGCGGGACAGTCCTGAAATTGGGAGCTTTGTCCCGCGTCCCGCAAGATGTAAGCTGCGTCCCGCATTTCAATTATGTATTCTGTATTTTTTTTTTCATCCCAGAAATTGTATTACCAAAATAAGAAATACATTAAAACTGTGACTGGCATTTAAAAATCCACAGCATGTTCTAGCTGTGAAAATAACCAACCGACGCAGTCATAAAGAGTTTTTTTTCCGCTAATGACGACTGTGTGGATGGCGCAAAGTATGTGCGGACCTCATCAAGTGCTCGAGCACCACAGACGGAAATGGTCGAGCGCACACGGAAAAACACGATATTCTCCTTTCATTTTTTTTTTAAAAAAAGCTTGCACCTTTCAGACACGACTTTCTTCTTATTTTAATAGTTTGTTTGAGGCGGTTTCTATGGCGTTATTTTAATGACGTGTCCAGAGCGCATTATTGTAATGCGAGAGCGCAACAAATGTCTCCGCTCGCAGGATTCTCTTCACTCTCACACAAAACAGATGCGCTCTCTCTCTCTCGATCAGACATTAGGCCTACGTGTGCACGCTCAAACCTTATACTCTCTCCTGGATTAAATGCTGCCAGAAGCGCAACCTCGAGTGTGGGCAATGGGCATCCACCGGCAGAAACATAAATCAGCGCACAAGACAACGGATGTAATGTAAATCAGTATTTAAATGGCATAACAGTAGTAAATGTATCGGTCTCACACTTGTCCCGCATTGTCCTGCAAAATCATATCTACTGTCCCACAACAGATCTCTTGCCAGGTGGTCACCCTCTCTGCGATTCCACGCAGAACATAAATACAAACTGAAAAACCTGTGAAATCCAAGTTGAAAGGTTCTGAGAATGTTCAACATCTGTATTTATTTTATTGTTTACATTTGTTTTGTTTTCATTAGGAATCCAGCAAGCACTTTATATTTCATTAATACTAAGCAGATGTAATTTTTTGCTCAGATCAAAATGTTATGACATTGTATATTACAATTGTAAACTTAAACTGTGAACCTTTAAAGCAGGGTCTAAAAATATATATGGTCTTTTTTATAAAATACATTTTATACATACATTTAAGTAAAGAATCCTGCAAGCACTTTAATTTTTCCCCTTGACTCGTGCTGCACAAAAAGTGGTTCAATAATGTTGAATGTTACAGGGACTGATTATTGCAAATGCAGATCCCAGTGTCTTCTGGTTAAAATGTTTTATTTATTTATTTATTTATTTATTGCTAAGGTTTGCATATGGTGGTGTGTTCTTAATGACAGCTTTCCTAAAATATATATCCTATTCCTAAAATAAGAAATATCCCAATATATCGCCTTGCTTACAGTATCGCAATGTATCGCAATATATCGTATCGCAACCCCTGTACCGTGATACGTATCGTATCGCCAGATTCTTGCCAATACACAGCCCTAGCATTCAGTAGCTTTTATTTGCCTTTAACAGGTGAAGACAAAAATATTATGACATCAGTTCATTTAATGTGTAAAGCACCATAGAAAATGCTTGTATTGTGGAAAACTTTTTAGTTTTAAACAGCAACAGGCAGAAAAAAGAAAACATGAGCAGGTACTTGTACAATACTGGTGTTGCACCAAATACTGGTCACAAAGATAAACTTCACTGTGAAGCAGTCAAGATTCAAATAATTTTCAGATACAAATTTATACAAAGACAGGGCTGTCATTAATAACAATTGCTATAGACTTATAGCCAATAGTCAAGTGAAATGTTATTTAAAAGGACAGTAAAAAAAAAAAAAAAAAAACTTTCTTGTACAGCATTTGAAAATAAAGAACAAAGATTCATGCACTCATGCCTGACATTTCAATGTGAAACTAAGAGAATTATACAATCTAAATTAAGAGCAGGGCTCCAAGTGTTTGTGTGCTCTTAGTATCTCTTGCCATCTGCCAGCTTGAGGAAATAACTTTTTTTTTTCTTTTGCTGCATGTTCAGTCAAAGTTCCAAGTTGAGATTTGAAAAAAGCTCAGATTGTACGTGGATTCTCGAAGTTGTTCATACATGAGTTTTGGAACCGTAGGTTCCCTTCGTCTGAACCTTTGACCCTCGTTCAGGATTTCTTCACAGGAAGACTGGAAATGATAAGAAATTAAATGAATGAAAGTGAAGTACAGAGTAACGTGCAGAACAGGTTGAGATCGAATTATCAAGTTCCAGTTCAAACATTGTTTATAAAATGCTAAACTTGCATTTCTAGTGGTCTCCAGTTGCATCTGTCATGTGATCTTGTCAACAATGTTTTATGATATACTTAAAGGGTTACTCTACCCCAAAATTAAAATTGTGTCATTAATCACTTACCCCCATGTCGTTCCAAACCCGTAAAAGCTTTGTTTGTCCTCTGAACACAATTTAAGATATTTTGGATGAAAAAAGGGAGGTTTGTGTCTGTCCCATTGACTGCCAAGTAAATAACACTGTCAAGGCCCAGAATCTCTGACAAGCTACGCAATATCGCGTTCATTATCGCAGATGAATCGCCTTCGATAATGAACACGATATTGCGTCGCTTGTCAATGAACTACAGCTCTGTGTATTAAATGCCACTCCATTTGAAAACAGGTGATGGATATTTACCGCAAATCACAGAACCGGCTTTACTGACGAGATGCGCATGACTATCGCATGCGATATATTGCCCATCCCTAATGAAAAGCATCGTCAAAATAGTCCATCTGCCATCAGTGGTTCAATCTAAACTTTATATCTGCTGGACGCAAACTGTGTACGCTGTTCTGTGTCAGCCGCACCACACAGATATGCTGTTTTTGTTAAATAACGACTTGAATGAAGTCATTATTTTTATTTTCTTTGCATACAAAAAGTATTCTCATCGCTTCAAAGTTCAGATTGTACCACTGATGGCAGATGGACTGTTTTAACGATCTCCTCGCTACGTTTCTGTGCCTTGACCGTGTAAGGACCCTTGCACTCTATGGAGGGTCAGAAAGCTCTCTGATTTCATCAAAAATATCGTAATTTGTGTTTTGAAGATGTACGAAGGTCTTCTGGGTTTGGAACGACATGAGGGTGAGTAATTAATGACATTTTTGAGTGAACCCTTTGATTATTTTCAACTAAACAGAAACGCAACAAAATGCTTTATACACAGTTTCATTACATGTTTTCCTTACATTTGTATGAATTCCAGCGTAGGTGCCATTCTCCTCTGGATGTTTTATGTTTAAAATAAAATGAAGAGAATGTGTAGCTCAGCCACAATGGGGGAGGAAATGATAACTTCTTGAATGACAGCAATCTGGAATCACCAATAACAAACAAATAAGAAATTATAAACATTGTAAATTCAGAAAGCCACTCCAAACATTGATTAAATCTTTCCTACACAAACAACTTCAATAACAAAGTCAACTGAATAAATGACTCAATGACACATTTTTTGTCAGTATTGAACATCCCTAAAGGTAAATAAAAATGGAAGCATATGGGTAGCAAAATTCAATTTGAAATATTCAGTTTGAAATATGCAAAATGGCAAAGTAGTTCTGTATTTTAAATTTACATTTAGCCATACATGTGTCCAAAATTTAGTGCAAAATGAAAATATAAATATATAAAATTATATAATTTAGATATGCCATTTTCTACACTAGTTTTAACATGCAAATAAAAAAAAAACATATTTTAACACTTTATAAGTTGCAAAATTAAAATGAAAATGTATTACACAGATTGATTAGATATGTTTAATATGTCCAAGCAAAAACTGTAGCAAAATTATCATTTAAATGCTGTTTTTCCTAAATGCATTTAGACTTAGGGGTAGGACACTTGGGATTGCATTTTCATCATGATATCGCATGATAATTGTAGCAAAATGCAGTGAGAATTTGAGGATGCATTCTGAGCCAAAGGTGCAGCAAAAGGGTGATTTTAAATGTCTTTTTTTTTTTAAATGCATTGACACTTACATACAGTATAAGACGTTTCAATAGCATTTTCATTTAATACCTCGTAATGAATATAAGTAAATGTGGAAAGCGTTTGGTTAACGGTGAATATTGACCTATTGTGCGTCCTGTTGCTGAGCCTCAAGATTGACAGGTCAGGGGCGTGTTGCATTTTCAAATGCATTTCAAATCCACATTGACTTTATATCCATAGCGAGGTATTAAATGAAAATGCAATTGAAACGTCTTATATGTAAGTGTCAATGCATTTAAGAAAAATAAAAGATTTAAATCACCATTTTGCTACCCTTGACTCAGAATGCATCCTCAAATTCTCACTGCATTTTGATACAATTATCATGAGGTATTATGATGGAAATGCAATCCCAAGTGTCCTAACTCCCAAGTCTAAATGCATTTAGAAAAAACAGCATGTAAATTCTCCGTGTATAATGGCGTCTGCTCAAGCACTGTTTTCGCGCCGAAAATCGACTGAGCTTCTTGTTCCCACAATGCAAAGCGTAATTAAAAAAATACGGAAAAACACCTGTAAAAACCAAATACGGAATATTCCTTCAAATTATTACGGTATATTGTACTGTATTTTTACGGACTTTTTTTACAGTGTATATTGGAGAAATAGCATTCTTTGCTTTTGACAATTTTGGTTAGATATTGCTTTGAAGGATGAATTTCAATGACATTGTTTGCTAGTGATCACTTCAAAGGTTATGGCTTGGTTAGTTTTTAGAAAGCGGCTGCACCTCTTCCAACCCATTCCAATATGTTCACTTAATCTGCAAGGTCGATGATGAGAAAGGCATTTAGGTTTATGGCTCTGCATCAGCCTTTGTTTACCCACGCTGCAGCTGCAACGAATCGTTACGTTTCCACTAATCTCTTCTTGTCCTTTTTAATACCCTTCTCATAATGAGCTTGCCTCAATTAGAACAGGCCAGCATTGATCCGTGGCTCCCGCTCCGGCAAGTCGCTTCACTTTAGCGCTTAATGAGTCTGTGGAATGGATGGTGTGCCCAATGCGCCGCTAGAATACAGTATGTAAATGTACTTTATGTGGAAATGCTGACTTGATCTGAAATAATCTTCCCCAGGAAGGATGTTTGTTTAAGGAAGAGAGGAAAGAGGGGGAGACAGTGCACAACACACATGCATTGTTGCTATTGTGTGCTTTTGAATTGGAAACTCACCCCCGATTTTTGGACTTCCTGTCAGAGGACCAGCCCTGAGGGAGTTGACCTGGATCAGGGTGAAGGTCTCTGCTGTAATCAGGATGCCTTGTTGATCTGGTCCAGTTTAGGGATGCAACGATACCATTTTTTCAGATCCGATCCGATTCAGAAAATTCTGAGTATCGGCCAATTCCGATCCGATCCGATCCGATACCAGTGCAGTTTTTTTTTTTTTTTTTAATCAATGTAGAGTTTCTATACTTCTGTGTCACTCTTTTGTGTGTTAAACACAATCTACTAGACAACTTCATTTTAATGAAAAATAACATGAAAATATATATAGGGGCTGTTTACACCTGGTCACTTCATGCGTTTTGTAATATAAATACAATCGCTCAAAACACTTCAGGAGGTGGTCTGGGCCGCATTCCAGATGAAACTGGACATGTGTAAATGCATCTGGTTGTTGAAACCACATATGATAATTTTACTCCTCCCAAAATGTAAAAATAATAAACATGTGAGACCGTGTTATAGGCTATATGACATTATAGTTGGATATGACTGTGCTAATGCAACAAGCATCACCACGGATGAGTAGCTGAGCGAATGAAACCGAAAGTAAGATGCAGAAGGTCAACACAATCATCTTCATTAAAAGTATAAGACAAACATATCTTTCCAGTGCTGATGCCGCGCGCGCTCCTATTGCGGTCTTTGATCTTGAAATGAGCTGATAATTAATAAAATGCAGCGCTTTTGATTTCGTTGATGTGAACTTCGTTAAATTGAAATATAGCGCGGGAATTGAAGATCGGATTTATATCGGTTTTGTGAAGACACATTTATGTGGCCAAGTGTAAATGGAAACGTTTTAACAAATCAGATAGATATCCCTTCAGAGAAAACGCATGAAATGACCAGGTGTAAACAGGCCCATTCATGACAAAAATACTATTATAAACTAGGTTAGTGGATAATTTAGCAGCAAAAGTTATTCTAGAAAAATCATGAGTGCACAATTTTATACAATCTAAACATTATTGAAATAACATTTAGTGGGGAACAAATAAAAGTGAACATGTGAAGGACTAAATCTGGTCAAATATTACACATTGCTCTTTGCGTTGTTGTAAAATACATTAATGAAAACAAGTAAATATATTTATTTATAAATATAAACTACAAAATTAAAAGACATTTCTTTTAAATATATAGCACAGTAATGAAGGCAGCAATGATAGAGGAGTCCTATCTATCATATGTTGCTGCCTCCATTACTGTGCTATAAATTAGATTATTAATAGCCTTGATAGGACAGTACAAGAAACGCAATAAATAATATTTCATTGCGCAAAAGTATTATAATACGAAAAGCTCCAATAGAAAGTGGTACAAAGCGCTTATGCGCATCCCGAGCGCAGAATGATGCTCTTGAAGCAGCATGGAGTCACAGCGCGCAGCTGCGGATAGAGAAGTTCAAAACACAGAGGAAAGAGATATTGATGCGTAGCTTATTAAATCTGCGCGATAGTTTATTGAGCCTTTTCTTTTAACGGTTTTAAATCTGTTATTGAGCGCTCTTGAAGAGAGTTTCATTGTTTTGACTGTAGTAACCGAACGCAACATGCAGTTTGAACGCTGAACGGAGGATGACAGACAGACGCAGCAGAGAGAAGAGTTTACCAGAACTTAAATTTAACGACTTAAATATTCATCTGTACCTCACATTAAAATATGGAACGGCTTCCGAACACTTGGACTTTGACTTTATGGTGCTTTATAATGCTTTTGTGCTTTCGTGGGGCTTAACAATAACACAGAATAGTATACGCAGAATATCGGATTTGGATCGGTCTCGTCTCTCCGATACCCGATCCGCAGAAAATTACTGGATCGGAGCCGATACCGATCCTGAGTATCGGATCGATGCATAGTCCAGTTCTAAGTTTTTAACATTGAGAGCTCTTTAACCAATGAATCATCTGTATTTCCAAGATCTGTTAAGTACTAAATGCCTCTTTCCCTTTAGATGCAGGAGAAATTTTCGGTTCCCTCAGTCCACCAATGGACAGACAGAGCCTAATGTTTGTGAACGCAACAGAAAGGCCATAATTGACAACAGATGCCTGATCCCACTGGATGCACATGGTTGGATGCACAAACTGTTACCTGGCATAGAATAGGAAGGAATGGGACCGAAATCACACTCTTTAAAACTCTCATTAAACTGTTTGCACTGCATCAGCATAATTTACTGTGGAAATGAAAATGGCTGTATCGACTTTCTGTTCCCTCTAATTAGTCTTCCACTGTGCTTCTCAACAAATGAACACCAGGTGAATCCCAATCTGAATGTTAAAACTCTGCAAGACTGGATCAGAAACATGCAGATGAAGATCAAGGAAAGGTGCTTGCTCTGTTTAACTGCCCTCATGAACCTACTTCCACTTACAGGCATGCTCAGGGACCAGCTATTTCCAAATTCCTTTTCATTTCTCTATATATTAGCAAGCATGCAATTCATGCGCATATGCTCATTTTCATGGCTCATCTCCCTGATGGGTAACACTGGACTAAATAATGTGATTTCTCTGTCAGTCCGTGTTAAATGTTCTGAAGTCCAGAAGACCTTCAAACAGGCACGGTAAAGTCATCAAGCACTTTCCCGGCGTTCATCCAAGGGAAGGTGTGGGGGAGGGTTGGAGAGAGCCTGCAAAGTGGAAAACCATTTACATTCTGTCTTCCATCTACTTCTTTGTCAGACTGAAATGGGTAGTCTTGGTTTTAGTTCACTTTTGCATTCTGCTTGGCAGGAGAACACGTGCCAGTTGACGATGTTAACTCTAAGACCCGGAGCATTTACTCAGTTTTTAAATTTAAAGAGGGGATCAAATGAAAGAGGTCAGAGTGCACACTTTGGATGTACTCCCTTAAGTTGGCTGTCCTGATTGGAGGATGACAGACAGGAAGGGTTTACCTTTTAACAAGTGCTAATTATGGATTGCTTGTCACAGACATGGCTGTTTTCCATTAGTTCCTCCTTTGAGAATGTTGGATTTCCACGAGGTGGAAAGTGAAGTGTGCAATTTTTGCACAACTAAAGGCAGCCTCGTAGTTGTGCAAAAATTGCACATTTCACCTTCAAGAAGCAGTTTGCTGAAAAAAAAAATAAAAAAGAATGTATGTCATCATTTACCCTCATTTCTTTTGAAACCCATATGGCTCTTTTTCTTACTGTATTTCTTGCACAAAGCTATTATTTGGCTTCAGAACGTTTGGAATATAGTTAATGAATCATAGGCCATGTTCACACAGCAGCAGAATACGGTTGTCAATCCTGTATTTGAGTCCTTAATATGGTTACGTTCACACACAGTTCGGTTATTTAGACGCGCATTTGTGCATCAGTTTTCCACCGGAGCTGCTTCCGTCAGTTTTGTGTTCTGTGCGCGACTTACTCCGCTCTCCACCCAAATTTAAAAGCTGCTGTTGGTTAATGAAGATTTGACGAAAGAACTCGTGGCTCGATTGGACTCTTGTCGTGTCAGAAAGTGATAAGACTTTCAGTTTTATGGACGTCGCCATCTTTGATTTTACTTTGGTCACTGTCGCTATGGTTACTGGTAAGGAATACGGGCTTGACTCCCATTGCACGTTCATACAGAAAGTATTCTAAACACAACTGTAAGCGGCTATGTGAACGAGACATTTCGAGACTCACACCTGTAAAGAAAATGCGATTGTCAATCCCAAAAGCTGACAGTGTGAACGTAGCCATATTGACCACTTTTATGATGCTTTTATTGTGCTTGTTTGTCTTTTTTGAGTTGAATTAGGCGATCATCCCAAAATAACTTGTCACACAAAATCACAATCCACAATCTGAATCGGGATCTTCCCAATATTGAGATGTACTGTTGAGTTATCTATGACTTATCTATTTGAACAATTTAAAAACAGCATTGCATTAAACAACCAAAATGGTCATTAAAGCCTGAGTTAAACTTTAAAACACTGCATCATTGCATGAATCAAATGTACATTCATTCTTATTAATTTATAAAGTGAATCAGGCAAGAGCAGTGAGTGATTTTCTGTCTTTTGTTGTTTGATTAATATTAATGACACAGAAAGCAGCAGGTATTTGCATTAGGCTTTGAGACGAAATGCCCGGGTCTAATATACTTTTTTAATTTATTTTTTCCCAATTGTTTGTTCACTTAAGACATAACTGACTGTCTCTATGTAAATACTCACCAAGACAGACATTTTTGACATTTTTGTGGATACTTTTCCATTTATGTGCGCACCTGAAACCCCAGTATACTTTGCTTGTTCGTGTTCAGCTCCGCCTCAGAGTGTGTGCACAGAACGCAGCTGGGGAACAGTGTCAGCTGCAGTTAATGCTTCTATTGTCCTCATTTGTAAGTCGCTTTGGATAAAAGTGTCTGCTAAATGACAAAATGTAAATGTAATGCGCTTTTAATAACTCCTTTTAAAATAAAGCACGACAGTCACATTACATGCTTGGACTGATTTGGGTGTTAAGTTTAGGAGAGACGACAGCACAGCACTTTAAGGGAATGAAACGGCATGAGGCACAAATCGAAACTGAAACTAAAATTTGAGTTAGAGTTTTTTTAAATACGTCACACGCATGAAAGACACATGATAGAGACGTGTGATCTAATTTGACCAGCCACCGTCATCTAATAGGCAGTCATTGCTGTAGTTTTAACATTATTATGAGGACATAAAAGATCACAATCTCAACGATTCGCTTAAAAAGTAGATCTTCAAGATCGATCAAGATATAAAATTGGCAGATCGCCCACCCCTAGTTGGTCCTCATTCACTTTTAATTATTTTTGTGTGTTTGTTTTCCTTGAAAGAAAGTAACAAAGTAAATAATGACAGATTTTTTTTTTGGGTGAACTGTGTCTTTAAGATGGCTTTAGCTCTTTGTCAGCTTGAACAGTGACTCGGTTTTGAACGAATCTAGTGGTATATATGCTGATATTTGCATACCACTAACAAACACATTCCTCCATCAGCTTGTCTGCTATGCAGAATTAGAATGCCAGCTCATCACATCGCACCTTGTCAACATAATCTCCTTGAGTCTGTAGAGTGTCTCCAAGAAAAGAAGTTACTAAAACGAGGAAGCATTTTCTGCTCTGTTTTGCCCAAAGGATGTTTCAGTTCCTCCACTCATTTAAGACCGGCCGCTGTGAGAACAGAGTCCACGTCTAGCACAGCAACAGACCTAAGACCTGTAGGAATGTGCAACATGAGTCAGGATCACAGTCTTTAGAGAGGACTGGTGTCTTTTCTTTCTCCTTCTCCTTTCTATCCAGATCTGCTGTGGTTCTGGACTCACAATAAGAGCATTGTGTAGACCTGCAGGACCAAAGTGGTCTCTGTTCTTCTATTGTTCTTTTTTTCTTGGCCTGCTCACTCCTACTTTTTCTCGCAACCCCTGAAATGATGTTTGTCATTCAGGATGAAATATGACACATTGGTTTTTGGTGTTTTCCTCCCCCCTCCCCCTTCTTAACCAGACTTTTAATAATTGCAAACACATGACGTTTTAACACACGGTTGACCACACACTTCGGCATGTTGTTTTCTGCTTGGTATTAATTTCCATATGGTAGGGGACAAATTATTTCATATCAAGCAAGTGCAAATAAAAAAAAATCTAAGCGAATTACAGAAATTATGAATAAAATAAATAAAATTGATCAGCTACACTCAACATCATCTGCCAAAGAATTGCATAAGGAAAGACTCCTGCTTCAAGCGGAATTTGATTCTTTGACCAGCGAGCACGCAGAAGATCTTCACTTGAGATCACGCCAGATTCATTATGAACATGGCGAGCGAGCTGGCAGGTTTTTGTCCTTTCAACTTAAACAATCTGCAGCTGCTGGTTTTATACCAGCAATCAGAAAATGCGATGGCAACATTATTACTGATCAACAGGGAATCAATGATGAGTTTACATTTTTTTATGAAACTCTTTACAGTTCTGAGGTGAATGACACAGAACAAATAGAGGGTTTTGTTAGTAAATTAGAAATGCCATTCCTTGGGGATTCAGATAAATCTGCCCTAGAAGGGAATATAACAGTTTTTGAGATTGATAGTGCTATTAAGAATTTAAACTCTGGAAAAGCGCCAGGTCCCGACGGCTATCCGGCCGAGTTTTACAAGAAGTTTTCTGCCAAGCAATCACCTCTGTTGTGTAAGGTATTTGAGGAGGCCCGTGTTTCAAACTCTCTCTCCAATCTGGTTTCTGATGGAGCAGACCGCGTGTAATCCAGTATCTCTACGTTCACTGCTCTGTGCTCCAATCCCAGTGAGCAAACACTATTCTACGAATAACCCAGTTGTTTGTGGATCACTCAGAATATGGTCACAGTTCAGACTTCACTTTAATAGTAAACAAGCGTTGCCTTCTGCCCCTATTCTACTGAATCCTTTGTTTCCTCCTTCTCTTATAGACTCAGCATTTCAATTGTGGTCTAGGAACGGAATTAGTTGTGTAAAGGACCTTTTTAAAGACGGCGTATTTATTTCATTCCAACAGCTAAGAACGGACTTTGAGATCCCTCAGTCTAATTTTTTTAGGTACTTACAGGTCCGTAGCTTTATTAAAAAGCATTTCTCTCCTTCCTTGAACCAACCTGAAGGGGGCTGGATAGATGAGTTGTTAGATATGGACCCTTTTTGAAGAGGTATGGTGTCTATTCTATATGAGGTTATTCAAAGAACCGCCTCCCCATCTCTAGACCATATAAGGAGGCAATGGGAGGAGGAACTGGGAATAGAAATATCAGATTCAGCCTGGCAGTGCACAGTATAACTGGTACACTCATCTTCTGTATGTATTAGACATGGACTTCTGCAATTCAAGGTGCTTCATAGGCTCCATTTGTCTAGGAGCAAGCTGGCTAAAATGTATCCGGGGTCAGACCCATCTTGCCCCAGATGTGGCTTGGAACCAGCAGACCTGAGTCATATGTTTTGGGGATGCCCCAAATTAAAAAGTTTTTGGACAGACATCTTCAGAACATTTTCATCTATATGTGACAAAGACATAGACCCTAATCCTCTGACTTCCATTTTCGGTGTAATGCCAGAAGAAGTGCGCCTATCAGCTAATCAGGTAGAAATTATTGCCTTTTCCTCATTATTGGCTAGGCGCCTGATTCTTCTCAGTTGGAAAAAGGCTAGGCCACCATCTCATAAACACTGGGTAATTGAGGTGATGTCTTATCTTAAACTTGAGCACCTTAAATATACTATTCGAGGTTCCTCTGGAAAGTTTCATAGGGTCTGGCAGCCCTTTTTATCTTATGTTGAATCCTTATGGGACACTATTTCATAATTGATCATATCTGACCCTATGTCTCCTTTTTTTTTTTTTTTTTTTTTTTTCATAAATTAAAGGGGTGTGTTTATAGTTGTGTTTTGGTGAGGAAAATTTGATTTAAGTACAATGTTGTATATGTTTGTGTAGCTGAGATTGTTGTATAATGAAAATCAATAAAAATATTTGAATTATTAATTTCCATATGGCACACTTCAGTCGAGAGACAGTTTCATGAGAGACCACAGGCTATATTGCCTGTATAATAATTATAATCTATCTTGCATATCCACATGTTTTGGCTTTTATATTGCTTGTAAATAGGATCCAAAATATAGAAAGGTTTAGAAATGCACAGAATAAGCAAGGAGCTATAAAAAGCCTTGTACATCAACAAAAGCATATTCATATCCTCAAATTTAAAAATCAATAAATAAAGACTAAAGGGCAGCAGTTCCTCAAAATAAACTTAGCCTAAATGAAAAACAATTGAAACTGAGGTATTGGATGTCTGAGAAGTCCCTTGGGTCAGGAGAGGAAACAGATTTTCTCTTTGTGTTAAGGCCTGCTTTGTTTCCTGCCTCTGTTAGGCCGGTTCTTGATTACAGTTACTGACCGCTACGTGGCTTTCTGGCTCACTTCCTTACTTGATATCCAGCTGGATACTGGTTTAATCCACCTTGGTTTATAGTTAATGGTTTGAACAATGGCTAGCTGTGAAATTGAGTTAGTGAAGAATACAGAATTGTGGGATTGTGAGAAGAATGATATGACATTTACCTCACTTAGCATTCAAACACCCTCAAATGTCTTGTTGTTGACTATTGCTTTGTGCTGTAGACTGGAAAAAGTGTTGGCGGCCAAAAACAAGACCTCTACAGTCATCTTTTGTAAATTTATGGACGTAAGAATGATATTTAGGTGTGTCTCTCTTCAGCATAATTAAACTTTGCCTTCATCTCAGTATACCACAGACATTTCCTCCAAACCAAAACTTGTATAGGTATCTATTTTCCCGTCAACTCTGATCACAAAAGTCTGACAAGTAGAATATCTTTTCCACAAGATTGTAACTTTATCTCACTGTTCTTTACCATGGACAAGACTCAGATTCTCTGTGCCTTTTACATCATTCACATCATTTCATTTGAGACTGAACCGTTTTTTATGATATAGCTATTCAGTGGCTTTTAATTCATTACTAACCACAAAAGTTGAGTACTTGCTTTAATGGGGAGTCTATACGGTTGTCATTCCTTTTCTGAGTGCTTAGCACATCAGTCTTTTGTTTAATTATTTATTTAGCTATTTATCGGTTTATTTTTCTTATTTATCTATGCATTTATTTGTTTTATTTCTGTTTGTTTTCATCAATTTTTTGTTTATTTTTATTGATTTTAATGAAGCAATTCATCACTGCTCTTTGTTTTTCTCTTAATATGTGGTCTCTCTTTGTTCCCCCATCCACAAACATGCTCAGGTTTGCACTGATCTGATGTTAAGGGAGAGGAGATGAGCCAAGCTTATGCCTCATCTGTATTCTGATGTGCTAGCACAAATTACTTGGAGCCATTTTTGGTGTTCCAATGTATCAAAGTGTTTTTCATTTTGATTTCTTTCTGTACGCACCATGCGAGCGTAGGCTCAAAGAGACAAATTCCTCCTCCACATCAGCCCAGGTTTGCTTTGAACTTTAAGATAATGTAACTACGCTATGGTATGCACACCATTACACGCGTAAACTCTTCTACCTGTGTAACTTCTAAAGTTCACAAACAGCCTTAAAGGGACAGTTCACCCAAAAATGAAAATTCTGTCATCATCCATCAACTATCCCTTTAAGCTGAACACACATTACAGGCAGAAGGTCATTAGCTTGTGTACATTTAAAGACTTTTGTTTTCTGTTGAATTGGTGCAGAGGAAAGGTAGAGGAAAGAAATGAATAATATATGAAAGAAAATTCCTGGAAAAATATATTAAAAAAAATAATAATTTAAATACAGGTGCATCTCAATAAATTAGAATGTCGTGGAAAAGTTCATTTATTTCAGTAATTCAACTCAAATTGTGAAACTCGTGTATTAAATAAATTCAATGCACACAGACTGAAGTAGTTTAAGTCTTTGGTTCTTTTAATTGTGATGATTTAGGCTCACATTTAACAAAAACCCACCAACAAATTAGAATACTTCATAAGACCAATAAAAAAAAACATTTATAGTGAATTGTTGGCCTTCTGGAAAGTATGTTAATTTACTGTATATGTACTCAATACTTGGTTGGGGCTCCTTTTGCTTTAATTACTGCCTCAATTCGGCGTGGCATGGAGATGATCAGTTTGTGGCACTGCTGAGGTGGTATGGAAGCCCAGGTTTCTTTGACAGTGGCCTTCCGCTCATCTGCATTGTTGGGTCTGGTGTCTCTCATCTTCCTCTTGACAATACCCCATATATTCTCTGAGGTTCAGGTCAGGCGAGTTTGCTGGCCAATCAAGCACAGTAACACCATGGTCATTGAACCAGCTTTTGGTACCTTTGGCAGTGTGGGCAGGTGCCAAGTCCTACTGGAAAATGAAATCAGCATCTCCATAAAGCTTGTCAGCAGACGTTAACACACAGGGAAAATGTGTAACGGACGCCTCACAGATACAAAAATAATGTTTTATGTTTTGATTAAAAGATAGTTAACATTAAACGTCAGCATAACCCTAAGAATTCACAAAATTGTTTACAATAGTGCTCTCATTATAACGTTATGTATATGACAGTAGTTATTAACGTTCTGCATTTGAGCTGCGCGCGCTGAAGATGACCAGTAGAGTGAAGCATTTGATAGCAGGTTTTTAATCAGTGGGATTTAACTAATTTATCTCATATAGAATACGGTTCGTTATTTATACAACATAACGTCAATATTACGACTTATAGGCTATCTGCACAAAATGCCTCGGATGCAGAAGTGACCGTATCTGCGCGGCTCTGAATGAACTCTTGTTGTGGACCCGTTCTTCACGCAACAACGCGCAGAAACACGGCAACTAAACTCTAAAAATTCACAGCGTTTTATTATAATAGTGTTCTCATTATAATGTTATGTATATGCATCCCAGTCATAGTTATTAATATCCTGCATTGTTGTTTGTAGTGCTCGCGCTGCGTGCTTGAAGAGATCACCGTTACTACAATGAAGCACTTTACTGCAGCGCAACTCAAATTCATCTTATACAAGATAAATAATATATACACGATATATATAAACCGGCTGAATTTTTTTTAAATCACTTATACCTAGGGATGGGTACCGAAACTCGGTATTTAATCGGTCTCGGGGCTAAATTATGAAAGACCGGAGTATCGATAAGCTCTGATGTTATCGGTTCTGCTGTCGGTACTGGAGAAATTAAGAAAACACACATTTATTGTTGCTATATATACACATTATCTTGCAAAGTCTCTCTCACCAGAGTTGCCAGCTGTTTTAATGTGCAATAATATTCAAACATTTGTCTATTATGCATTTTTGCTATTCGCAATTCAGAAGCGAGATCGCACTCACGTGGAGGAGCTTCAGCACGCGCAACATGAAAGCCCTGTTTAATTATGATGAGAGAACTAACTATTCAAACATCTGCTTACGATTTAGGCCTGTGGCTGTTATATTAAGATAAGTTTTTTTGGATTATAGGATTATAGCCGCGTTTCTTCTAGCACAACTTCCTTCCCTTTACAGTGGTGCGCATTCGTTCCTCCCTAACCAAAACTTAACGTCAGAATCATCATCGGTGATTGTTGTAGGATGCCGTCTTTACTGTTGCTAAATTGCGGGACATGTTTGCTAATAAAACGTAGAAAGTACAATCCGCGCGAGAGACGCTGTTCCCCAGGCTGAAATGTGTGTGTGTGTGTGTGTGTGTGTGCCTGCGCGGGGCGCTCCAAAACGGACAGGCAAATTACAGTTTGAGCTTCGGGCGCGTCCAAACGATCAAATACACACAAAATATGTCTAAATGTCCGGCTACGAGAGTATTCACTTAAACATAGTTTATGTCTTAAGTGGACCAGAACAGTTGGGAGAAAATCCGATGTGTGTCAATATATTATCTTAAAGTGACAGACTGGCACTTGGACCATCAATGTTAATCAAAGAACAAAATGTGAGAGAAAATCCCCCACAGCTCTTAATCTGAATAACGGTATAGCTTTAATAAACATTAATCTATCAATACATACAGTGAAAACTATGCAGTGTTCATTTACATTTGATTACTTTTTAGATTTATTTTGTAACTATTACTTACCTGAACATTAATATTAGTAGACCTTCATGGAAAAATGAAAGCACTGTTTATTTCATTTCATTTGTATATTTGTTTTATTATATTTGTCAGTTTTTTTTAACTTTGATTCTTTGTTCATGTTCTTACTGTATCTTATCTTATGTATATAAAACACAAAAAAGGCATGCACACTGGTGCATTTACAAATTGATGTTTTATATTCATTTAATTAAATATTTATTTTACATTTCAGAATATAAAGCAATGTTAATTCAGCTAATCTGTCATTTATCTATATCTCTATATCTCTATCTATATATATATCTATATATATATCAAAAAGTACCGATAAGAATACCGTTAAAGTACCGGATCGATAAGCGGTATCGGTAAGAGTAGTAATACCGTTAAAACCTTAACGATACCCATCCCTACTTATACCCTACCTGATCGAAAAAATCCAGTCTTTCACTCTGTCTTGTTAAAGATTTAAATCCTTGCCGCCAAGATGTTGGATTAAGTGAAACTTAAATCTATAGGGGTGGTTGGATTTATTCATGCACGTTAAAATATTTATTAAAAGCTTCTTTCTTTTCAGATTCTTATTTACAGCATTATCATAATAGGCTGTATATTAACTTATTGGGAGAAAAACGGTAGTTCTATGTGAAATCAGACATTTAGCACCCCCATATAGCCAAAATGGCATGATCATAACACCCCGCGAATATTCGACTGTGAGATTGGGAGTCGAATCGGGCTCCTCCTATGGAAGCATCGAATCGTCAACTATTCGGGGTCACCCCTAATATATATATATATATATATATATATATATATATATATATATATATATATATATATATTTATATTTGTATTTATTTATTTATTTTACATGAATAATCCACATTTATACTAAACTTCATAAGGTTTTACTTTCAAGAATTTCAGACCTGTTGCAGACTACTTGCAGACTTCAGTCTTGTAGTGTGCACTTGGCAGGAAAGAAAATAAATACACATTAGCTTCACTATCTGCACGCATGCTGTGGACCGAGCCATTGCATGGACGCATACACTGAAACCAACATTGTGTGTTTTGGATTACCCACAGACCCTTGATGAGCAACCCTTGGAGGTTCCTGTCAGTCGGGGACAGGCGGATCTCAGCCCGCCGTAGGCTTTTAAGGCTCTGGCTTTGCTTTACTCAAACCAGATGTCCGCTCACCCTGCACATGACTCCATAATGAGAGCCAAACCTGAGACTCTCATTCCTTTGCTTCATGTACGGTCTGTTTTGCACAATATTGCTGCTTACATAATAATTTAGGGGCTTATTTTAAAGGTTGGAGGAGGATGTGCTCCTTTGAAGCCTTCGCACAGCCCCACTGTGTGCTGGTACATGTTTGTTCCCTCTATCCAGCTCATACATTGCCTGCATGTCTCTTTCAATTAATGTACAACCAGAGATGATAATTAAATCGAGATACATCAGATGTGTCTTTTAAAATTCCAAGGTGTGCTCCAAATGTTAATCATTTCATTACTCCCGAATTGTTTTGCTTAGAGCTATAGTTTGTTTTGCATTTTCTGAGGCGTCTTAAAATATTCCTGTGTAGTACAAAGTTTGCATGGTGTAACTGCTAAGTATGTATACAGTCACAAGAAATTTGTGGGTTATGAAACTATACGTATATAAACATGTCCTGCTGCAAACAAGCAGAGAAATAATGTACTGGAAAAGCAACAGCTTGTTCAGTATCAGGTGACCTAAAATGAGCATTATGTGGTAACATCTCAGTGAATTGGTTTTATTCAAGTAAAATTATTGCTTGATATGTCTGAATCAATCTGTTTAACCAGTGAAAGTAATTTTAGGGGTCAGATAAAGTAGAAATAGATCTTTAAAGTATCAACTACACATTTTCACTTTATGAAATTGCTCTTTCCATGTAACGTGGCATAACTTGGCCACGGTATACTTCAGTAACTTGTATACCTGTATATTGATGCAGATTAGGGTTGTGACGGTGAGGAAATTTTCCCACCGGTTAATCGACGTGTGACAACACCGGTAATACCGGTATCACCGTGGTGGGGGGGTCGTTTGAGTTTTCCCTCTTTTCCTAGCTTTCCTTCGGTTTTAAATAGCCTGTAAGCGCCATGCGCGTGTTACTTTCACTTTTAAATTTGCGGCAATTCGGCATCAAGCAGTTTTTGGTTTTAGTTTGTTTGAGTTTTCCCACTTTTCCTCACTTTCCTTTGCTTAAATAGCTTATAAAAGCTCCGTGCGCGTTTTACTTTCACTTTTAAATAAGCGGCAATTCGGCATCAATTGTTTGAATTCAATTCAAGCAACAACAAAATACAACGTAGAACATAGAACTTTTATTAACAAAACGAATAAAAATACACCATGCTTTATGCCTAATAAAATAACAAATAACTTACAAAGTTTAAATAGGTATACAAAACTAAAAATCAGTAAAGAATTAGGAACAAATAATTATGAAACGTAGAACATTTATTAGCAAAACAAATAAGAAAGTTTGGAGGCACGGACGGCATACACCTTGATGTAAAATAATGGGGGAAAAAATGCACAGTTTAAATAAAATAAAAATCAGCAAATACTGTGAAACCAAATATGAGAAACGAATGTTTTAAAAAAAAAACTTCCATTATCACTTAGATTTATGGCAGAAGTCAGCAGGCTTTTCAAAATCCAAAATATTTTTAAAACAGGCGCATTTACATTTGGTTTTTAAACTCTTCCGCCATCGTCTTGTCTGTCTCACCTCACTTTTCTTGTCTGTCTCACCTCACTTGTCTTGTCTGTCTCATCTCACTCTTCTTGTCAGTCAGCTCGACTCACTCTCCTCACGTGATAAATGAAATCTGATCTGTGATACGCGACTGTAGTTCGTTCGGTGCTCTGCATTGAGCAGCCACGTTCAGTTTTAATTGTAGTGTCCTCTAACTGAACTAAAGGATTTTTATTACTATAAAAAAAATCAAAATGACGGTGAGGGACGGTGCCACGGAGGGCAAGTGGCGTAACTGGTGTTGCAGCTTAACACCGGTATCACCGCCAACACCGTCTATCACAGCAAGCCTAATGCAGATACAGGTGTGGATACTTCAGCTGTACTGCAGCAATTTGTATAACAGGAAGGACCATAATTGTATTGTGCAATATTATTACAATTCAAAATAACTGTCTATTGTAAAATATTTTAAACTGTAATTTTATTCCTGTAATGCAAACATGAATTTTCAGCAGCCATTACTTCAGTCTTCAGATTTCATTCTAATATGCTGATTTGCTGCGTAAGAAATATTTCTTCTTATTATTAATGTTGAAACAGTTGTGCTGCTTAATATTTTAGTGAAAACCGTGATGCATGTTTTTGAAGATTCTTTGAATAGAAAGTGCATTTGAAGTAGAAATCTTTTGTAACATTATACATGACTTTACTGCCTCTTTTGATTCATTTAATGCATCCGTAGTACTGAATAAAAGTATTCATTTATGACCCCAAATTTTTGAACACTTTTTGAACACTGCAGTCACACTCAGGAGTGCACAAACAATTTTCTGTTACTCATCAGTTTGGTGTAATGCACTGTACAGACATTTTGGTAAGTAATATTGGTCCATTTTAAAATGAAAGCAAACAGAAGTTAGTGCTTGATTTGGAACCAAACATATTTGAACCTGTAGTTAAATTATAGACTCGTTCCAAGTAATATTTTTTTCAAGCTTCCTGTTTGTCAGATTTTTTTTTTCTGTTGCTTAAGCGGTCAGAGTTAAAAGAATATATATGTATATATATATGTATGTATATGTGTGTGTGTGTGTGTCATCTGTCATATGCTGCCTGTTATTTATTGGATCTACAGAGTTTCCTTGTGCTTTCAGATGCACTCAAATGCACTAATCTGAATTATTGCCATTATGACATGTCAATTATTGTTGCTGCTGTTTTACTAGGCAGAATAGTTCACAGTTAAGCAGTCCGTAAATACTGCACTCCCTGACCACAGCACTCTCACCATGAAACAGTCACAAATGCCAGTGTGGTCAGTGATCAAATGTAAATCCATTGGCAAGCTGTGGGCCTCTACAGTTTTTCCTAAGTGGTAATTTAGTGAGATGTTTCCAGCCTCTCGCCTTTATATGCTGGTTTCCCATGGATGCTTTCTGGTACTTTGAGTGCCAGCTGAAATCTTTCATCCACAACGTGATTAAATTTGATCATTCTGACATGACTTGAAGGCATCGTTAAACACAGAAAGACTTCAAAGGTGATACGTGACACTTGCATGAAGATTTGAGCAAATCCACTCTGCTGCAAGCAGTCATCAGTCCCTCATTTCCTGATGCCCAATTCTTCCTGATTATATTTTCAGATCTTGAGCATGTTTTTTTGTTTGTCTCTCTTTTTCACACCTCAGAAACATTATAGGCATACACTGGTCACTCAGACATAAATTTATAAGCTCATGTGCTTATGTTAAGCCTATTCAGAATCAACTCAAGGCACCCAAAATCTCACATGTGCTTGCACCGCCGCCCCGCAGATGTAAACATGTGCTGCTTCTCTCTCTCTCTCTCTCTCTCTCTCTCTCTCTCTCTCTCTCTCTCTCTCTCTTTTTTCTCTCTCTCTCTCTCTCTCTCTCTCTCTCTCTCTCTCTCTCTCTCTCTCTCTCTCTCTCTCTCTCTTTCTCTCTCTCTCTCTCTCTCCCTCTCTCTCTCTTAATGAGTCTGTTTTACCCTGTCACTTTACAAAGGTCCCATTGAAGTGGGAGGTAATTACTCTTGACACTAAGGAGGCCCCTCCTTATCTGACCCCACACTGGAATGCTGAAAGGACAGAAAATATTTTAGTGCTGTATGATTTAGTCACACAATAACTGTAAGGTATTTCTCAGGAGCTCACCGTTTAATTTATGGCATGATAACAGGTCACCCTCAAGCACAGTCTCTCTGAACCCATCAGTGTAACATAATCATGGGGAGAAACACAGAGCCATTTTGTTGGATGGATAGATTAATAGCCATAAACATGTTTCATATGATACGATTAGCATGACTTTATTTCAGTGTAGCTCTTTGTACTTTATTGCAAGATTTTTCATCCAAAATTCAGATTAGGGGGTTGAATATTTTATTTTTTTTTATTAAAATTTTCTATTAAATCTTATTTTTTTTGTATTAAATATTCTAATTTTTGAGCTACTTTGAGGGCTGAAAACCTGTCTGAAAATCTTTACATTTACATTGAGATGGTTTTTGCTCTGTTCCAAACCTATTGTAGTGATCAAATTGATCACTATGAAGTTCCATGACAGTTAGGGAGTTGACTTAGAAGGGAGCAGCCATTTTTGTCTTTTGCAGAGAGAGAAAAAGATAGAGAGAGAAGATTGCTGAACTTTAGAGTTCAGATACAGTTGTAGCGTTTGAGCTGAACGACATCAAACAGCTTCCTGGTTGGAGGAGTTTCCAGTCTCCCTTTAATGTCCTTCAGATAAAACGAACATTTAAAGCTGGTCCAGAAAAACAAATGCATGCTGAGATCGCAGCGTTCTTCCTTTCCAGCCTGCCATTTTGGAGCAAACATTATTTAGTCAGGAAACAGCAGACATTACAGTTGATCAGTAGCTTGTATCTTCCTAGGGGTCAATGTATATGGAGTTGTATATCTAGCATGCAGTGCTTGTATACTGCCTGTCTAAAAACATATGTGGCGTCTACTTCAATGAAATATTTTGTGTGATGTTTGAGTGGATTTTTAAATATGCACATAGCTGCCGTCGCAACATGACTATGAAAAAGCATTGAGATTTGTCATTCATCTCTGCAGGTAGAATTAAATTACATCAGATTTCACAGTCTGTTTGTCTCTCGGTAAATAATAGATGATTTTTCCCTCTGCACACCAGACCTTGCTGTTCATCCATTACATTCAAGGTGCACATTAAGATGTGATGTATTTTGCACATGTGACAAATGTACTACCGTACATGGGGGGGGGGGGGGTTGTCACTGTTGTTTTTTGCCTTTTTTTGGTGACCCGACCAGCAGTTTAGATTTGACCCTTTCAGTCGTAATGCACGTTTAGTCTTGACAGCTCAAATGGTTTGCAGACAATTAGTCTTGTGCTGTGTTTACTACCATCACTCAATGCAGCTTCCTTTTTACATCACTTCTGAAATGGATAGCTGGTTAAGGGTTGGGGTCGCTGGTCCCTAGTGGTTATGCTCTGTTTATCCTTCATTAGATGAACTAGAATGCACTCAATAGACTGTAAAATTGGTTTGTGAGTGCTTCATTGAATAACATAGATGAAGCATTAACATCTAAATTAACTATGAACTATCAACATCTAAATTAACTATTTTTAAGCAATAATATTATTAAATCTGTCTATCTGTCTGTCTGTCTATCTAATGTGTGTCCTTTTTGTTTTCCTTTTTATAATATTATGACATTGGGGTGAATAAATTATAAGGAATTTTTTGATGACTGCTATGTTCATTATTACATCCAACAACAAAGCACCTCAATCGCTTAATCTGAGACATCTTATCTTCCCCTGCACCGGAGTCGACACAATGGCAGTCGGACTGTTTACAGCTCACTCAGTTCACTCAGGGCGGGTCTAAGGTAAGACGGACTTGTCAATCAACTATCGTGGGAGCGGCCTGTACAGAACTACGTCATTCTGACAGGACTCTCAGAACAGCCTGATTTGAGAGAGGGGATTTTAAAACAGGGATTTAAAAAAAAAAAAAACACTGGGTGGATTTTTATAATTATAGGATGGATGTGTACACACACTTCCAACACACATTTATGTTCAAACAACTTGAAAAGTGAATTTTGCATCCGATGACCCCTTTAAGGTCGTCAGTAATTTTTGGGGGTCATTTAGAGGTGATAAACTGTAAAACATCTTATCAGTTATTAAAGAAAGCTCAATATTATGTGTATGTTGGTGTGTATGTTTGGACGCTCTTACTCACTGGAAGTACATTTTTCTCTTGTCTTGCCCTTAGCAGTGTGACAAGTACATCAATAATTAAGCAGCTGATAAAGAAAACACAAAGCAGGTAGCAGGAGCCACCAAACATCTCCTTTCACTTTCTCTCATCCTCCACACTATTCTCTGGCCAGTACAGGGAAACCCTAAGCAAGCAGTTATTAGGTGAGCCTATGCCCTTGGCTTCAGTAACAAACAGAGCTGAGAGAGCAAAGATCCATGAAGATAGGTGTGTGGGAAGAGACCGGAGAGTTTAGTGGTGGAAGATGGAGAGGTTTGCTTATGCTTTGTTTGCATTGGCCGTCACTGCCCTGTTCAAGGCCTCTCTGATAACACGACCCCTCTACTGCAGGAATATCCGTCATGCGGGCCAATCTTATTTGTTCAGCTCGGAAGAGCCAGATCCTCCATCCTCCTGGTTCCTTGAGCCACAAGAAGGAAAGGGTGTGGCTGTGAACACAGCCATTCTCTTCTTTCAATATCTTACAGTGGAACAGATATTGTGTTTTTTTTACGACCGCAGTAGCTGAATACATACGCATTGCATCAATGCAGGCCTTTCTCTTGGAGTCCCAGACTCGCGCTGTGTCCACTTTGCATTGTTTAATGACGCCTGTTGGGGGGATTCTGGCATCTCGCCACTGACCTCTGCTCTCGGCGGCCCCCGAGCCTGTCAGCGGCGTTACCATGGCAACAGGAGACACCCCCCACCACCACCACCACAATGACTAGAAACAATCTAATGCATCGTGTTGCTGTGGAACACTTGGATGAACAGCACAACGGTGATCAGAGCTCAAACCCAAGCATCCGTCATCAGGCTGTCGGTCTGTCTGAGCTGTATTTGCTTTGCCGCAGCTAATGTGCAGTAGACTGTGAATATGAATGTAATACTGTGATCGTTCTCCTCCCCCCACCAGCTTCACAAGCTTTGCCTCATTTGGCAGTCTGACTCCATTGCTCTGGAATGGGCTTGTATGTATTTATCTAGCAACAATAAGTAGTTAGAAATGACCCATTCGCTTTTAAAAACAGATCAACTAACCTTTCTGTCAAAGCGATGACATATTTATTTTGATTTTGTCTCATTAGTTTAGTGAAATACCATCACATGTTTGCAGTCTCTTGGCTATTAAGTTAGTATAAAGGAAAGCAGATTAATTCCCTCTTTTTACTTTCGACTGGCCCACCTCAGACAGTCTCGCAAGACCCCTCCTGCAGATCCAATATCCTGCTTCTACAACACAGGGGTCCTCATTAATCCTCTCCCACCACTCCCATCTTCCACATTAAACCATCTTGAAATGGATGAATGTAGAGTCGACTGATGCTCGGGTGACCGTTTTGGTCTTATTGTAGATTTTTAAGCTCGGTAGAGGTCAAATGCTATACTGACACATGCTGATTCTCCAATGCAAAACTGAATGCCGCATTGCCAGTCACTGGGAATTGACCTTCAGAGGCTGTGGACTGAATGTTCCTGAGCTGAGGGGGCTTTGGAAGTCAAACGCATCTCAAGGGATCTTTTAAGCAACTTTATGCGCAGCTGGGTAGCTGCCTTTGGAAACTTAACGCTACGTACAAATACATTTTAAATTATTGTTCAGCTCAAATCTTCAGTTGATTCTTGCTGGCTTCAGCAAAGGCAGTGCTGCCTCTCTACGATATGTCCAAAATGTTGAATTCCCTTATTAACAGTGGTTTCAAGTAAACATTTCAGCATTACCATAATTACCACAATCACAGCAGGCTAATCAGGTTTTGCAGTTCTCTAAATTGCCTTTTGCCATCATGTCCACAATCTGGAGATATTTAGAGTTTGTAAATCTGATTATTCTCATTGACATTATGCAGTGTCAAATGCCCCAAAGTGTTTTGTACGGATTCTGAGGAGCTCCATCATGAAAGTTTCTCCTCGCCATTGAGGGACAATCTTGTACTATTGTGCAAAACAAGAAAAATAATTACTCTGGAGCAATTAGCTCCTAAAATGAAACATTTAGGAACCAAATTACTTTTTCAAGGTTCAAGGTTCTTGTTTATTTGTCACATACACAATCATACAGGGTATAATCAGTAGTGAAATGTAGGTCAGGACGGGTCCGCTCAATGGACAGTGCAAAAAAATAAAATAAAAGATGAAACATAACACAGGAGAGTATATATATAAATATAGGTAGGAATAAGATAAAAAATAAGTAAAAAATAAAATAAAATAAAATAAGGAGTAAAATGTGCAATGAACTAAAATGTGCAATACAGTCTACTGTGGATTTAATAAATATTAATATAAACAGGGATGTGCAAGAGGAATGTGCAAACAGGTTGTACCGGGTATGTACACATAGCAGCAATGCGGATGATGGAGAATGATGGGTGTTTTTTACAGTTTATTAAATTGAGTCCTGTAGATGTTATGAGACTGAGTTCAGGAGCCTGATGGCCTGAGGGTAGAAGCTCCTCCTCAGTCTCTCAGTTTTTGCCATCATGCTCCTGAAGCGCTTGCCAGATGGCAGTGAGATGAAAAGACGGTTACCGGGGTGATTTGAGTCCTTGATTATTTTTGCATCTCTGCTTTTGCAGCGTTTAAGGTAGATGTCCTGCAGAGAGGGGAGGGCAGACCCTGAGATGCGCTCAGCTAAGCGCACGACTCTCTGCAGAGCTTTGCAGTCCTGATTTGTGGCGTTGCTGTACCACACTGAGATGCACTTTCTATGGCCCCTGAATAGAAAGTTTTCAGGATTGCTGGTGAGACCCTGAATTTCCTCAGCTGTCGCAGATGGTACAGTCTTTGCCTGGCTTTCTTGACCTGTGTTTGAATGTGTGCAGTCCAAGTCAGGTCCTCGGAGATGTTTTACACCGAGGTACTTGAAGCTGCTCACCCTCTCCACAGGGGTCCCGCTGATCATAAGAGGAGTGTAGGGCTGCTGCTGTCTCTTCCTGAAGTCTACAATCAGCTCTTTAGTTTTGCTCACGTTCAGAGAGAGACAGTTGTCCTGGCACCATGATGTAAGTCTCTCTACCTCACCCAAGTATGTGGTCTCATCATTGTTGGAAATGAGGCCCAGAACCACAGTATCATCAGCAAATTTAACAATAGAAGTGGAGCTGTGAGAGGACACACAGTCGTGTGTGTAGAGAGAGTAGAGCAGGGGACTCAGAACGCAGCCCTGCGGGGCTCCTACGTTCAGGGTGATGGAGTTGGAGGTGAACTGGCCCATTTTCACCACTTGTGGTCTGCCGGTGAGGAAGTCTTGGATCTAGGGCTGCAACGATTAGTCGACATTATCGACAACGTCGACAATAAAAAATTGTCGACAAATATTTTTGTTGTCGAGTAGTCGTTTGATCTCATATGACCTAATGTAAGAGCCTGCAATACTGCGGTTTGACCAGTGTGGCGCTGTAGCGCAAGACTCTAGTTCAGCCCTCCTGGATGCAGATCAAGGGAAGAACACACACAGCACTTCAGAGCAAATGCATCCAAACTTGAGCGGCGTTTGGATGAATATGTAAATATATATTGCGCGCTTTCCTCCCAGTAACGAAATAAACAACAAAAACTGACAGCAGTGTGAAAGCAACAGTTAAAAATGCATCTGATTACAACGATGTGGATGTTTGCATGAGATCTGCAGTTCAGTAACGGAACATTACTCCAGTAAAGTTCGGTCACGTTATGTTTATTTATATAGTACTTTATGCAATAGATAGCCTTAATTGAAGCAGCTTTACGGTATTAAACATGAAAAACATGAAGGTCAGTGTCGCTTTCAGTTAGAATTACAACTTGATTTTCTGTTATAAAGCAGCTCTCCAGTGTGAGCTAGCTAATGATAAAATATTTTTATTAGTGGGAAAAAATAATAATTTCATTAAAGTGACAGTTTGGTTTGCAGAGATCAAAGCTTGATCTAGCTCAGGGCTGTTTTGATTATCATAACCCTATAAGGTATTTTAAGACATTATGTTGTGAATAAAATAGTTTATCCAAAGCATCTTATCACTTACCTTTATTTTGTTTCTTATCTATATGACTTACAAAAGGAGATGTTAGGCAGAATGTGCAAAATGTGTCATTCAGTTACTTTTTCATGTCTGTCATCTCATTTTGTGTGCCATCTATTTTTATAATGAATTGGTAACATTACAATAAGGTATCATTTGTTAACATTAGTTAATGTATTAATTAACATGAATAAACAACACATTTATTACATTTAAGTATTAATTTTTGTTAATATCGGTTAATAAAAATACAGTTGTTCATGTTAGTTCACAATGCATTTATCAATGTAAAAAAAACAACTTGTGATTTTAATAATGCATTAGTAAATGCTGAAATTAACATTAAGATTAACAAATGCTATAGAAGTATTGTTCATTATTAATTCATGTTAGGCAAGGCAAGTTTATTTATATAGCATATTTCATACACAAAAAAATTCAAAAACACAAAAGTGCTTCACATAAAAGGAAGTGAAATAGACATTAAAAATAATCACAACAATAAAAACAAGGAAATTATATAAAAATGTATTTAAAATGAATTTAAAACCGTTACGAATAGAAAATGATTATACATAAAATACAGTGCAGTCATGTTAACTAATGTTAACTAATGAACCTTAATGTAAAGTGTTACCAATTAATTGTGTAATAATTGTAATTACATAATATGCTTTTCTAAAGCTGAAGTGACCTTTATTTATGTTAGAATATGTATAACTTAATATTCTAACTAATTGCAAAAACTGAATAATCAATCAAAGTCTACTGATTAGTCAGTGGATTAATCGACGATTAGTCGATTAATCGTTCTAATAATCGTTAGATTAATCGATTATCAAAATAATCGTTTGTTGCAGCCCTACTTGGATCCAGTCACAGAGTGTAGTGTTTAGGCCGAGGCCTGTGAGTTTGACAGCTAGCTTGGAGGGGACTATAGTATTGAAAGCTGAGCTATAGTCAATGAATAGCAGTCTGACATAGTTGCCATTTTTGCTGTCAATATGAGTGAGGGAGGAGTGCAGTACCTGAGAGATGGCATCATCAGTAGACCTATTTGGGCGATAGGCAAACTGGAGAGGGTCCAAGGTAGCAGGGATGGAGGAGCATATGTGTTTCTTTAAAAGTCTCTCAAAAACCTTCATGACTGTTGATGTGAGGGCAACTGGACGATAGTCATTCAGGCAAGAGGGTTTACTGTTTCTTAGGCACAGGGATGATGACAGATTTCTTAAAATGAGTGGGAATCACAGAGGTAGCAAGGGACTCATTAAAGATGGAAGTAAAC